>CATNEN010000025.1:8985000-9460000 GCA_950097015.1 Macrostomum hystrix
AGCTATTTTTAGAACTAAATAGAGTGTATAATGATTGGCTGGGTGTACTGACCAGTCTATAATTTTTAAAGCTTCTATTAGAATCGCCAAGGCTGAACAGTAATTGACTTATGTTTTAAACTGCTAGAAAATACTAAAGTGATAAAGCTGTAAGCGAGCGTCCCCATCCAATTTGGCAGGTGGTCATCATTGCCGTGTACTCCTACTTTCTGCTGCAGCTGTTCTCAGCCCAGTTTATCCGAGCGCCGCACACAGACGAAAGCGGCCTCGAAAACCGCAGCTGCGGCTGCGCCAAGCAGGAAGCCACCATCGATTTCTTCGTGCCGATTTTCACCATCTTCCAGTTCCTGTTCCTCATGGGCTGGCTCAAAGTGGCCATGTGCGTCATGAATCCCTTCGGCGACGACGATGAGGACTTCCAGACCTCGGAGATTCTCGACTACAATCTCGAGGTAAAAAGCAAAAGCGATGTAGTTCCATGAGTTCATGGGAAATGCCAAATTTTACGATTCGACAGCGCTAGATCTAGCCTGTGCCGATCTCTACCCAGCCTACTCAGTCTGTATCCTGTCTACTCAATCAGTACCCTGTCTTCTCAATCAGAACCCTGTCTACTCAATCAGTACCCTGTCTACTCAATCTCTACCCTGTCTACTCAATCAGTACCCTGTCTACTCAATCAGTACCCTGTCTACTCAATCAGTACCCTGTCTACTCAATCTCTACCCTGTCTACTCAATCAGTACCCTGTCTACTCAATCAGTACCCTGTCTACTCAATCTCTACCCTGTCTACTCAATCAGTACCCTGTCTACTCAATCAGTACCCTGTCTACTCAATCAGTACCCTGTCTACTCAATCTCTACCCTGTCTACTCAATCAGTACCCTGTCTACTCAATCTCTACCCTGTCTACTCAATCAGTACCCTGTCTACTCAATCAGTACCCTGTCTACTCAATCAGTACCCTGTCTACTCAATCTCTACCCTGTCTACTCAATCAGTACCCTGTCTTCTCAATCTCTACCCTGTCTTCTCAATCTCTATCCTGTCTACTCAATCAGTACCCTGTCTACTCAATCAGTACCCTGTCTACTCTATCAGTACCCTGTCTACTCAATCAGTACCCTGTCTTCTCAATCTCTACCCTGTCTACTCAATCAGTACCCTGTCTACTCAATCAGTACCCTGTCTACTCAATCTCTACCCTGTCTACTCAATCAGTACCCTGTCTTCTCAATCTCTACCCTGTCTACTCTATCAGTACCCTGTCTACTCAATCAGTACCCTGTCTACTCAATCAGTACCCTGTCTACTCAATCAGTACCCTGTCTACTCCATCAGTGTATATTTGAAATCCTCCATGGTCCTTCTACTGTAAATGGCTAAGCCACATTCTGACTCTCCCACCAGATCTCTCGGCGGTCCGCCTCAGCAGACGAGATGATGTTCCCCTTCGACTTCAAGCTGCCGGACATGCAGACCAAGGCGCAGCCTGAGGCGGACGCGGACAATCTGCCCGACTTCCTGGCCCGGATGAGCATCGAGATGGAGCGAACTCGCCGGGAGCTACTCGTTGAGATGTCTTCGAATTGCGTCGGCATGAACGCCGGAGGCGGCGGCGTCGGCGGCAGCGCCGGCGGCGGCGGTGGCGGCAGCTGTTGCTGGAGCGGCGACAATCTGGACGAGTCGTTCGTGCACAGCTACAGCCGGGACATCATGGCGATGGAGAGCCGGCCGCAGCAGCCGCCGCTAACTGAGGAGGCCGAATTTGACGCGCATCGTCGCCATCGGCGATCAAAGCATCGGCGACGTCGAGAAAGGGCGGCCAATTTCTGCTGCGGTGAGGCTGACGGCGGCGTCGGCGACGCTTGCGAAGAGGACTTTGCCGAAGCCGAAGACGGCAACGCGTTTGTAACTAAGAACTGTCACGCCGATCTGTCCGTCACCGTGGCAGCGACCTCCGCGGAGGCGACAGCGGCGGCAGCTTCTTCGAGTGCGGCTGCTACGGCCGGCTGCTGGGATGGGTGCCGACTGGCTCGGGGAGGCCCCGTGGCTGTGTGACGGTTCTAGAGATAGGAAGCCGGGAGGTCAGAGGTTCGAATCGAATAAGTTATGCGAACTTGAGCAAGAAAACTAATTCGTTTGGGGGTGAGTGGCAGAGAGGTCTAACGCGTTCGCCTCTCGCACCAAAGGTCCCTGAGCTCGACTCCGCGGCGAGGCCACATTAATGTGAATAGGGACGACATTTACGCCGTTGAGAGCTAACCCTCAAAGCACAGTGAGAATGTACACTGCCTGACGAGGAGTACCTTTGCGAGTGTGCGTGTGTGTGCGTGTGTGCTCAGGTGTCCCAGGAACGGGCAGAATTGCCTTATCGCTGGCTGCGGGTCTAACTTTTCCTTGTCATACGTTAGTGCCTACAGCCCTCCTGCAAATATTATTTTTTTTGTAGCTGGGGTAAAGATTTGGGTAGATGAGGCGGCCGCCCCAGTCCATGGACAGAACATGTACACAGTATTGGGATGCGCCTGGCTGTACATCTGGCTTGTCTTGGTTGATTATTTATTGTTCTTCTTGTACTTCTAGTTAGCTTGTAAAGTCCCATGTTTATTGTCTACTTTTTAAGCTTGCGTGTTCGTTCGAGTTTCACCAACTTAAAATTATTTATTTAAATCAATTAAGCATAACCAATATAAATTTCTAAGAATTCGATCGCTCGCATACGCTAGCTATACTACTTGTCTGATGCAATATAATTTATTCCGTAATTACATTCAAAGTGTATGCTGATAAAACACTACATTCTGTCCGCATTGAGAATCGGAAAAGTCGGACTATTGTTGTGAAATTTTCGCTGTCCAAGTTCTTGTTGCCATATAATGATCAACTTTTGTTTGCCTGTTATCTGCATTCAGTGTGCTGTTATCTGCATTCAGTGTGCTGTTATCTGCATTCAGTGTGCTGTTATCTGCATTCAGTGTGTTGTTATCTGTATTCAGTGTGCTGTTATCTGCATTCAGTGTGCTGTTATCTGCATTCAGTGTGCTGTTATCTGCATTCAGTGTGCTGTTATCTGCATTCAGTATGCTGTTATCTGCATTCAGTGTGCTGTTATCTGCATTCAGTGTGCTGTTATCTGCATTCAGTGTGCTGTTATCTGCATTCAGTGTGCTGTTATCTGCATTCAGTATGCTGTTATCTGCATTCAGTGTGCTGTTATCTGCATTCAGTGTGCTGTTATCTGCATTCAGTGTGCTGTTATCTGCATTCAGTGTGCTGTTATCTGCATTCAGTGTGCTGTTATCTGCATTCAGTGTGCTGTTATCTGCATTCAGTGTGCTGTTATCTGCATTCAGTGTGCTGTTATCTGCATTCAGTGTGCTGTTATCTGTATTCAGTGTGCTGTTATCTGCATTCAGTGTGCTGTTATCTGCATTCAGTGTGCTGTTATCTGCATTCAGTGTGCTGTTATCTGCATTCAGTGTGTTGTTATCTGCATTCAGTGTGTTGTTATCTGTATTCAGTGTGTTGTTATCTGTATTCAGTGTGTTGTTATCTGCATTCAGTGTGTTGTTATCTGCATTCAGTATGCTGTTATCTGCATTCAGTGTGCTGTTATCTGCATTCAGTGTGCTGTTATCTGCATTCAGTGTGCTATTATCTGTATTCAGTGTGCTGTTATCTGCATTCAGTATGCTGTTATCTGTATTCAGTGTGCTGTTATCTGCATTCAGTATGCTGTTATCTGTATTCAGTGTGTTGTTATCTGTATTCAGTGTGCTGTTATCTGCATTCAGTGTGCTGTTATCTGCATTCAGTGTGCTGTTATCTGCATTCAGTATGCTGTTATCTGCATTCAGTGTGCTGTTATCTGTATTCAGTGTGCTGTTATCTGCATTCAGTGTGCTGTTATCTGTATTCAGTGTGTTGTTATCTGCATTCAGTGTGCTGTTATCTGCATTCAGTGTGCTGTTATCTGCATTCAGTGTGCTGTTATCCGACTCTACCTATAGCAGGTTGTAATTTAATTGTCGAGTATGTTTATGTACTCTTAACAGGATCCTAACAATTCATTAGGAAGTGATCTTGTTCGAGCAAAATTGTGAATTTTGAATTGTTTTATTCCTTTGGCTAGGCTAACAAAAACTTATTAATGATATTGCTGTGCACTGCAGCCGATGAAGCTGCGACAGTTAATATTATAATTTTTAGGGACATTTATTTCCAGCAGCGGATCAAGGCGGGGCTCCGCAAAGATCATAAACAAACTCACACACCTCCCATTTTACCATTCCCAGTGCCCGTTGTGCCCTGGAGTTTAAACTGAGTGCCGCACAGTGACGACATTGCAATCACCCTAAGTAGAAATAGATTCCTAAACAGACTGTGAGCAGGCGATACCAAAGCCCAATGTCCAGCCTCATCCATCTTCACCACCAACCCGGGAGATTGGCTGGCCTGGTTGCGGGTGTTAGCGACTCTGGCAGATCGCAGGCGGGGATAAATTTCACGGATGGGAAAACGGGAAGCGGAAAGGAAAAGAGCGAGAGAGAGAGAGGGCCACAGCGCTGACAGCCAATAGCTGCTGATACTCTGGTATAGACAACTCTGAGCTCATAACATTCACAGCTCAAGTCAATTATAGCAGGATTCTAGCCACAATTCGCAACGTCGAGCTCAGCTTAGCTGTTGACGACGAGTTTTGCATATTCCGGGACTCGGCAGGTTTTGTCCCAGTGGCCAGCTATCTGAACTGATAGACAACAGGTGGAAGGATTCCTTCAGCACTGGTGAGCTGTATTAACTGCCTGCCTGCCTGTCTGTCTGTCTGTTGTCCTGGGTGTCTGTCTGACTGTCTGTCTGTCTGCCTGTCTGTCTATCTGTCTATCTGCCTGTCTATCTGCCTGTCTGCCTGTCTGTCTGTCTGTCTGTCTGTCTGTCTGTCTGTCTGTCTGTCTGTCTGTCATTCTGTCTGTCTGTCTGTTTGTCCTGCGTGTCTGTCTGTCCGTCTGTCTGTCTTCCCGTCTGCCTCAGCTAGAGTGCACAGTTCAAATATTGCTGACGTGTCGCGTCACAGAATTTCGAGAACTGTTAAGCTTTAGTCTGGCACAAAAATCCGCATGATTTATTATTCAACAGGGCAGAAGTGGACTTGGAAAATGGAGGCCTGCCATAATGTTCACTCAACAAAGCAACGTCTGCTGCTGCTGCTGCTGCTGCTGCTGCTGCTGCTGCCGGTTAAAACGCTGAGTAGCCAGTCTGAGAACACGGCCCACTCAGTTGACTGGCGACTGCATGCCTGTGAGTTCTCGAGGCCACGTACGAGTACTCACACATCAATTTTGAGCACTTTAAGCCTCTTCAAGGAGATAATAAAAAGTAGGGAGATTAATTTTTATCAGATAAACAAAAAACAAAAAAAACAAAAAAAATAGAAGAGACAATTTACTCAAAGATTTAGACGTGGGTACTGTGATTCTATTATCACCAGTTAATTTCTCAACTGCTGAGTTCTGGTCCAACTAGAAAAATATAAATACCTATACTCAAAGCGAGTGCTGTGAGCACTGACACGTCGGCCCACAATCAGAGAGTTGCCCACGTTTTAACTAGGGCGAGGAACGCATCTAGAATCCTAGAAAAATTGTATTAAATAGAGAAAAATTGACATTTTGGCAGTGCCGCTTCCGCTATTAGACAGAACTCGCAGGCAAGTAAATGCCTTTCCATTTTAAAATTTGCATTTCTATTCTGTAACAGCTGGACTGACAAAATTTCACTTCCAGGGAATCCCTCCGGACCGGTCGGCCAACCAATCAACTCACTGCCCACAAATGAAGCAAAGGCCAGGCAGCAAAGTGAGTAAAATGCATCCTTGCCTCCTTAGTGTGTCATCTGCTAACACTCTACTCATATTACCTGTTATCCTGACTCTCATGTTACCTGTTATCCTGACTCTCATGTTACCTGTTATCCTGACTCTCATGTTACCTGTTATCCTGACTCTCATGCTACCTGTAATCCTGACTCTCATGTTACCTGTTATCCTGACTCTCATGCTACCTGTTATCCTGACTCTCATGTTACCTGTTATCCTGACTCTCATGTTACCTGTTATCCTGACTCTCATGTTACCTGTTATCCTGACTCTCATGTTACCTGTTATCCTGACTCTCATGTTACCTGTTATCCTGACTCTCATGCTACCTGTTATCCTGACTCTCATGTTACCTGTTATCCTGACTCTCATGTTACCTGTTATCCTGACTCTCATGTTACCTGTTATCCTGACTCTCATGTTACCTGTTATCCTGACTCTCATGTTACCTGTTATCCTGACTCTCATGTAACCTGTTATCCTGACTCTCATGTTACCTGTCATCCTGACTCTCATGTTACCTGTTATCCTGACTCTCATGCTACCTGTTATCCTGACTCTCATGTTACCTGTTATCCTGACTCTCATGTTACCTGTTATCCTGACTCTCATGTTACCTGTTATCCTGACTCTCATGTTACCTGTTATCCTGACTCTCATGTTACCTGTTATCCTGACTCTCATGCTACCTGTTATCCTGACTCTCATGTAACCTGTTATCCTGACTCTCATGTTACCTGTTATCCTGACTCTCAATCTGTTATGCTGACTCTCATGTAACCTGTTATCCTGACTCTCAATCTGTTATCCTGACTCTGATGTTACCTGTTATCCTGACTCTCATGTTACCTGTTATCCTGACTCTCAACCTGTTATCCTGACTCTCATGTTACCTGTTATCCTGACTCTCATGCTACCTGTTATCCTGACTCTCATGTAACCTGTTATCCTGACTCTCATGTTACCTGTCATCCTGACTCTCATGTTACCTGTTATCCTGACTCTCATGCTACCTGTTATCCTGACTCTCATGTTACCTGTTATCCTGACTCTCATGCTACCTGTAATCCTGACTCTCATGTTACCTGTTATCCTGACTCTCATGCTACCTGTTATCCTGACTCTCATGTTACCTGTTATCCTGACTCTCATGCTACCTGTTATCCTGACTCTCATGTAACCTGTTATCCTGACTCTCATGTTACCTGTTATCCTGACTCTCAATCTGTTATCCTGACTCTCATGTAACCTGTTATCCTGACTCTCAATCTGTTATCCTGACTCTCATGTTACCTGTTATCCTGACTCTCATGTTACCTGTTATCCTGACTCTCAACCTGTTATCCTGACTCTCATGCTACCTGTTATCCTGACTCTCAACCTGTTATCCTGACTCTCATGTTCCCTGTTATCCTGACTCTCATGCTACCTGTTATCCTGACTCTCAACCTGTTATCCTGACTCTCATGCTACCTGTTATCCTGACTCTCATGCTACCTGTTATCCTGACTCTCATGTTACCTGTTATCCTGACTCTCATGCTACCTGTTATCCTGACTCTCATGTTACCTGTTATCCTGACTCTCATGCTACCTGTAATCCTGACTCTCATGTTACCTGTTATCCTGACTCTCATGTTACCTGTTATCCTGACTCTCATGTTACCTGTTATCCTGACTCTCATGTTACCTGTTATCCTGACTCTCATGTTACCTGTTATCCTGACTCTCATGCTACCTGTTATCCTGACTCTCATGTTACCTGTTATCCTGACTCTCATGTTACCTGTTATCCTGACTCTCATGTTACCTGTTATCCTGACTCTCATGTTACCTGTTATCCTGACTCTCATGTTACCTGTTATCCTGACTCTCATGTAACCTGTTATCCTGACTCTCATGTTACCTGTCATCCTGACTCTCATGTTACCTGTTATCCTGACTCTCATGCTACCTGTTATCCTGACTCTCATGTTACCTGTTATCCTGACTCTCATGTTACCTGTTATCCTGACTCTCATGTTACCTGTTATCCTGACTCTCATGTTACCTGTTATCCTGACTCTCATGTTACCTGTTATCCTGACTCTCATGCTACCTGTTATCCTGACTCTCATGTAACCTGTTATCCTGACTCTCATGTTACCTGTTATCCTGACTCTCAATCTGTTATGCTGACTCTCATGTAACCTGTTATCCTGACTCTCAATCTGTTATCCTGACTCTGATGTTACCTGTTATCCTGACTCTCATGTTACCTGTTATCCTGACTCTCAACCTGTTATCCTGACTCTCATGTTACCTGTTATCCTGACTCTCATGCTACCTGTTATCCTGACTCTCATGTAACCTGTTATCCTGACTCTCATGTTACCTGTCATCCTGACTCTCATGTTACCTGTTATCCTGACTCTCATGCTACCTGTTATCCTGACTCTCATGTTACCTGTTATCCTGACTCTCATGCTACCTGTAATCCTGACTCTCATGTTACCTGTTATCCTGACTCTCATGCTACCTGTTATCCTGACTCTCATGTTACCTGTTATCCTGACTCTCATGCTACCTGTTATCCTGACTCTCATGTAACCTGTTATCCTGACTCTCATGTTACCTGTTATCCTGACTCTCAATCTGTTATCCTGACTCTCATGTAACCTGTTATCCTGACTCTCAATCTGTTATCCTGACTCTCATGTTACCTGTTATCCTGACTCTCATGTTACCTGTTATCCTGACTCTCAACCTGTTATCCTGACTCTCATGCTACCTGTTATCCTGACTCTCAACCTGTTATCCTGACTCTCATGTTCCCTGTTATCCTGACTCTCATGCTACCTGTTATCCTGACTCTCAACCTGTTATCCTGACTCTCATGCTACCTGTTATCCTGACTCTCATGCTACCTGTTATCCTGACTCTCATGTTACCTGTTATCCTGACTCTCATGCTACCTGTTATCCTGACTCTCATGCTACCTGTAATCCTGACTCTCATGTTACCTGTAATCCTGACTCTCATGCTACCTGTTATCCTGACTGTCATGCTACCTGTAATCCTGACTCTCATGCTACCTGTTATCCTGACTCTCATGTTACCTGTTATCCTGACTCTCATGTTACCTGTTATCCTGACTCTCATGCTACCTGTTATCCTGACTCTCATGCTACCTGTTATCCTGACTCTCATGTAACCTGTTATCCTGACTCTCATGTAACCTGTTATCCTGACTCTCATGCTACTTGTAATCCTGACTCTCATGCTACCTGTAATCCTGACTCTCATGCTACCTGTTATCCTGACTCTCATGTTACCTGTTATCCTGACTCTCATGTTACCTGTTATCCTGACTCTCATGTAACCTGTTATCCTGACTCTCATGTAACCTGTTATCCTGACTCTCATGTTATCCTGGCTCACCTGTTATCCTGGCTCACCTGTTATCCTGGCTCACCTGTTATCCTGGCTCACCTGTTATCCTGGCTCACCTGTTATCCTGGCTCACCTGTTATCCTGGCTCACCTGTTATCCTGGCTCACCTGTTATCCTGGCTCACCTGTTATCCTGGCTCACCTGTTATCCTGGCTCACCTGTTATCCTGGCTCACCTGTTATCCTGGCTCACCTGTTATCCTGGCTCACCTGTTATCCTGGCTCACCTGTTATCCTGGCTCACCTGTTATCCTGGCTCACCTGTTATCCTGGCTCACCTGTTATCCTGGCTCACCTGTTATCCTGGCTCACCTGTTATCCTGGCTCACCTGTTATCCTGGCTCACCTGTTATCCTGGCTCACCTGTCATCCATGCTCAGTCTGCAGGGCGGTGTCAACGCTGCCATCCGATGCCCACCTGTTGGCCGTGTCCGGCAAGTCGTTCCACCCGGCTCTGAACAGTTTCTGTCGCATCTTCAACGTCACCTGCGTCTTCCTCGACGCCCTGGAAGGTGAGAGAGTGCCAGACGACTGGCTGTACAATGGCATTCGCTTCTTCCCCGCTCCCGAGCTGCGCAGCCGGTCGATTTATGAGTACATCACCTGGGCCATGTGGAGTAACCTTGTGGTGCTCTACTGCGATTTTCACAGTGAGAATATTTTTTAACAACGCTTTCGAGATGAGGGAGATGAGGGAGAGATGAGACAGGAAAGAGATGAGACAGGGGAGAGATTAGACAGGGGAGAGATTAGACAGGGGAGAGATGAGACAGGAGGGGAGAGATGAGACAGGAGGTGGAGAGATGAGGCAGGAGAGGGAGAGATGAGACAGGAGAGGGAGAGATGAGACAGGAGGGGGAGAGATGAGGCAGGAGAGGGAGAGATGAGGCAGGAGAGGGAGAGATGAGACAGGAGGGGGAGAGATGAGGCAGGAGAGGGAGAGATGAGACAGGAGAGGGAGAGATGAGACAGGAGGGGGAGAGATGAGGCAGGAGAGGGAGAGATGAGGCAGGAGAGGGAGAGATGAGACAGGAGGGGGAGAGATGAGACAGGAGGGGGAGAGATGAGACAGGAGAGGGAGAGATGAGGCTGGAGAGGGAGAGATGAGACAAGAGGGGGAGAGATGAGACAGGAGAGGGAGAGATGAGACACAGGGTGTCGGAGTTAGGGTGCTTTGTTGAGTAGCTTGGGTGTCGCATTTACCTGACCCCTTGCCCAAACCTGTCTGCAGACCTGGAGAGCATTCACAGTGTGTTCCACTATCCAATGGGTCCCGTGCTGTTCCGTCATCTCGATCTGGACAACGCCACTAGCGCCCTGAATGTCATTCGACAGCTGAAACTGTCAACCATCAACAACTTCATCCTCGACATGCCGCACAATCAGATTCTAAAATTTCTTAAACTGGTGAGGTGCACAGAGAGTCAGGGATTTTTATCAAATTTCATTTAAAAAAACAAACTATTGCGTTAAACAATATTGCCTACAGGCAAACGAGGCCAATTTAAAAGGCTTGGCGAGAAGTTTTCTACTCATCCGAGAAGTGAGTCACAGATTGTTCGATATTTTGAAATTGTTGCCTTTTTAACTGAATCAAACTGTTACTAAATTGATAGGCAAATCAAAAGGCATGTTAGCTCGAAAATCGAGTCACATTGTTGTGAGTCACATCGGTTTGAGTCACATTGTTGTGAGTCACATTGGTATGAGTCGCATCGGTGTAAATGACCTTGAAAAGTCACCTTGGTTTGAGTCAACTAATAGGTGTGAAAAAAATTCCGGTGTGAATGACCTTGAAATGTTCAGCTCGAAAAGAGCTTTCCAATTATTTCAAAAGCTGCGCACTGAACAGTTTTTGACGGACAGTTTGAACAAGTTCAGGTTGGCTGTCACTCAAGACCCTCCAAGCCCTGTTAATAATGAGCTTCTAGGAGCTCACAGGAAGCAGTCTCAATGGAACTTTCTCACTTCCGCAGATAAACAGCAGCTTCTTCCAGGAGCGAATGGCCGACGGAGTCTGGGCTGGAATGAACTTCACATCCCACCTGTTTGATGGAGTCAGCTTCATCAGCGATGGGCCAGGAGCCGTGAGGACTAATTATGCAGCTTTGTATATGTTGGGTGAATGGTAGAACAGTTGTTGTAGTTTATCGGTACCGTCGGCAGTTCGCCGACGCGGTAGTTCGGGTACGGACCGCCCAAAGCTTGCCGGGGGAGGAGGGATGGGAAGCAGCGACCCTCGAGGCGTTCAGACACTCCGAGGAGAGACGGGATGGGCTTGGAGCGTACAGACACAGACAAGCCCGGCACAGGTGGATGCGCGAAGGCTTTGACTGCGAGCGGGTAGCCACTCGACAGCCCCAGAGAGAGGTGGATGACGGTCTGGAGGCGTACCGACGCTTCGCAGACTCGAGGGAAGACTCTGGAGGAGAAGGATGATGATGATGAGCTTTTGGCAGCAGCAGAGGTCGGGCAGAGGAACAAGGTTTGAGCACGGACAAATAAATAACTCGTTAATGCTTTTCTTACCGGGAGGGATCGAACGCTGCACTCATGGCAATTAGTGTAGCTCAGGCTGCGTAGTTTATTATTGTATTGATTGTTCGCTTCTAACTCAGGGCAACGTTCTCACAATAGTACTCGGGAGGCGCGGGGGCTGGCCACGGGCAGCGCGCGCTAATAAATAACAGCGTGGGGTGGGGCGAGGGCATAGGGCTGGACGGGGTAGGGCTAAGCCACGCAGGGCTGGGGTGGGAGTAAACACACAAGGCTGAGAGCCGAGAGAGAGAGAGAAGGAGGCCGGCTAGCCAATCAGAAGTCGCCTTGGCGAGAGGCCTGATTGGACTAGCGAAGACGGCGCAGGGGGCAGCCAATGGGCGAGCGATAAACAACGATAAAGGAGGGTGGCCTAAGCCGGGGCCGGGCAGAACTGGATTGAGCAGGTGGCCGGGGTGGAAGGGTTAGTGACGCAGGGGTCGGGGCAAGGTCATTGTGAGACGCAGCTCACAACACAGTAGAAAGGGGTATTTGAAATATCCACATTTTTTCTTTTTTCTGTGTCTCCCAAAATATGCGACCAATGGCCACGAAAATGCAGAACACGGGCTAAAAGTTTCCACTCTATCCGATGAAACAGCTTCCAGAATCACAAAACATCGGCATCGTCGAGGTATTCACCGATCTCGTCGGGGTGTCTGTTGACGAAAGCAAAAAAAGATTGGCAGAGTCTTTCTACTCACAAAATTTCATCATCTAACCATGCAGGCTGTTATTGTTGAGAATTTTGTTTTGCTTTTACTGTTAGTTATTATATGATTGAATCAATAACGACTCGCCATAGAAGCTTATGCAGAGAAATGTTGGTTGGTCACCAGGGTCTTCGTGTCTTCGTATCTTCGGGATATTATGGTCTTTCGACTGTTAATTAGGGATTTTCAAGTTGGTATCGAGTTTCGTAGCGGGTTGGGAAAATACCACTATTTGCTATTTGCTAATTAGTACAACGCTGAGCAACAGGTAAATTCGCTACTTCTCATTTTGATAAAAGCATAAATAACATCTTTGTTTAATTCGAACTTTATTGGATAATTGGATTAATTTATTAATCTATTAATTGAAATAGTGCGGGTCTTTTGCTAGCCGATGACCGCCCTCATGAAAGATAGGAGTGTGGAAAACGACGATAGAGTCGGAGGTCGATCGCTGCTGCCGCGAGCTGTCGCAGAGAGGGATGACGAAGGGAGGGATGAAGGGAGAGATGAAGGGAGAGATGAGGCGGTACAAAGGATGCAAGTGAGTGGTCCTATTGGCCTCAGGCTGGCCAGTCCCACCCAACCCATAGGCCACAGGCATGACTGCCGTGCCCACCCCAAGCAGTGCTCGAAACCGGCTAAAAGTCTAAATAGATGTCGGACTACCCGCAAGCGAATAGGACAGGGCTAGATAGCCTACTGTCATCAGTAGCATGTTCGTAACTGACTCCTAACTTTGGTAGCAGTGGTCGACTCGGCCTAGGCTCTTGTCTTAGAAATGCGGAAAGGCTATCGGCAAAGCGGATAATGATCGAAGGTAGCGCCACCACCCAATGCGCCTACGTTGCCACCGCAGACATTTGGGAACTTGGGTCCCCGGAGCTCGCAGCTCCCAGTTTGTCACACAGATCTTAGACAAGCCGAAAAATAGAGCATTCTGTAACTTCCGTTTTAGACTAGGGTGAGCACCCCAGAATGGATCGAGTCACGCCTCACAAGGGGATTCCTGAAACTGCGCTACAGTGGTCTAGGAAGGTGGTACTCCGAACCCGAATGAGAAATCCATAGCCAGAATCCTACTCATGAGACATTAGACACATTCCGTACATTAGACTGCAGCCTACTCATTAGATAACTAGCAAGCCGATTCTGTGTGAGTTGAGGAGAACAGAGGCAGGAGAGATTAAGCTGAACACTGGCTGAGTGATTATGCAAGCAGGAAATTATTAGATCACGCCTCTCGCTCCCATGGCCGCGGTTGCGAAAGGCGGGGAAAAGAGGGAGAATTCAAATTGGCAAAGGAACTTGACGCATACACTGGAACCCGCCGAGAGAGTGAGGAAAGCCGGCCAAGGAATCCCCCACCTCGTAGGCAGAAATGCACACGCTACATCCCGCATTTAGCTCGCAAATCCCTAGCTCCATATTACTCTCATGCGTGCTCACAGTAGCCTTCTTGCCGCAGCTTTCAGCTCGGCCTCGCCAGAGCCCATTCCCCTAGTGAATTAGCCACTCATGATTGAGGGCTGTCTAATGATACAATAAAGGGGAAATAACAGCATGATAGAAAGTGATTTAAATTGTTACTAAATTGCCTAATAGTTAAATGATTGGCGACTAAGATGAATAATAGTTTATTAGGCTAGAATCAAATCCCTGCCCTCGCCCCGATTGCCCACTAGCTAAGTAATAAATCCCTTAGGGATAGCAATAAGAGTCCGCTACGCGGGTTACTTATCTGATTGCTGACTGACTTCACTGCAGGCCGTCGATCTCGCGGGGGAATGCAAATGAACAGGGGAATAGGTGAGGAATTGCTGAGTGCAGTTGGCAAGGGGCCAGACTGCAGGGAGCTCAAGGCTCAATTTGGAGCGCACCCAAGGAGGTGGCTTGCGCTTAGGGGCACTAGCAGGTAGTTGCCTGCTGCTATGATCTGGAGCCTTAGGCTCAGGGACTAGGTGCTAGCCTAGAAGGGGGAGAGTCCACGGACCGAGTTCCGGGACCAGACAGGAAGGGGGTAGGTTTTAGTCCAGGGTGGAGGGAAGGTTCCCCTAGGGGCAGCGCAGCGCGCTCTCTTAAATAGTCCTGCAGCTCCGCCAACCTCGCATTCATCAAAATAACCCACATGCTCGCCGGCCTGTCAGCGAGGAATCGGGTCGGCATAATGCCACCCCAATTGCCCACTGAAGCGGCGGCGAGAATCGCCAGATGCCCCACTAGGAGCGTCTGCCGGCAGTCGGCCAATGATTGTGATCCCGCCGGGATATGGGAAGCGCAGGCGCCGACCTGCCTATAGTGTCGTTACATGTATCTAGAGGGGGAAAGGTCATAATCGAGCCCCGGCTCGGGTTACAGTAAAGAAGAGGGACATGAAGAATTAAAGCTCACTCTAAACGCATGAGTGCTCCCGACAATCTGATCGCGGTTTGGAGGGGAATTATGACCTAAACTAGTCCATACAGTATTGCTATTTCCGCGATCAGTCACTCCTACAGGGGACTAGACAGATCCGAGACAAAGGGAATCGGCGGCTACTTAATTCACCTCCGCCCCAAGTCTGGCCCTAAGATTAATGATGGTGTTCTGCGGCCAGCTGCTATGTGGGTCGCGATTATTAACTTGCTAAAAATGGAAAAATTTGGCTGGCTCACAACCCCACTCGATTCCGAAGTACACTCCACATCACACCGCCCTTGCTCACTTTCACGTAAGACACTTACGTGCTTACTGTTAGTAGTGGGGTGTCCCGCGAATCGAGGGGGCAAAAACTTACATTACCCTACTGCATACCGTAAAGAATCCTAAGAAGAAAACCGCTAGAGAAGAAATCCTAAGTTATCGTACGTAACAATACTGCTATAAATAGATTTTGTGCGAGAGTGTAAAAGGTCGGCGCCCCTAGCGACTAAGGGATAGAGTCCTGAGGGGAGGTGGGTGCGCATTCCGGCTGAGTTAAGGTTGTTCTCGTTGCCCAGGGGTGCCGTGTCCCGGCTCGCCTTCTCCTCCAGGTGGCTGCAGCTGTCCCCGTCTTTCCCTGCCCGGCTTGGTCGCGGTTGCGCAATCCTGGGAGGCTCCGGCCGTTTTCCTCCTTAAGTCCGAGGGTCCGGCCGTGCTCTCACCAGGTGGCTCCAGATTGGCTGACCCGCTCTGCGTCCTCACCGATCCTGTTGCCGGGCGTTGGTAGCCTCTGATTCGCCGCGCGCTCCAGATGTTTCCGGCTGGCCGTGCCCGGGAATGTTCGCCGGGCCGGTTGCCTAGCCGTTGCGCGCGGCCCAATCGTCGCTGCAGCTGGTCGCAGCTGGGGAAACCGCTGCTCAGGCCGCTTGTGATGCTGTTGCCGGCCGAGGTGTCTCCTCACCGAAAAGGTCAGGGCCCCAACAACTAAACCGTTACTATGGGCCCCCTAAACTGGTTCTGCCCGGAATCCCCACTTTGCTCCCATGGGCTGGCGGTTAGACCGCCACGTCTCCCTAAATTAGCCCTATAAAAGCAAACTCTTGACGCCCCATTAACCTCAAGCCTGTTATCTCGCAATCAACCTCCCGAACTGTCAGTAATCTATTTCTGCTATCAGCCCTACTAAGTCTCACATCCTCTGCGAATAAAACACAAGCGAGTGTTCCGTCTGCGTTTACCGCCTAAAGTTCCGCGTCTGACTCGTCTACTCCGCCCGCATAATGGCCCAGCAGCAGCCTGAAGGAGAGAGGTGAGTTATTACTTCTACTCGGCCCCCCCAAGGCCGGTTATTTAAGGATTATTGCGAGGGTTATTGCATAAGAATTAGAATAACGAAATCCCCCTTACCCACGGCACGCCTACTGATCCCCAAAAATCTGAAATTGACCCCGACCCAATAAGGGGAAAACCCTTCCCCAGCCAAAGATTGATTAAATTGAGTTATTTGGGTTGCAATTGTCAATACTATTTTGTCCCCGCCTAATCTGGCCACACCCTCCTTCCATTCCCAGCGATTACCTGCCCGGATTTGTAAATCCGCCTCGGCGCCGGGCCAGCTCAGGCGATCCCATTGCCTTATCATTCGTGATGAGTAAGTTAGATGTTTTTTTCTGTCATACTCTCCCACCCAACTTGGGTTCCACTATTTGCGACTTCCCCCTACGAACCATCGCTGCCCGTTTACTGAGCTACTCATCCACCTTACCCCTCCAGACATTAACGTGCCCGAAGGCCGCGAGGAGGACGTGGCCGCGATAGCCCTCGGCTTTATCCGGGGCCCACTAGGCGCAGCTCTGGCAGTCGCCATGATCGCCGTGGCCCTTGTTCTGGGCTTCATCTCGTACTTTCTGTGAGAGCCACCCAGTCGCGCCACCTTCACTCCTACGACGCCCCGGCCCCCCTATCAGCACATGATCAGCCTCCGCACCCACACAGACTCATATACCACGACTGGTGCTAAATGAACTTTCTATGCATAACGAAATAAACATGCAAAAATCCCTGGCTCCTTTTCTTTTACGCCACCATTTGAAATATGAAAGAGGGCTCACTATTTTCACCCGTCTTCTTTCCTAGACGAAACATTACTGCTCAAGTTTTACAACCGCCTAGTAACCGAAAAAACTAACTGATAGACTGTTAATGAGTTTTTGAAACGTCTGGAACCTTAATTCATACGATTTATTACTACCTAGGTACCTAGATTTGAACTCCCAGCTGCTAACTTCTGGCTCCTAAATAATGTTTCTTTTTGTCTTTTCTAGCCCTAACAAAAGAAAAATTATCATTTTGAAATCTGTCGCTCATTGAAACAGCCAGATTGTCTCCCCTAGAATTTGAATACCCGACCCTACCGGCTTCTTGATTTACAACCGCCCACTCTTTAAACAAACATTAAGAAAAACTCCCGAAACATACCACCCCGCTCACTTTAGCGGGTTGGTATACCCCCTAAATAGAAGCCGGTATAGCTAAACTCCCGAAACCAAGCATAGAGAACATGTAAGATAAGCAAGTTTGCGAAAAGTAGGTGCGAACCCTAGTTTGCGGCAGTTATTACGAAAATATTTCATGCGAAAATTCGTACTAGGGGAGTTTCACCCCACTAAGTATGTTTTTGGATTTTGATTTGTTTATATGAGTTTTTAAGAGGGTTTGGCGCCGAGATGGCCTTTTTGATTTGAAACCGCCTTCCCTCCCTTAAAGAAACATAGAATTTCCCATGGCATACCACCCCGCTCACTTTAGCGGGTTGGTGCCCCTCCTAAGTTAGAAGTTGTCCTAAATTGAACTCCCACAGACCCACCAATATGAACAAGATAAGGCAAAGGTGCCATGCATGATGTGGTGCGAATAAAAGTAAAATGCTCTTTGAGAAAAGAAGGTGCATGCCCTAGATTGCTACAATTAGATAGGCATCTCATGCGAAAAAGTACTAGGGGAATTTCACCCCACTAGGTATGTTTTTGGGTTTCTGGCTAAATTATAAGAATTTTTATGAGATTTTTGTGCCAAGGCGGCTTTGATGAAAAAGGAAGGCATGCACAATAGGAGAAAAGGAGCAAAAAGTGTAACAGAATGGGGGATCGCTTCCCCAACGAGGTCTCCAGTGGGGCTCGGTCGCCTAGCACGGCCGGGTGAGTGCTTCGGGGCACCCGCAGCGGGAGCTACCTTTCCCTAGCCTGGGTCGTGGCCGTTGGTATTTACCTGCGCAGCAGCGGACCTCAGGCGGTCGGCGAATGAGGCATATGATTCGCCTCGGTCCTGCCTCAGGTTGCGCCCGCTGAGGGGCCGGGCATAGGGGGTGCAGGCGCCGCTGAGGGCCTCGGTCAGGTCCTGCACGAACCGGAAATAGGTCACGCGGCGCGGCAGGGTCATCGCTTGGGTTAGGGGTTCACCGCCTAGGTGGGCCAGCAGGGTGAGGATTTTCTCCTCTTCTGTTTCCAAGCCCTCAGCCTCAACCTTCAGGTTAAACCGGCGCAGCCAGCGGGGAAAAGAGTCTGCTGCCGATTCGAATGGTTCCAGGGCAACTTTCACCCTGTGAGTTCTTGCTCGACGCGGCTCTAGACGCTCCATCAGGGAGGCTAGGCGCTCGATGGGGTCCCCTTGATTGGCGGCTGCAGCTGCTGCTGCCGCTGGGGGATCGGCGCGCGCTGCGGCAGCAGCGCGGCCTCTAGGTGGGCGGGGGGCGCCGATGGCCTCGACGACCTCATCCTCCTGGTCGGACATTTTCGGCCAAAAGAGAAAATGAGGGTTTTGCGAATTGAAAAGGGGTGTTTGTCGCTAATGCAACAATGGGGAAGGAGAGAAAGGGGAGGCACGGATCACGACCGGGGGTCGTGCGAGAGGGAAAGAGAAAGGCCTGAGTTGTCAAATCCAGCCCTAATTAATGGCGAGCAAATTCCTTATTCCTAGCAAACAATCCTACAGCAAAAAATGAGATCAAAGATCAATGAGAGAGAAAAAAAAGGCCCAGGGCCCTGGCTAGCTTTGCTTCCAGCCTTGGCTACCGACAACTGCTTGCGCGCACTTAAGTCTGGGACATAGAAGTCTAGGTTTTAACTTAGCACTCATTCAGCAACCCTATAGCAGACTGTTACACTATAGGTACGGCGGGGCCAGTACTACTGCAAGCTGGCGCCTGCAGCAGCCTATCTCCCTACCGTGGAAAGTACGCGACTCAAAAAGTCATTCAAAGAAGGCTAATCCCCGATTCGCTCAGAGGGCCCTTCCCGGTTGGGATGGCCGGGGGCTTCGCCTCCGCGATTTACGAGGCTGGGGATCCCAGGAATTATACATCTGAGACCTCGCTCGGTTAGGGGTCCGTGGCTTAGAGCCCGGTTTCTCCGTTTAGACCATCCCTCAGAGAGTTTCTTAGAAAAGACGCGCCGACCGAATTCTAGCCCATACTTGAAGTAGGCAGCTTCGAGAGGCGGGCACGGGGGTCGCTAGACCTCCCTCAAAGTCCCACCTCCCTAACTGTTCCCCACCAAAGTCAGACTTGGTCAAAGTTATGTGACACTTTCAAAATCAGGTACACGTAAGCAGGCCTGCATGCTACCCAAGAGAACCAATCCCCGGTGCTCGGCGAGTCATCGATTCCCGGCTGCATTGCCGGGGGCTCCCCTCGCTCGGTTAGAAGGCCGAACGGCGTTGCCCGGTCCCTCGTTAAGAATGGCCCCTCCCAGATCAGTCACGCGGGAAAACCCCACAGACAGTCCCTGACTCCTGCAGCAGCCACATAACCCGAAGACACTCTAGCATGAAGTCCGCTCACACAGCCTACTCTTAGTAGAAAGTCACTAATCGGAAATTTTGGAAATCCTAACAAAATCCTTACATTAAAGTCCGAATCAAATTGAAACTGTTCAAAGAAAATTAATTGACAGTTACTCGAACTGAAGTCCAGTCTCTAGAGATAAGATTTAGGCGTACGGAAGATGAAATCTAGAAGAAGCCCTTACGGCTAACTACCACAGAAATCTGCGGCGCTAATCTAACAATTGAAAAAAATTCAAGTTCGTTTCGCGCCCTTTCTAGATCCCACCTCGATGCCACCATTGAAATAGTGCGGGTCTTTTGCTAGCCGATGACCGCCCTCATGAAAGATAGGAGTGTGGAAAACGACGATAGAGTCGGAGGTCGATCGCTGCTGCCGCGAGCTGTCGCAGAGAGGGATGACGAAGGGAGGGATGAAGGGAGAGATGAAGGGAGAGATGAGGCGGTACAAAGGATGCAAGTGAGTGGTCCTATTGGCCTCAGGCTGGCCAGTCCCACCCAACCCATAGGCCACAGGCATGACTGCCGTGCCCACCCCAAGCAGTGCTCGAAACCGGCTAAAAGTCTAAATAGATGTCGGACTACCCGCAAGCGAATAGGACAGGGCTAGATAGCCTACTGTCATCAGTAGCATGTTCGTAACTGACTCCTAACTTTGGTAGCAGTGGTCGACTCGGCCTAGGCTCTTGTCTTAGAAATGCGGAAAGGCTATCGGCAAAGCGGATAATGATCGAAGGTAGCGCCACCACCCAATGCGCCTACGTTGCCACCGCAGACATTTGGGAACTTGGGTCCCCGGAGCTCGCAGCTCCCAGTTTGTCACACAGATCTTAGACAAGCCGAAAAATAGAGCATTCTGTAACTTCCGTTTTAGA
This sequence comes from Macrostomum hystrix, assembly GCA_950097015.1. Classification (NCBI taxonomy): domain Eukaryota; kingdom Metazoa; phylum Platyhelminthes; family Macrostomidae; genus Macrostomum; species Macrostomum hystrix. The sequence continues at coordinate 9,005,673 of CATNEN010000025.1, forward strand.
CTAGGGTGAGCACCCCAGAATGGATCGAGTCACGCCTCACAAGGGGATTCCTGAAACTGCGCTACAGTGGTCTAGGAAGGTGGTACTCCGAACCCGAATGAGAAATCCATAGCCAGAATCCTACTCATGAGACATTAGACACATTCCGTACATTAGACTGCAGCCTACTCATTAGATAACTAGCAAGCCGATTCTGTGTGAGTTGAGGAGAACAGAGGCAGGAGAGATTAAGCTGAACACTGGCTGAGTGATTATGCAAGCAGGAAATTATTAGATCACGCCTCTCGCTCCCATGGCCGCGGTTGCGAAAGGCGGGGAAAAGAGGGAGAATTCAAATTGGCAAAGGAACTTGACGCATACACTGGAACCCGCCGAGAGAGTGAGGAAAGCCGGCCAAGGAATCCCCCACCTCGTAGGCAGAAATGCACACGCTACATCCCGCATTTAGCTCGCAAATCCCTAGCTCCATATTACTCTCATGCGTGCTCACAGTAGCCTTCTTGCCGCAGCTTTCAGCTCGGCCTCGCCAGAGCCCATTCCCCTAGTGAATTAGCCACTCATGATTGAGGGCTGTCTAATGATACAATAAAGGGGAAATAACAGCATGATAGAAAGTGATTTAAATTGTTACTAAATTGCCTAATAGTTAAATGATTGGCGACTAAGATGAATAATAGTTTATTAGGCTAGAATCAAATCCCTGCCCTCGCCCCGATTGCCCACTAGCTAAGTAATAAATCCCTTAGGGATAGCAATAAGAGTCCGCTACGCGGGTTACTTATCTGATTGCTGACTGACTTCACTGCAGGCCGTCGATCTCGCGGGGGAATGCAAATGAACAGGGGAATAGGTGAGGAATTGCTGAGTGCAGTTGGCAAGGGGCCAGACTGCAGGGAGCTCAAGGCTCAATTTGGAGCGCACCCAAGGAGGTGGCTTGCGCTTAGGGGCACTAGCAGGTAGTTGCCTGCTGCTATGATCTGGAGCCTTAGGCTCAGGGACTAGGTGCTAGCCTAGAAGGGGGAGAGTCCACGGACCGAGTTCCGGGACCAGACAGGAAGGGGGTAGGTTTTAGTCCAGGGTGGAGGGAAGGTTCCCCTAGGGGCAGCGCAGCGCGCTCTCTTAAATAGTCCTGCAGCTCCGCCAACCTCGCATTCATCAAAATAACCCACATGCTCGCCGGCCTGTCAGCGAGGAATCGGGTCGGCATAATGCCACCCCAATTGCCCACTGAAGCGGCGGCGAGAATCGCCAGATGCCCCACTAGGAGCGTCTGCCGGCAGTCGGCCAATGATTGTGATCCCGCCGGGATATGGGAAGCGCAGGCGCCGACCTGCCTATAGTGTCGTTACATGTATCTAGAGGGGGAAAGGTCATAATCGAGCCCCGGCTCGGGTTACAGTAAAGAAGAGGGACATGAAGAATTAAAGCTCACTCTAAACGCATGAGTGCTCCCGACAATCTGATCGCGGTTTGGAGGGGAATTATGACCTAAACTAGTCCATACAGTATTGCTATTTCCGCGATCAGTCACTCCTACAGGGGACTAGACAGATCCGAGACAAAGGGAATCGGCGGCTACTTAATTCACCTCCGCCCCAAGTCTGGCCCTAAGATTAATGATGGTGTTCTGCGGCCAGCTGCTATGTGGGTCGCGATTATTAACTTGCTAAAAATGGAAAAATTTGGCTGGCTCACAACCCCACTCGATTCCGAAGTACACTCCACATCATAATTTATTATTTAACGGAAAACTTGTTGGAACATTTTGGATTTCGAAGTATTAATTAGATGATGCCAGTCAGATACAATGTAAAATATTTATTGTAACTTTCGCACCCTGCTACTGAAACCAGCAGTAAGGCTTGCACACTAATCCAACTCAAACAGCGACGCAACAGGACCAGCGCTCTGCAAGAGCTGCTGAATCTGGCGCGTGCCGATTGGCTGACACTGCCAACAGTCGCCTCGGCTGGTCGAGCCGCTGAGGACTTGGATAGCGACTGGATCCAGTGCCGCCAGGCCCTAAGCCGGATCCGCCCGAACTCTGGACAGTTTAGGGACTTGTTGAAGGCGAGTTCCGCTTGCTGTGCCGCTAATTTCTAAGAAATGTGGCTCTTCCGAAGTTTTTATAGTAACTTGAGTGCGAGTCACATTGGTGTGAGTTACCTTGGTGTGAGTTACCTTGGTGTGAGTCTCCTTGGTGTGAGTTACCTTGGTGTGAGTCTCCTTGGTGTGAGTCTCCTTGGTGTGAGCAAGGACCACTAGTAGATAGTATCTACTTGAGTAGTCCGTGGGTGTGAGTCACATCGGAGTGAGTCTCCTTGGTGTGAGTTACCTTGGTGTGAGTCACCTTGGTGTGAGTCTCCTTGGTGTGAGTTACCTTGGTGTGAGTCACCTTGGTGTGAGTCTCCTTGGTGTGAGTTACCTTGGTGTGAGTCTCCTTGGTGTGAGTCACCTTGGTGTGAGTTACCTTGGTGTGAGTTACCTTGGTGTGAGTCTCCTTGGTGTGAGTCACCTTGGTGTGAGTTACCTTGGTGCGAGTCACATTGGTGTGAGTTACCTTGGTGTGAGTTACCTTGGTGTGAGTCACCTTGGTGTGAGTCACCTTGGTGTGAGTTACCTTGGTGTGAGTTACCTTGGTGTGAGTCACCTTGGTGTGAGTTACCTTGGTGTGAGAAGTTTTAAGAAGTTTTACTGTGAAGCTTGTAAGTTGTGCATTGAATCAATCCAAATCTCTTTCACCTGCAGAAACAGATCGTGGATAAAATCGGAACGGTAGTGATCGATGGCAAGGAACACTATAACTTTTCGTTCAGCGTCAATCACATGTACTCGGAGCAGGACCCGGAGGTAGGTATTGAGTTGGACAATGCACCGAGAAATTCGGAAATGCACAATCTTTCAGAAAAAGACATAACTTAAACATTCTGTAACATTATTTGTGTTCTTTTTCAGACCAAGAAGAACATTAAAGAGATGAAGGATGTAAAGATGCTTCTAGCAAATTTGCTTTCTTTCGTTTGCTATTTTCAAAGGCTTAAAGTGCATGCAAATTTTTCGCATTTTTCATTTCGTTTCTTAAAAGATTGACATTGAACACAAGTTAGCGCCGTTGGCATGCTTCGTTTTGAAAATCATTTACTATAAATAGCAATGCTTTGCCAATGCTTTGGGGAGAGATGAGACACGGGGAGAGATGAGACACGGGGAGAGATGAGACACGGGGAGAGATGAGACACGGGGAGAGATGAGACACGGGGAGAGATGAGACACGGGGAGAGATGAGACACGGGGAGAGATGAGACACGGGGAGAGATGAGACACGGGGAGAGATGAGACACGGGGAGAGATGAGACACGGGGAGAGATGAGACACGGCAGAGATGAGGCACAGGAGATAAGACCTGGGAGAGATGAGACACAGAGTGAAGAGGTTAGAGTGGGCCAGGGGCTGTGTAGAGTAGCCTGGGTGTTGCGTTTAACTCACCCCTTATGTAACGAGTTGCAAAATTGTTTTAGTTCGCGAGCTGGACTGCTCAGAGAGGCTACGTCATGGCATCAGCAGCCGGAAGCAGGCACAAAAGGCATTTTCGAGAATTCATGAACGAGCTAAACCTCACAGTGGTCACCGTCATCGACCCGCCGTTTAGCTTCGAGCGTGACTTCGATGACAAAGGCCGATTGCTGCATGGCAATGATCGGTGGACCGGATTCTCAATTGAACTGTTTAAACAGGTGGCCATTGTACTCAATTTGACGTGAGCACTTTCAGATATCTATTCTGTATAATTGAGTACTCGTACCGTACGCTCCCAGTATATATGAGTCCAGTACCGTACACTCCCAGTATAGATGAGTCCAGTACCGTACACTCCCAGTATAGATGAGTCCAGTACCGTACGCTCCCAGTATAGATGAGTCCAGTACCGTACGCTCCCAGTATAGATGAGTCCAGTACCGTACACTCCCAGTATAGATGAGTCCAGTACCGTACACTCCCAGTATAGATGAGTCCAGTACCGTACACTCCCAGTATAGATGAGTCCAGTACCGTACGCTCCCAGCATAGATGAGTCCAGTACCGTACACTCCCAGCATAGATGAGTCTAGTACCGTACACTCCCAGTATAGATGAGTCCAGTACCGTACACTCTCAGCATAGATGAGTCCAGTACCGTACACTCCCAGCATAGATGAGTCCAGTACCGTACACTCCCAGCATAGATGAGTCCAGTACCGTACACTCCCAGTATAGATGAGTCCAGTACCGTACACTCCCAGTATAGATGAGTCCAGTACCGTACGCTCCCAGTATAGATGAGTCCAGTACCGTACACTCCCAGTATAGATGAGTCCAGTACCGTACACTCCCAGTATAGATGAGTCCAGTACCGTACACTCCCAGTATAGATGAGTCCAGTACCGTACACTCCCAGCATAGATGAGTCCAGTACCGTACGCTCCCAGCATAGATGAGTCCAGTACCGTACACTCCCAGCATAGATGAGTCTAGTACCGTACACTCCCAGTATAGATGAGTCCAGTACCGTACACTCTCAGCATAGATGAGTCCAGTACCGTACACTCCCAGCATAGATGAGTCCAGTACCGTACACTCCCAGCATAGATGAGTCCTGTACCGTACACTCCCAGCATAGATGAGTCCAGTACCGTACACTCCCAGCATAGATGAGTCCAGTACCGTACGCTCCCAGCATAGATGAGTCCAGTACCGTACACTCCCAGCATAGATGAGTCCAGTACCGTACACTCCCAGCATAGATGAGTCCTGTACCGTACACTCCCAGCATAGATGAGTCCAGTACCGTACACTCCCAGCATAGATGAGTCCAGTACCGTACACTCCCAGCATAGATGAGTCCAGTACCGTACACTCCCAGCATAGATGAGTCCTGTAGCATTTACCGAACGCAAAAAAGTACTCCGGCACTCGCACCTTCCAGCTACACAATCCGAGTGAGCTCAGACGGTCAGTTCGGCTCACCGATAGAAACAGACTCAGGTGAGCAGGTCTGGTCAGGAACTGTTGGCGACCTCATGGCTGGCACTGCGGATGTGGCCGTGGCCTCCTTAGTCATCACCTACGATAGAGAACGGGTGAGCACTACAGGCAAATAGCTCTACTTTTAAGTAGTATCATATACTCATATTCTAAGATAGATAAAATAACAAATTGCTTGGACCATGCAACAATATACAGCCACAGCAATTGCTCGGCGTTTCCAAAAATTATGTACAGCTGTTCGGTCCATGGACTGGACTGTAAACTGTAACTCATCCAAATTTCTTCCCAATAATTAAAATTAATTGATTACACCTGCCCTAATTGGGCCAGATGTGCAGCCGGCAGCACAGCCGCAGCTATTTCGCTGCGCATCTGAAGGCTGCGTACGGCTGTTCAGTCCATGGACTGGGGGGACGCCACACCCACCTTCAATTATCCCAGCTAACGCTGGTTCCCATTTACCAGCTGGATGAAATAAAGCTACGCAGAGTTAAGTGTCTTGCTAAAGGACACAAATTGTTCAAGTGAGTCTGGAATCGAACCCCCGACCTTCAAGACGTGTGTCCAACGCCCTAACCACTATAGGCTACAACCTTTGATTCTTCCTTCTTCCCAAGCTATACACTGGTACCCATGGATACCCAATACTGGTACCCATGGATACCCAATACTGGTACCCAATTTAATATTTTTTTAAAAAAAAGGTGGCAACATAAGACCGATTTGAAAGCCAAGGGCCCCTAACTCACAATAAAAATGTAGGTGACCACCAAAGATGGAGACGATGTAGGCACATTCGGGTGACATGCTGATGACTAAAAGGATTAGGCGATAAATTAAAAACGTTTATTGTACTTAGAAGTGACAAGCATTTACGCGATACCCATTGCTTACAACTGAGTTAACACCGAATCTTGTTGCTCACTGCTCGAGTAAGGTCGTGGACTTCACGACGCCTTACATGAGCCTGGGCCTGAGCGTGATCATGAAGAAGCCGGAGCAGCAGACAGACCCGCTGCAGTTCATGCTGCCATTCAGCGGTCGTGTATGGACCTGTATGTTATTAGCCTGGCTACTCACAAGCCTACTCATGCTAGTCTGTGCCAGACTGAGTCCGTACGAGTGGTATTCTCATAGCGACTGTGTGCCGGTGGTTGAGAACCAGTTTGGAGCACTGAACAGCATGTGGTTCACCATCGGCTCGCTCATGCAGCAGGGTGAGCTGCAGCTTTGCCATCCTGTTTGAGAATAGACTCAGCCTCTCAGACACCGCGCAGATGGAGACTTTGGCCGCTTCCCCGCAGGGTCCGACCTCGCCCCCAGAGCCTCCTCCACGCGGATGGTGGCCACCACATGGTGGTTCTTCACCCTGCTGCTCATCAGCTCATACACGGCTAATCTGGCTGCCTTCCTCACCACCAACCGACTGGGCACCATCGACAGCGTTGATGCCCTGGCCAGCCAGAGCAAGGTGAAATTCGGCTGCCCCACTGGAGGGGCAATGTACAACTTCTTCAAGGTGAGTCCTGTGTGCTCAGCTTCTTCAAGGTGAGTCCTGTGTGCTCAGCTTCTTCAATGTGAGTCCTGTGTGCTCAGCTTCTTCAATGTGAGTCCTGTGTATTGAGCTTCTTCAGTTTGAGTCCTGTGTCCCAGAGTGCTCAAACTTTTTCAACGTAAATCAGCTTCTTCAGGTGAATCCTGTGTCCCATAGAGTTAAGCCACCTCAAAATAAAATTCTGCTCTAATCCCAGCTTTAATTCTATAAGAAATTTCATCAGGAGTCCTATCGTAAATCCCTGCGGGATTCCTAATAAAATTCCCAGGAGGAATCCTGCTGAAATCCCAACAGAAATCACACCCAGCGATTCATCGGAAATTCTTGCGGTAGTTTTAGCGTAAGCCCTTATTTCGTTCAGTAATCCCACAAAGAATCCAAGCGGAAATCCCAACGGAAATCCCAACGGGAATCCCAGCGGTAATCCTAGCGGGAATCCCAACGAAAATCCCTGCGGGAATCCCAAATGCAGTCCCAGCGGGAATCCCAAGGGTAATCCCAGTGGGAATCCCAACCGAGAATCCCAGAGCCGCTCTCCGCCGCCCGATCGCAGAACTCGCGCATCTCGCTCTACCGCCGGATGTGGGACTCGATGCAGGCCTGGAGCGCCACCAACGAGTCCTTTGTGCGGAAGACCTCCGAGGGCATTAGTCGGGTAAGACAGGGCGGCTACGCCTTCATCATGGAGTCCACGTTCAACAAGTACTACAGGGAGAGGGACTGCGAGCTCACCCAGATTGGCGGCCTCTTCAACCCCAGCAGCTACGCCTTTGCTGTGCCTCAGGGCAGTGAGTGACAACAAACTTTTTTATTAGGAATTTTTTGAGTCCGTCTTGAAAAAAATAAGTTACTGCAGATCCCACAGACAGTGAGTCACTCAAGATTCCATAGACGATGAGTCACTCCAGATCCCATAGACAGTGAGTCACTCCAGATCCCATAGACGATGAGTCACTCCAGATCCCATAGACAATGAGTCACTCCAGATCTCATAGACAATGAGTCACTCCAGATCCCATAGACAATGAGTCACTCCAGATCCCATAGACAATGAGTCACTCCAGATCCCATAGACAATGAGTCACTCCAGATCCCATAGACAATGAGTCACTCCAGATCCCATAGACAATGAGTCACTCCAGATCCCATAGACAGTGAGTCACTCCAGATCCCATAGACAATGAGTCACTCCAGATCCCATAGACAATGAGTCACTCCAGATCCCATAGTCACCATAGACAGTGAGTGACCTTAGATTACAGCAAAATGCAAGATTAGGAAAATTTGCCCGAAGATGTTCTGCTGCGGGACGAGCTGAGCGAAGTGATTCTGAAGCTGCACAAAGAGCAGTTCATTGAAGATCTGTCAGACGCCTGGATCAAGCGGTTCAACCAAACCGGGCCGCCCTGCAGCGAAGTTTCCGTTGACGCAGCACCATCCGGCACCCTCGATGTGGCGTCTTTTGGCGGAGTTTTTGTTGCCATGCTGGCTGGGCTGGCCATCGCTGTTGTGCTCTGCTTTGTGGAACTGCTCTGGCGCTGTGGCACCTTGGCGATGAGGACCCGGGTGAGAGACGGGTTTCGGGAGTCTTTCGGGAGACTTTTGGTCCTTCTGGCAATTTACTCTTTCGGAATTTTTATTCTCCCTTTTCAGCGAGTTGTTATAAAAAATACTAGGGCAAAAACCCTAATGGGAATCTGAACGGGAATACCAATGAAAATCTAAGCGGGAATACCAACGGATATCCCTGCGGAAATCCCAACGGAAATCCAGCGGGAATCCAAACGGAAATTTCAGCGGGGATCCCAACGGAAATCCAAGCGGTAATCCCAACGGAAATCCAGCGGGAATCCAAACAGAAATTCAGCGGCAATCCAAACGGAAATTTCAGCGGGGATCCCAACGGAAATCCAAGCGGTAATCCCAACGGAAATCCAGCGGGAATCCAAACGGAAATTCAGCGGGGATCCAAACGGAAATCCCAAGGAGTATCTGATCGTGAATTCCCATCCATTTCCCTCGTCCTCTTTTCAGCGCGTTCTGATTCTATTTTTTTGTCATTTCCAGTCCTCTTTTCCCAGTGACCAATGGTCCTATTTTAAGAAATTATTTGATTAAAGGTGAATAATATAATTAATTAATAAAGACGCTGTGGATACGGACGCATCTGTTGGAAAATAAGTTAGCTGTTGATCCACGTACTGATACCGAACGCAGGCAAACACACAGGGTGTGTATATCTGCCATGACCTTCTCATCGTCTGGCAGTGCACACTCTCACTGCACCGCAATGGGAGGATTGCCGCTCCCTAACAATGAGTGTTGCCACCTCACGTCTTCCACGAACACCTACCTGCAGCGTCCGTTTGGCGAGCTGTGCGTCGAGCAGCTACGCCTGGCCATCCGTCTGACTGCCAACCGAAAGACCGACGAGGAAAATAAGCCGCAGCCGCCGCGGCCGACTCTTCATGCTCAGCACTCGTTGCCGACGCCGACGATTTGCCGCGGCGCTCGATTTCCTTCGACTAGCGACAACAGCGGGGAGGACTGGAGCGACCATGACGACTACGGAGCCGGCACAACGCCAGGAATCGTCGCGAGAAGCGGCTTGTGAACCAATAAAATTTGACGCAGAACTGATGGACTTGGAAGAGTGAGATATGAGCAGCGAGAGTTGATTGTGTTGCTTGGTCAACTTGATAACTTTTTTATCTCCACATCAACATAGTTTCAGCTCCACAATATGTATCCCGAACTATAATCACTATCCTAATCTCTAATCTCTAGCCCCGATCTCTATTCTCAATCTCTAATCTCTATCCCCGATCTCTATTCTCAATCTCTAATATCTAGCCCCGATCTCTATTCTCAATCTCTAATCTCTATCCCCGATCTCTATTTTCAATCTCTAATCTCTATCCCCGATCTCCATTCTCAATCTCTAATCTCTATCCCCGATCTCCATTTTCAATCTCTAATCTTTAGCCCCGATCTCTATTCTCAATCTCTAATCTCTATCCCCGATCTCTATTCTCAATCTCTAATCTCTATCCCCGATCTCTATTCTCAATCTCTAATCTCTATCCCCGATCTCTATTCTCAATCTCTAATCTCTATCCCCGATCTCTATTCTCAATCTCTAATATCTATCTCCGATCTCTATTCTCAATCTCTAATCTCTAGCCCCGATCTCTATTCTCAATCTCTAATCTCTATCTCCGATCTCTATTCTCAATCTCTAATCTCTATCCCCGATCTCTATTCTCAATCTCTAATCTCTATCCCCGATCTCTATTCTCAATATCTAATCTCTATCCCCGATCTCTATTCTCAATCTCTAATCTCTATCCCCGATCTCTATTTTCAATCTCTAATCTCTATCCCCAATCCCTAATATCTATCCCCGAACTCTATTCTCAATCTCTAATCTCTATCCCCGATTTCTACTCTCAATCTCTAATATCTATCTCCGATCTCTATTCTCAATCTCTAATATCTATCTCCGATCTCTATTCTCAATCTCTAATCTCTAGCCCCGATCTCTATTTTCAATCTCTAATCTCTATCCCCGATCTCCATTCTCAATCTCTAATCTCTATCCCTGATCTCTATTTTCAATCTCTAATCTTTAGCCCCGATCTCTATTCTCAATCTCTAATCTCTATCCCTGATCTCTATTTTCAATCTCTAATCTTTAGCCCCGATCTCTATTCTCAATCTCTAATCTCTATCTCCGATCTCTATTCTCAATCTCTTATCTCTATCCCCGATCTCTATTCTCAATCTCTAATCTCTATCCCCGATCTCTATTTTCAATCTCTAATCTCTATCCCCGATCTCTATTCTCAATCTCCAATCTCTAGCCCCGATCTCTATTCTCAATCTCTAATCTCTATCCCAGATCTCTATTCTCAATCTCTAATATCTATCTCCGATCTCTATTCTCAATCTCTAATCTCTAGCCCCGATCTCTTTTTTCAATCTCTAATCTCTATCCCCGATCTCCATTCTCAATCTCTAATCTCTATCCCCGATCTCTATTCTCAATCTCTAATCTCTATCCCCGATCTCTATTCTCAATCTCTAATCTCTATCCCCGATCTCTATTTTCAATCTCTAATCTTTAGCCCCGATCTCTATTCTCAATCTCTAATCTCTATCCCCGATCTCTATTCTCAATCTCTAATCTCTAGCCCCGATCTCTATTCTCAATCTCTAATCTCTATCCCCGATCTCTATTCTCAATCTCTAATATCTATCTCCGATCTCTATTCTCAATCTCTAATCTCTATCCCCGATCTCTATTTTCAATCTCTAATCTCTATCCCCGATCTCTATTCTCAATCTCTAATCTCTATCCCCAATCCCTAATATCTATCCCCGAACTCTATTCTCAATCTCTAATCTCTATCCCCGATTTCTACTCTCAATCTCTAATATCTATCTCCGATCTCTATTCTCAATCTCTAATCTCTAGCCCCGATCTCTATTTTCAATCTCTAATCTCTATCCCCGATCTCCATTCTCAATCTCTAATCTCTATCCCTGATCTCTATTTTCAATCTCTAATCTTTAGCCCCGATCTCTATTCTCAATCTCTAATCTCTATCCCCGATCTCTATTCTCAATCTCTAATCTCTATCCCCGATCTCTATTCTCAATCTCTAATCTCTATCCCCAATCCCTAATATCTATCCCCGATCTCTATTCTCAATCTCTAATCTCTATCCCCGATCTCTATTCTCAATCTCTAATCTCTATCCCCGATCTCTATTCTCAATCTCTAATCTCTATCCCCGATCTCTATTCTCAATCTCTAATCTTTAGCCCCGATCTCAATTCTCAATCTCTAATCTCTATCCCCGATCTCTATTCTCAATCTCTAATCTCTATCCCAATCTCTCATCTTTATCCTGAATATCTAGTCTCTAGCCTACCATACCCCAGGAAAATCGCTTTTAGATTGCAACACAATTTAAACGACAGGTATTTTAATTCAGATGGTTTTTAAAAAAAAAATAATGCTCTATATTGTCATTTTCAGTTAAACAGTCCTGTACCTTCAAGTGCAATAACAGTTGCATAGATTTCGGTTCCAGTTTCAACAGTACCGATTGAATAGTCGAATCTCAGACAGTCTATCTCTCATCCCCTATTAAGTTTTCTATTTTCTCTTTTCCTTTCTTCACCTTTGTACTTTTACTTCCTCCCTGCGCAAGTCTAAAATTAATTTTCAAAGCTTCATTTATGCACTGAATGAAATATAAAAATAAATATAAGCCTGCATATTCTGCGACACCGTCTGAGTATTTCAGAATATGCAGGAGCTCTAGCTGTCTCAAAGTATGCTCACACCTTCCCTACTCAAAGAATTGAGCTTATCACTGATAGCGAGACTAGAAGCAGTGACAGTCAGAACTGACAGCTCAAATCTTGCTCAAAGTATTTTGCTTCTGTGCCAGAAAATAATGTAAAGAATACTTCATATTCACAGGAGCAGCTTTTAAAATGTTTCTAAGAACTCAAACAGTTTCAGGCGGAACCACTCCAAGGTCGTTCAGGTCGAACTCGTTAAGATGACCTTCAAGTCTATTTTTAGTAACAAAAGAAGCGAAATCGAAGCAGATGAAGTCTATTTTTAGAAGCAAAAAATTTCCCTTTTGGGATTGATTTGCATCATCTGCGAACTCTGATTGATCCAACGGAATGAAAGAAACAGCGGGGGAGTGAAGATTATTCAGCCACTTTGTCACGTGTTTTGGTGACCTCTCTGCCATTGGCTCATGCCAGTTGGCATAAATACGAGTTTATCCTCACAGATGGTCTAGAATGTGCTCAACACGATTGCTATACTCTATCTGCTTTCATTTCAAGATCCCTTCAGTCATGGGCCAAATCTGCGTGGCTGCAAGATCATCCTCAGCTGAACGTTACAAGCCGACCGCCTCCGCCTCCGCCTCTGTCGCCGACACTACTACCGTCGCCAATGCCACAGCTGCGACAGACGACAGCTCCAGGCCACCCGAGCTGTCATCCAGCGCTGAACAGCCGTCGTCTGTGCAGATGCAGACATTGCCGCTGTCGACATCTTCGACGCCTAGGACGAAGAGAAGCAGCTTCAGCAGTCGTGGTAAGTCTCAATCACAACAGCAGCCACAGCAGCAGCAGCAGCAGCAACAGCAGCAGCAGCAGCAGCAGCAGCAGCAGCAGAGACGCAAAAAGTCGCTCTTCCGCTGTCCCAGCATCGCCGATCGGGAGATGTTCGGCGACATTCCGGACGGCACCTCAGAGGCCGCCAGGCGAGAGTTGCTGCTGCTCCGCGGCATGGTGAAGTCCGGCCTGCTGCCGTTGAAGTCCTACCAGCACATCGCCGCTGAGATCGTCGACGAGGACTTGCGCGTCGCCGCTGACCAACCGGAGCTTCTCCAGCTGGCCGAGGAGCGCCGACAGCGTGACCAGAAGCGACGTCGTTCGAGGCTGCTTTTGAGCAAGAGGCGAAGTCTCACGTGACCGACGCACCAACTTGGAGAAACCGACGATAGCTATTGTCCTGAAGTACATTGTGTGTGTTCAAGCTTAGTAACAAGCTTAGACACCAAGTCTAAGCGTCATCAAGTCAAGAGCAGAGAGCATTGCTTGTTATTCTCACGTTGTCAGTCAGTGACTTGCGCAAAAAAATCGAAAATTCTTCAGCTTTCCCCACTAATTCCTCAAATCCTTTGGCTTCAATCCCAGATCCCTCAAATCCTTCGGCTTCAATCCCAGATCCCTCAAATCCTTTGGCTTCAATCCCAGATCCCTCAAGTCCTCCGGCTTCAATCCCAGATCCCTCAAATCCTTCGGCTTCAATCCCAGATCCCTCAAATCCTTCGGCTTCAATCCCATATCCCTCAAATCCTTCGGCTTCAATCCAAGATCCCTCAAATCCTTCGGCTTCAATCCCATATCCCTCAAATCATTTGGCTTCAATCCCAGATCCCTCAAATCCTTCGGCTTCAATCCCAGATCCCTCAAATCCTTCGGCTTCAATCCAAGATCCCTCAAATCCTTCGGCTTCAATCCCATATCCCTCAAATCATTTGGCTTCAATCCCAGATCCCTCAAATCCTTCGGCTTCAATCCCAGATCCCTCAAATCCTTCGGCTTCAATCCCAGATCCCTCAAATCCTTTGGCGTCAATCCCAGATCCCTCAAATATGAAGCCGCATTGGTTAATTAAACTAAATAAATAAAAAGAATAAAAGAAATTTTTAACAAAAAATCCTTGCAATTTTTTCTAGCCAGAAAGGGACAAAACCAAAACTGATCTCGCTCTAAGCCAATTGCACTCTGCTGATAATCCTCTGCTAGCCCGAGCAGAAACAGCGGAGACAAGAGCAGGCGAGGCGTGACACCCGTTCCTGACTTTTCTTAGAACTACGCGAGGAAAAAGACAGGAAGAGTAATTATCAGAAACAGCTGAAAAGATTGGGAGACAGCTGGGCAAGAAGCATTGGGGAAGATTGGTGACGCTGGATACAAGTGCAATTCATTCTGAGAGCTCAGAAAGATTCGATAATAATTACCGCCAGATAAAACAGAAAGGTAAATTGAAACTTCTGAATGATTTTGAGACAGATAGTGAGACAGATAGTGAGATTAGTTCTGAGACAGATAGCGAGGCAGATAGTGAGACAGATAGTGAGACAGATAGTGAGACAGATAGTGAGACAGATAGTGAGACAGATAGTGAGATTAGTTCTGAGACAGATAGCGAGGCAGATAGTGAGATTAGTTTTGAGACAGATAGTGAGACAGATAGTGAGATTAGTTCTGAGACAGATAGTGAGATTAGTTCTGAGACAGATAGTGAGACAGATAGTGAGATTAGTTCTGAGACAGATAGTGAGATTAGTTCTGAGACAGATAGTGAGATTAGTTCTGAGACAGATAGTGAGATTAGTTCTGAGACAGATAGTGAGATTAGTTCTGAGACAGATAGTGAGACAGATAGTGAGACAGTGAGATAGATAGTGAGACAGTGAGACAGATAGTGAGACAGTGAGACAGATAGTGAGACAGATAGTGAGACAGATAGTGAGACAGATAGTGAGACAGATAGTGAGACAGATAGTGAGACAGATAGTGAGACAGATAGTGAGACAGATAGTGAGACAGTGAGACAGATAGTGAGACAGATAGTGAGACAGATAGTGAGACAGTGAGACAGATAGTGAGACAGATAGTGAGACAGATAGTGAGACAGTGAGACAGATAGTGAGACAGATAGTGAGACAGATAGTGAGACAGTGAGACAGATAGTGAGACAGATAGTGAGACAGATAGTGAGACAGTGAGACAGATAGTGAGACAGATAGTGAGACAGATAGTGAGACAGATAGTGAGACAGATAGTGAGACAGTGAGACAGATAGTGAGACAGATAGTGAGACAGTGAGACAGATAGTGAGACAGTGAGACAGACAGTGAGACAGATAGTGAGACAGATAGTGAGACAGATAGTGAGACAGTGAGACAGATAGTGAGACAGTGAGACAGACAGTGAGACAGACAGTGAGACAGATAGTGAGACAGATAGTGAGACAGTGAGACAGATAGTGAGACAGATAGTGAGACAGATAGTGAGACAGATAGTGAGACAGTGAGACAGATAGTGAGACAGATAGTGATGCACTGAGAGAAATATTGAGAAATAATGCAGCAGACTTTTAATTGAGACGTCGTGAGCTCAGAATTCAGCCCAGGAGAAACAATTTGTATTCCTTCAAGCTGGGGTAGACATTTGGGTTGTTCTGGCGACCTCTCCCAGTCCACGGACTGAACAGCTGCACACAACCTTTTGGAAAAGCCACCCTATACTCGTAGTAAAAAACAACGTCCAACGGAAAACAGACAGCCGGAATTTAGAATGCGCGAAAAGAAAGTAATTTATTTACACAAAAATTATTTACAGCCTTTGCCTAGGCAAATTGCTTTGAAACTGGAGGAAAACAGCAAAACCTAAGCTTTGACTGAAAATTCAAGAACAAACCAGGAACGCAAGGAAGATAGCAATTTACTTCAACAGATATTCAGCAAGACTACATTTTCTAATCCAAGTAAACGACCTGAGATGTGGCAGTGCAGTCTTCTCATCTATCACCATGATAATGGACTGTAGTGCACAGAAAAAATTCTAATCAATTTTTTATAAGAAAGATCAACTGTCAGCGGTGGAAAACGGTGTCCGCCTACTTCCTTTGCTTCGTGGCATTCCTGGCTGTCATCATGCGGTAGAACTCTTCAAAGTCAACGAGACCATCTCGGTTGAAATCCGCCTCGGCGATCATGTCGGCAGCCTCCCGCTCCGTCAGCTTGATGCCTAAGTTGCTGAGAACATGCCGCAACTCAAGCGGGCTGATGAACCTGGTAAGTGGCATGCGAGGTCACAGGCTGCATTCTCAGAATGCACACCGCTTGAGGTGTCACAGCACCCACCTCACGCCAGAGGAACCACTTCACGCCACACCACCCACCTCACGCCACAGAACCCACCTCACGCCACAGCACCCACCTCACGCCACAGCACCCACCTCAAGCCAAAGCACCCACCCACCCACCTCACGCCACAGCACCCACCTCACGCCAAAGCACCCACCTCACGCCACAGCACCCACCTCAATATACTCGAATTACTCTACTTTCAGTAGCCACCAGAAGAAAGAAGCATCAGCCTACCCGTCCTGATCTCGATCGAACACTCGAAATGTCTCCAGAATCTCAGATCGAAGCTCGTCTTCAGTTTTGCGCGTCTCCATCAGGGCCACAAATTCGGAGAAGTCGATGGATCCATTGCGCTTGTCCGAGCGCTGCTGGCTTCGGCAGTCCTGCGGGTGAATCATCGGAGAGAGTGATGAAGGTCCATGAGGCAAGAGAAATTATGGACGAAGAATGAAGAATGAAGAATGAAGAGTGAAAAGTGAAGAATGAATAATGAATAATGAATAATGAATAATGAAGAATGAAGCGCTACCTTTCCGGCAGGATTTCGCCTGGCATCGGCCACAGCTCCGATGGCGTGCAGCTGGGACTCTGGCATCTCCTGGCCCAGGGACCGCATAACGCGACCCAGGTCATTGGTCGTGATGCAGCCGTCACCTGTACAATTAGGTGGGAATTAGCTGTCCTTTTTTTAAATTAGCGACAGCTAAGAGACGAGAGACAGCAGAGAGATTAGAGACAGCTGAGAGATTAGAGACAGCTGAGAGATTAGAGACAGCTGAGAGATTAGAGACAGCTGAGAGATTAGAGACAGCTGAGAGATTAGAGACAGCTGAGAGATTAGATACAGCTGAGAGATTAGATACAGCTGAGAGATTAGAGACAGCTGAGAGATTAGAGACAGCTGAGAGATTAGAGACAGCTGAGAGATTAGAGACAGCTGAGAGATTAGAGACAGCTGAGAGATTAGTGACAGCTGAGAGATTAGAGACAGCTGAGAGATTAGAGACAGCTGAGAGATTAGATACAGCTGAGAGATTAGAGACAGCTGAGAGATTAGAGACAGCTGAGAGATTAGAGACAGCTGAGAGATTAGAGACAGCTGAGAGATTAGAGACAGCTGAGAGATTAGAGACAGCTGAGAGATTAGAAACAGCTGAGAGATTAGAGACAGCTGAGAGATTAGAGACAGCTGAGAGATTAGAGACAGCTGAGAGATTAGAGACAGCTGAGATATTAGAGACAGCTGAGAGATTAGAGACAGCTGAGAGATTAGAGACAGCTGAGAGATTAGAGACAGCTGAGAGATTAGAGACAGCTGAGAGATTAGAGACAGCTGAGAGATTAGAGACAGCTGAGAGATTAGAGACAGCTGAGAGATTAGAGACAGCTGAGAGATTAGAGACAGCTGAGAGATTAGTGACAGCTGAGAGATTAGAGACAGCTGAGAGATTAGAGACAGCTGAGAGATTAGAGACTGGAAGAGAATGGAAGGAAATGAATGGAAGAGCCGGAAACGGAAGCTAGAAACTAGACACCTTCGTAGTTTGCTTCACGTCCTTTATGCTGCTTCAAGCTATTGTTGCATTCTTGCTGTAGAAGTACAGCTAACACAATGAGACACAATTCAGACTCCATGCTGCAACATTGGATCCGGGAATTGTGAGCATAGACTCAACTGAGAGGGCATGCATTGGAAACTAAGCAATAAAGAAAACTTAGTCCGACCGGATGGTGTGAGAATTTCATAGATTTAGGATGACTGACAGTTATAAAGAGGCTGCTAAAATTCGGCAGACGAAGTCAGGGCGAGAGTGTAGGCTGCAGAGTAGACAAACGAGAAAGAGAGATTATACTGCAGAGTTGACAACAAGGAGATAGAGAGTAGACAGCAGAGTAGACAACAGGGAAAGAGAGTAGACTGCAGAGTTGACAACGAGGAGATAGAGAGTAGGCTGCAGAGTAGACAAACGAGAAACAGAGATTATACTGCAGAGTAGACAACAGGGAGAGAGAGTAGACTGCAGAGTAGACAACAGGGAGAGAGAGTAGACTGGCAAAGTAGACAACAGGGAGAGAGAGTAGACTGCAGAGTAGACAACAGGGAGAGAGAGTAGACTGGCAGACTGCAGAGTACGCAACAGGTAGAGAAGGTAGACTGCAAAGTAGACAACAGGGAGAGATTAGGCTGCAGAGTAGACTGCAGAGTAGACAACAGGGAGAGAGAGGAGACTGCAGAGTAGAGTAGATGGCCGAGTAGTCTACGCAGAGATTTACTTCGCGAGTTGAAAAGCGCTGGCACATTGTCACTCACCGTCTTTGTCGAACAGTGCAAAGGCCTCACGGTATTCGGCCACGAGGCCCTGGTCGAATTTGCTGAGGTCGGCCATCGCACACTCTCCCCCGAGACAGCTGGGTCAGTTTTGGTTCTAATTTCTCGCTGAGGTTCTCGCTGAGCTTGAGGCTTATTATAGGAACTGAAAAGCTACCACCTACAGCTGGATGAGGTGGAGGCAGGTGACAGACTAACTCAGCCAATCAAACATAATTACAAACTTATCTAGCACACTGGCGCATTACTGTGTGGGTATGAAAAATCTTGGCTAGAGTTACTATTTAGCTGTGTGTGTGTGTGTGTGTGTGTGTGCTTTCTGTTGCTTTCTGCTTCTGCCTAGCTCTTTCTCTATTGCTCGCACAAAAATTTATGTGGCTTTGGGGAGGCGTGTAATTTAGAGACTAGAGCTCTTAATTGCTGCTGCTGCTGCTGCTGCTGTTGCTGCTGCTGCTGCTGCTGTTGCTGCTGCTGCTGCTGCTGCTGCTGTTGCTGCTGCTGCTGCTGCTGTTGCTGCTGCTGCTGCTGCTGTTGCTGCTGCTGCTGCTGCTGCTGCTGCTGCTGTTGCTGCTGCTGCTGCTGCTGCTGCTGCTGCTGTTGCTGCTGCTGCTGCTGCTGCTGCTGCTGCTGTTGCTGCTGCTGCTGCTGCTGTTGCTGCTGCTGCTGCTGCTGCATCATCTTCGCCACACTCTACCTCAGTGACACCTGAGCTGCCTAGTCAGAATGCACAAAAACTGGCCGAAAATGCTTTTTTTCAAAACAAATACTTCGTATAGCATCAGCTCATAATCTATCCCATCTCTCCCTCTCTTCCAGTCAGACTGCATCATTGCCTGGCTGAGTGCAGTCAGTTATTTTTTCTCAGCCAGCCTAAAAGGACAGCGGTTTGAAAGGCCGCAACTTTGCGCTTGAGTCCGCTTGAGACAGGGGCGGAAATCTGGAGAGCATTGGCGTACTCTGCAGTCTCAATGAGAAGGTCGCCCAGCTCATGGTCTCATTGTTGCCAGGGCAGTCCTGTCATATATGGTGAGAGAGACAGAGAAGGGGAGAGCTGTCTTGGATACAGCAGCAGCAGCAGCAGCAGCAGCAAGGACTCGTCAATTTTAAGTGGATTTCTGAGAATGGCGAGCCGAGAGAGAGAGAGAGAGGAGGGGAGGGCTGATGAAAACTGCAAAAAAACTTAATTTTCTCGGCATAACGTTTGCTATTGTCTGTCTATAGCTGAGACTGCTCAACTAGAAAAATAAGCAATCTGACAGTCACTCTTTGACAGTGAATAACTCCAAACCCATCAATCGTGCCACTTTGGCCTGCGTTAGTGAAAATTATTTTATTCTTAGTGTTGCAAGAAACTAGTAAAGAATTCGCTCTTCTAAATTACGATCTTACGGTTCGTCAATTCGTCAATGAATTGTTATGTTTTCTCCACGGTTTTCTCTAGTATGTTCATGTTGCTACTGCCAGTAGCGTTGAAAATATATTCTCTTAGTGAATTTTTTATTTTCTGAAACAGGTAGTGGGAGATGGGAAGAGAGGAACCGGTAGTGGGGGAATGAGAAGAGGGGAACAGGTAGTGGGGAATGAGAAGAGGGGAACAGGTAGTGGGGAATGAGAAGAGGGGAACAGGTAGTGGGGAATGAGAAGAGAGGAACAGGTAGTGGGGAATGAGAAGAGGGGAACAGGTAGTGGGGAATGAGAAGAGAGGAACAGGTAGTGGGGAATGAGAAGAGAGGAACAGGTAGTGGGGAATGAGAAGAGAGGAACAGGTAGTGGGGAATGAGAAGAGGGGAACAGGTAGTGGGGAATGAGAAGGGAGGAACAGGTAGTGGGGGAATGAGAAGAGGGGAACAGGTAGTGGGGAATGAGAAGAGGGGAACAGGTAGTGGGGAATGAGAAGAGGGGAACAGGTAGTGGGGAATGAGAAGAGGGGAACAGGTAGTGGGGGAATGAGAAGAGGGGAACAGGTAGTGGGGGGTGAGAAGAGGAAAACAGGTAGTGGGGAATGAGAAGGGAGGAACAGGTAGTGGGGGATGAGAAGAGGGGAACAGGTAGTGGGGAATGAGAAGGGAGGAACAGGTAGTGGGGGATGAGAAGAGGGGAACAGGTAGTGGAAGAATGAGAAGAGGGGAACAGATAGTGGGGAATGAGAAGAGGGGAACAGGTAGTGGGGGAATGAGAAGGGAGGAACAGGTAGTGGGGAATGAGAAGGGAGGAACAGGTAGTGGGGGATGAGAAGAGGGGAACAGGTAGTGGGGAATGAGAAGAGGGGAACAGCTAGTGGGGAATGAGAAGAGAGAAACAGTTATTGGGAGAACGGAAAGAGGGGAACAGGTAGTGGGGAACGGGAACTATGGCATAGCTGTATGGGTAATGGAGAATATTTTTTCTAATAGCCGTCATTATTTAATTTACTATTGGTATTACAAGCGTAGTATGAATATCGTGTGTTGCGGGCCAGGATAACGAACAATTGGTGTCTGCCCAGGGGGGCAGGAAAAGCAGCGATGCGAGATAAGCGGCATAATTTCCCAATACCGGTTGGGATGGTGCCTGGGATCCAGAAACCAGGAGTGGGGATCAGGACTGGGGAGGGGATAATTGTGCCAAGGTCTTCATTTTCCGACCAGCCGTGTGCTGGGCAGCCTGCCAAAACTGGCTCGTTAAGCTGCGGCGCCCTCCGCTGACGTAACTTGTCCGACTCTGCAACACACATTCTCCCCTCTCACTCTCCCTCTCTACCTAACTCCCTCCATTTCTCCCACTCCCCCACTTCATTTTATTTAATTAATTAATGAGTTTTACTAGTTTTATTTTAACCTCAGTGCTTATTCTCTACCGCGTCAGTTCCCGGTATAGAAGGCGTTCTCCCCTCTCCCTCTCTCTCCCCTACCTTAAATCCCAAGAAACTAGGCCCCATTCTCCAGTTTTCCATCAGTTATCACTCTCAGTCTCCCACTTCTTCTTTTCCCTCTCTCTCCCTATTCTCTCGCCTGGTTCCCTAATCCTCTCTCAGCCTCCTTATCAGTCACCCAGTCTCTAAGCGCGGATACACCTGCTAGTGTTCCCTGATCCTTCTTGATCTGCTATAGGTCAGTTAGTTGTCAGCGCGTCTCCCTAGACGACTGTGAAATTGACCCGCAGTTGCACAGTCCTCCAGTAGCGGCTCGTTGGTACTTTATAATGTCGAGCATGAGAGAGAGAGAGAGAGAGAGAATATACGGTGGAAGGCAATATAGCGGGTCAGTCTGTCTGACGCAGGAAATGCCCCGCGAGTCCAGTGGGGCGGAGGCAAAGCGGCGGCCACCTAATTACTTTGCTCGGCCTGTCTAGCGCCAGTTTGAACCGTTTTTCTTCGCAACAGCCAGCCAATAAATATAAGCATCTAGAAGACGTATAGAACCTACAAACGGACAGCGTCGGATTTTCTATTGGGGAATGGTGGAGGGGTTGGGGCTAATTAATGAAATCGCTTGATTAGAGCCGCCAAGCCGATAGCCGCTATACCCGATTCTCAAATCTTAATCGTAAAGAACGATAAATCGTAGAAGACTGAGATATTTTCACGCGACATTGGAAGGAGGCGGCAACACCCATTTGGGAGAATATTGAAGATTAAGTATGACTGAGAGCCATAAAGAGGCTGATAAAAATAGTATTAGTGGAAGTCAAGGCAGGAGAGAGTAGAACAGAGAGCTGAGAGAGTAGACTGCAGAGAAGACAACAGGGAGAGAGAGTAGACTGGAGAGTAGACAACAGGGAGAGAGTAGACTGCAGAGTAGACAACAGGGAGAGAGTAGACTGCAGAGTAGACAACAGGAAGAGAGTAGACTGCAGAGTAGACAACAGGGAGAGAGTAGACTGCAGAGTAGACAACAGGGAGAGAGTAGACTGCAGAGTAGACAACAGGGAGAGAGTAGACTGCAGAGTAGACAACAGGGAGAGAGTAGACTGCAGAGTAGACAACAGGGAGAGAGTAGACTGCAGAGTAGACAACAGGAAGAGAGTAGACTGCAGAGTAGACAACAGGGAGAGAGTAGACTGCAGAGTAGACAACAGGGAGAGAGTAGACTGCAGAGTAGACAACAGGGAGAGAGTAGACTGCAGAGTAGACAACAGGGAGAGAGTAGACTGCAGAGTAGACAACAGGGAGAGAGTAGACTGCAGAGTAGACAACAGGAAGAGAGTAGACTGCAGAGTAGACAACAGGGAGAGAGTAGACTGCAGAGTAGACAACAGGGAGAGAGTAGACTGCAGAGTAGACAACAGGAAGAGAGTAGACTGCAGAGTAGACAACAGGGAGAGAGTAGACTGCAGAGTAGACAACAGGGAGAGAGTAGACTGCAGAGTAGACAACAGGGAGAGAGAGTAGACTGGAGAGTAGACAAAAGGGAGAGAGAGTAGACTGCAGAGTAGACAACAGGAAGAGAGTAGACTGCAGAGTAGACAACAGGGAGAGAGAGTAGACTGCAGAGTAAACAAAAGGGAGAGAGAGTAGACTGCAGAGTAGACAACAGGGAGAGAGAGTAGACTGTAAATTTGACAATCGAGAGAATGTAGGTTGCAGAGTAGTAATAATAATTTTATTTTTCGATTAAAACTGCCCCAATTGGGCCAGATGTGCTGCCGACAGCACAGCCGCAGCTATTGCGCGACGCATCTGAAGGCTGCGTGCGACTTTTCAGTCCATGGACTGGGGAGGGGGGCACACACCCACCCTCAATTATCCCAGCTGATGCTGCTACCCGTTTTTACAGCTGGGTGAACTGAAGCAATGCAGAGTTAAGTGTCTTGCTAAAGGACACAAATTATTCCAGTTGAGTCGGGAATCGAACCACCGACCTACAAGTCGCGAGTCCGACGCTCTAACCACAAGCCTAAAGCTTCCTTTTCAGAGTAGACAACATATATGGACTGCGAGAGACTGAGTAGGCTGTCATTAAGGTGGCGGATTCGAACCAACGACCCTTTCGGACGAGTTGCCGTTTCGTCACTTAGTCCCGAATTATTTCTACAAACTTAACTGTCTAAATTTTCCCCTCGCAATGGAAGGTGATCCGCTAGAGCTGTCAGTCTTCCTAACCATTTTCTAGCTTCTTCTTTTCGTATATTTTAATGAGTTAAGCTTCCGTCAGTCGCAACTGTTTGAATTTTAAAACTGACTAACCTAGTTTTAGTCTTAGAAATACACAAACCCAATTATCCCGTATTTCTGTTGATACCAGTCTGCTCTTATATCTTATATCTTATCTTATATTGCAGCTTGCCAAAGTCCTTGGCAACAACTATCTTCCCTCCCGCAATATCCGGCTGGCCGGCTGCCAAAGCTTGTGCACTTGTAAACTATCGTTTCAATAGCGAAATCTGTGCTTTATTGATTGGTTCGAATACCTGCCCCCTAAGGGTCAATGGCAAAGAGAAATCATGCCTCGAAAAAAAGATTGGACTCGTGAGAAACTGCGGCTTGCCCATTGTGTGCCGCTAGCGTTGCTAACCCCAGTTCTTCTAACCAACCAATTAGATTGCAGCCAGGTCGTAAAGTGTTCTTTTAAAGAAGTTGCTTGAAATCTGGCCAGGCATTAAGCGAAGGCACACAGAAAAGCTAGTTGCCTGCGAGTGTGTGTGCTTCCTACAGCTGCCATAGTTTAAGACAGTTAAAAAAACAAATACAATACTGTATCTGTCTACTGTTGCGCAACTCAGCAACAGTAACCGCTGAGCCACCGAAGCAGCCGCAGCCGCCGCCGCCGCCGCCGCCGCAGCCGTTAGTCAATGCTGGCCAAGCATCTCTCCAAATGTTTGGCAGTAACAGGCGGCAGTCAAGGCTAGAGCTGCTCGGCTTGCATAGTCTGGCGAGGTGAGTGGAGTTTGAAGCAAAAACATTCCTAGATTAGTAATACGGTAAGGATATATGCAAGCAGAGAACAAAACTAGCTAAATAAAATTTTTTTGTTCTAACGGGTTGTTAAGTTTTCCTAGGCAGTGAAGCTACATCAGACACTCGATATCAAAATCTGACATCTGAAATCGACATTCGACATTTGAAACCGATTTTTGACTTCTGAAATGGGCACCCGACATATGTAGTTTACATCCGACATCTGAAATCGACACCCGACATCTGAAATCGACATCCGACATATGAAATCGCCACCCGACATCTGAAATCGACACCCGACATCTGAAATCGACACCCGACATCTGAAATCGACACCCGACATCTGAAATCGACACCCGACATCTGAAATCGACACCCGACATCTGAAATCGACACCCGACATCTGAAATCGACACCCGACATCTGAAATCGACACCCGACATCTGAAATCGACATCCGACATATGAAATCGCCACCCGACATCTGAAATCGACACCCGACATCTGAAATCGACACCCAACATCTGAAATCGACACCCGAAATCCCACTTTATTGAAGTGGGCCTACAGTCGCATATTGCTCTTTGTTTGCATACCCCAGCTTGGCCATACTTACTTACCTAATCGTCGGCTTTCGATGGATTCGGGCTAATGATTGAACACTTAGTGCTGTGATGTTGCGAGGGGTGGCTACATTTGCCAAGCTGTTTAAGGTCTAGAAGTAGTCTGCAAACAGGTTTGACAGGTTTGTTTGCAATCCCATTTCTCCCATATCTGTAGGCAGCCGAAGCTGATTATTCTGGCACTGTGGACTCTACTGCTGCTTCAGCTGCAACTGATACTGGTGAGTCTGCAGTCATCCACTTCCACTGGCTTAAACAGTGCGTGGGCGTCCACGCGTAATTTATTTTGTGGGATTTCGATTTCATCTGTCCGCCTACGCAGCGGTGTCCTTGTCAAAGTTTTAGTTGAAAAGTTTCTGCTGAAAGAATGGCCCCGGAATATTGACAGTTGCTGGGGTTAGGGGACGAGAGAGAGGGATGAGTGACGGACCGCTGCAATGCACTCTATTTGGTCAGCGATGCACTTTTAAGGGGCTGGGCAGCGTGACTCATCCATCGGTGAAGTGGAAAACATCCCAGCTTGGATCAGTGACGAAGATTCTCTGGCGAGGCGCGCACCTTTAATTGGTGGGCTTTGCGGTGCAGGCTTGATTTCAAACAGCTGGCGGTTCGGCCTTTGATCTTTGAAGTTTTCCGCCGATAAAGCCGAATGTGATTTATTATTTTGGGAAATTTCAGCACCACTAAGTCTGCTACCCAGAATTAGCAGAATTTATAAATAAATTACATATAACACTATTATTTGGGCGCGAAGCCTTAGGATGGGGAGTTACTGCCAGGTGTTAAGCTGTTATCAATTGGTGCAGTTTGAGTGCTAAATGCTTCCAGGTGTGATACTGTTATCAATTGGTGCAGTTTGAGTGCTAAATGCTTCCAGGTGTGATACTGTTATCAATTGGTGCAGTTTGAGTGCTAAATGCTTCCAGGTGTGATACTGTTATCAATTGATGCAGTTTGAGTGCTAAATGCTTCCAGGTGTGATACTGTTATCAATTGATGCAGTTGAGTGCTAAATGCTTCCAGGTGTGATACTGTTATCAATTGGTGCAGTTTGAGTGCTAAATGCTTCCAGGTGTGATACTGTTATCAATTGGTGCAGTTGAGTGCTAAATGCTTCCAGGTGTGATACTGTTATCAATTGATGCAGTTTGAGTGCTAATTGCTTCCAGGTGTGATACTGTTATCAATTGATGCAGTTTGAGTGCTAATTGCTTCCAGGTGTGATACTGTTATCAATTGATGCAGTTTGAGTGCTAATTGCTTCCAGGTGTGATACTGTTATCAATTGATGCAGTTTGAGTGCTAATTGCTTCCAGGTGTGATACTGTTATCAATTGATGCAGTTTGAGTGCTAAATGCTTCCAGGTGTGATACTGTTATCAATTGATGCAGTTGAGTGCTAAATGCTTCCAGGTGTGATACTGTTATCAATTGATGCAGTTTGAGTGCTAATTGCTTCCAGGTGTGATACTGTTATCAATTGGTGCAGTTTGAGTGCTAATTGCTTCCAGGTGTGATACTGTTATCAATTGGTGCAGTTTGAGTGCTAAATGCTTCCAGGTGTGATACTGTTATCAATTGGTGCAGTTTGAGTGCTAATTGCTTCCAGGTGTGATACTGTTATCAATTGGTGCAGTTGAGTGCTAAATGCTTCCAGGTGTGATACTGTTATCAATTGGTGCAGTTGAGTGCTAAATGCTTCCAGGTGTGATACTGTTATCAATTGGTGCAGTTTGAGTGCTAAATGCTTCCAGGTGTGATACTGTTATCAATTGGTGCAGTTTGAGTGCTAAATGCTTCCAGGTGTGATACTGTTATCAATTGGTGCAGTTTGAGTTCTAATTGCTTCCAGGTGTGATACTGTTATCAATTGGTGCAGTTGAGTGCTAAATGCTTCCAGGTGTGATACTGTTATCAATTGGTGCAGTTGAGTGCTAAATGCTTCCAGGTGTGATACTGTTATCAATTGGTGCAGTTTGAGTGCTAAATGCTTCCAGGTGTGATACTGTTATCAATTGGTGCAGTTGAGTGCTAAATGCTTCCAGGTGTGATACTGTTATCAATTGGTGCAGTTTGAGTGCTAATTGCTTCCAGGTGTGATACTGTTATCAATTGATGCAGTTTGAGTGCTAATTGCTTCCAGGTGTGATACTGTTATCAATTGATGCAGTTTGAGTGCTAATTGCTTCCAGGTGTGATACTGTTATCAATTGATGCAGTTTGAGTGCTAATTGATTCCAGGTGTGATACTGTTATCGATTGAAGCGGTTTGAGTGCTAATTACTGCCAGGTGTGTGATTGTTGTTGAAGTACAAGCCATTATAAAATAGAGATAATTTCGACGCCCGTGTCTGACACGTACACCTGTACTTGACGATTCGAACGAGCCTAATTTACCTGTTCTACTGCTTCCAGCGAGTCTCAGCGGCCAGCAACCGTGTCTTGGATAGCGGACCAATCAGCGACTTCCTGGCTGGCGAAGTTGGCGCCAGCCCGAAGCAGCGGGTCATTCGCCTGCGCTCCATGTGCGCCGATGGCTTCTTGGCGCCGGCGAGCAGTCAGACACCGCACCAAAGATTTGGGGCCGTCACAGCCTCACGCGGATTGGATTACTCAGCAGGGGCAAACGAGACAATATTGGCCGTTATGAATGGTTTGCTTCAGTTATTGCAGATCCCTGGTCACAGGATTTCAGATCCCACGATTTCAGATCCCATTATTTCAGATCCCATGATTTCAGATCCCATTATTTCAGATCCCATGATTTCAGATCCCATGATTTCAGCTCCCATGATTTCAGATCCCATGATTTCAGCTCCCATGATTTCAGATCCCATTATTTCAGATCCCAGGATTTCAGATCCCATGATTTCAGCTCCCATGATTTCAGATCCCATTATTTCAGATCCCAGGATTTCAGATCCCATGATTTCAGCTCCCATGATTTCAGATCCCATTATTTCAGATCCCAGGATTTCAGATCCCATGATTTCAG
The DNA here is from genome assembly GCA_950097015.1 of Macrostomum hystrix. Lineage (NCBI taxonomy): Eukaryota > Metazoa > Platyhelminthes > Macrostomidae > Macrostomum > Macrostomum hystrix. Next base: position 9,033,556 of record CATNEN010000025.1, read on the forward strand.
ATCCCATGATTTCAGATCCCATGATTTCAGATCCCATGATTTCAGATCCCATGATTTCAGATCCAATGATTTCAGATCCCAGGATTTCAGATCCCATGATTTCAGATCCCATGAATTCAGATCCCATGATTTCAGATCCCATGATTTCAGATCCCATATAGCAATGATTATAATTCTCAATCGCAGAAATCTGGGAGGTGACGGACCACACTCGTCAGTTCGCAAGCCATCTGTCAAGAAAACTTCGATTGTCGCCCGCTGGACGGTCGGGTGGCATTCTTGTGGTCAGCTTCAGGGTCAAGAGTCAGAACATCGCTGGCAGCTATCTGTGCTTGAGTCGATCGGGTGAACTGTCTGTCCGGGTGAGTCAATTCAATTACTCTCTGAGTTGGGGAATTAACTCTTGAGGCACTGACCTCCTGGGAGATTGTGCAGCACTTGACCTCCTCGCAGAGTGCAAACCTTTATTTTAATATTAATGAAACAAGGCTTTTGCAATCATGATCGCATGCTCTGCCTTTGACACCGACAATCAGGCGCGTCGCATTGAAAGTGGGGCGCGTGGCGTCACGGAGCGGGTCTGGCGCCGAGCCTGTCTGTTCTCGTTGGCGCCTACTCCGTCAGCCAGTCGAAGCTGCCTGAACCCAGACCGAAGGCCTAAATCAAATAGCGGCCTGTACCGACTTCGCTCGCTAGGCAGACCGTCAGTGCAACCTCGAATGCCGAATTGTCGATCTAGACGTCGACAAAGAAGTCGAAAATCCAGGCGACGCAAGATGGTCAGACATCGGCGCCCGCGGCAGATGCGGCGGCAGCAGCGCCGACTAGGCCGAAGCGGCTGCGAAGATGCGGATCTGGTCCGGCTTTGCGACGCCGAGCAGCAGGTCGTGTACATCAGCGCGTGCAGACCATCTGGCTACATCGGCAGCCCCTATCTGCGGCGATGCCATCAGCTGTGGCGAGTTGTCAGCCCGGAGCCTTCCACATTTGCCGCCTGCAGCCTGAATGACGAGCTGATGAAGTTCAACGATCGAATAGCCGACCGACTGACTGACGGATTCTTCGGCAATGGCACAGCGGGCGTTTAAGTGCAACACCTGACTGTCTGACTGCTGTTTTATCTCGGTGTGTCCTTAATGACTGTGAGAATCTCCTACTTGACTGTGAGAATCTCCTACTTGACTGTGAGAATCTCCTACCTGACTGTGAGAATCTCCTACCTGACTGTGAGAATCTCCCACCTGACTGTGAAAATCTCCCACCTGACTGTGAGAATCTCCTACCTGACTGTAAGAATCTCCCACCTGACTGTAAGAATCTCCTACCTGACTGTAAGAATCTCCCATCTGACTGTGAGAATCTCCCACCTGACTGTGAGAATCTCCCACCTGACTGTAAGAATTTCCTACCTGACTGTGTGAATCTCCCACCTGACTGTAAGAATCTCCCACCTGACTGTGAGAATCTCCCACCTGACTGTGAGAATCTCCCACCTGACTGTAAGAATCTCCCACCTGACTGTGAGAATCTCCTACCTCACTTGTTCGAGACTAAAATACCTCTCTCATTAATACTAAAAACGCGGCTAACACATTTATTTTTCTTTTTTATTTGAATGTACCTCAAATTGAAATCCTCTTTCAACGTCATTTCGACATTTCAATCGATATTGACAGCAATCCGACTTCACAATCATCTGTGAAAAGTGCCCGGTATTTTTCATGTTCGCAATAAAACATGACAATACTGTAATAGTAACTGCCGCTTTCTCTAGAATACTGACATAGAAAGTCAGTTCGGTAGTGTGCTTTTATTTTTAGCCCGCTAGCTTTTTGTACACAGTCAGTTTATTGTAAATATACTTATTTATTTAAAGTTACATTTTACATGCTCGTATTTAGCCCTACTAAAAATCTAGACAATGTTTATAGTGCAGCTTGATAATGATGTATCGCTATAGAAGCTACACTAGTGGACCGATAAGCATCAAATATACTGTACTTTTATCCAGGTACAAAAAAGCCCAGAAAAAATTAACAGCAATGCCGGTGTTTTACTGAACCTGCTTCATTTAATAAGCGAAATAAACTCCCTAGCTATTATTGAAGCCTGTGCCTCTCTCCCTCTCCCCTTCTGTACATCTCCCTCTCTGCCTCTCTCCCTCTCTGCCTCTCTACCTCTCCCCTTCTGTACATCTCCCTCTCTGCCTCTTACCCTCTCCCCTTCTCTACATCTCCCTCTCTGCCTCTCTCCCTCTCCCCTTCTCTACATCTCCCTCTCTGCCTCTTACCCTCTCCCCTTCTCTACATCTCCCTCTCTGCCTCTCTCCCTCTCCCCTTCTCTACATCTCCCTCTCTGCCTCTTACCCTCTCCCCTTCTCTACATCTCCCTCTCTGCCTCTCTCCCTCTCCCCTTCTGTACATCTCCCTCTCTGCCTCTTACCCTCTCCCCTTCTCTACATCTCCCTCTCTGCCTCTCTCCCTCTCCCCTTCTCTACATCTCCCTCTCTGCCTCTTACCCTCTCCCCTTCTCTACATCTCCCTCTCTGCCTCTCTCCCTCTCCCCTTCTGTACATCTCCCTCTCTACCTCTCTCCCTCTCCCCTTCTGTACATCTCCCTCTCTGCCTCTCTCCCTCTCCCCTTCTGTACATCTCCCTCTCTGCCTCTCTCCCTCTCCCCTTCTGTACATCTCCCTCTCTACCTCTCTCCCTCTCCCCTTCTGTACATCTCCCTCTCTGCCTCTCTCCCTCTCCCCTTCTGTACATCTCCCTCTCTACCTCTCTCCCTCTGCCCTTCTCTACATCTCCCTCTCTGCCTCTTACCCTCTCCCCTTCTGTACATCTCCCTCTCTACCTCTCTCCCTCTCCCCTTCTGTACATCTCCCTCTCTACCTCTCTCCCTCTCCCCTTCTCTACATCTCCCTCTCTGCCTCTCTCCCTCTCCCCTTCTGTACATCTCCCTCTCTACCTCTCTCCCTCTCCCCTTCTCTACATCTCCCTCTCTGCCTCTCTCCCTCTCCCCTTCTGTACATCTCCCTCTCTACTTCTCTCCCTCTCCCCTTCTCTACATCTCCCTCTCTGCCTCTCTCCCCCTCCCCTTCACTACATCTCCCTCTCTACCTCTCTCCCTCTCCCCTTCTCTACATCTCCCTCTCTGCCTCTCTCCCCCTCCCCTTCACTACATCTCCCTCTCTACCTCTCTCCCTCTCCCCTTCTCTACATCTCCCTCTCTGCCTATCTCCCTCTCCCCTTCTGTACATCTCCCTCTCTGCCTCTCTCCCTCTCCCCTTCTGTACATCTCCCTCTCTACCTCTCTCCTTCTCCCCTTCTGTACATCTCCCTCTCTACCTCTCTCCCTCTCCCCTTCTCTACATCTCCCTCTCTGCCTCTCTCCCTCTCTGCCTCTCTCCCTCTCTGCCTCTCTCCCTCTCTGCCTCTCTCCCTCTCTGCCTCTCTCCCTCTCTGCCTCTCTCCCTCTCTGCCTCTCTCCCTCTCTGCCTCTCTCCCTCTCTGCCTCTCTCCCTCTCTGCCTCTCTCCCTCTCTGCCTCTCTCCCTCTCTGCCTCTCTCCCTCTCTGCCTCTCTCCCTCTCTGCCTCTCTCCCTCTCTGCCTCTCTCCCTCTCTGCCTATCTCCCTCTCTGCCTCTCTCCCTCTCTGCCTCTCTCCCTCCCCCCGTCTCTACATCTCCCTCTGCCTCTCTCCCTCTCCCCGTCTCTACATCTCCCTCTCTACCTCTCTCCCTTTCTGCCTCTATCCCTCTCTGCCTCTCTCCCTCTCCCCTTCTCTACATCTCCCTCTCTCCCCTGCTCTCACTCTCACTCTTCTACCACTCAGCCTGTGCACTCAAACCCACAATTGCTCCTTCAATTCTCACTCATTCAATTCTTGACCTGCCCTCTCTTCCCCTCCCTCTCTCCGTCTCCCTTGTCCCTCTTGTCTATTCTCCATTATCTTCATTTTCTTACTGTCTCAAGCAGTTCATCTCAAAGTATGCAAGCAAATAAGCCTGTTGCAATAAGGAAAAGTATTGTTTTCAAATCTTTGCCTTCCAAATTGTTTGTGTCGCGCACATGATTCAGCTGTTTCCATAATCCAAGAGTTTTCTGCGGCAGCCTATGACAAGCAGCATAGACGCTTTGGTTCTTGTTTGATCTCTTCTTTTTCCGTGGCGTCAGTGTTGATATCTACATCGGCGTCTATGGCAACCGCTTCGGTTGCTAGGGGATGTTTAGCGGCCGTGCCATCAGTTGTCATTGGCAACGCACTGCCTGATGGTTCGCCTTCCAGAAGCAACTGCGCCGGATTGCCATTGTCACTTTCGCTGCTGTTTGGCTTTGTTGCTATGGCCGGCGAGTCGGTTGCTATGGCCGGCGAGTCGGTTGCTATGGCCGGCGAGTCGGTTGCTATGGCCGGCGAGTCGGTTGCTATGGCCGGCGAGTCGGTTGCTATGTCGGGCGAACCGGTTGCTAGGGCTGCAGACTCGGTTACCAGAGCCTTATACTCGTTAGCCTTTGCCTGTGCGTCCGTTGCTGGGGGCGCAGGTTCCGTTGCTATGGCTAGGTCAGCCAGCTCCAACTGAGCCTCAGTATCCAGGGGCAACGCGTCCCACCCGGAGCCGGTGACGCAGGCACAGGGTCGTGGCGCGGGCGAGATGGGCCGACTGTTGACCCGGAGCTGAGCGGCCAGCCGAAGGTGCTCCATCAGTAAGTCCGAAAAAGAACGCTGAAAATGAGGAAGAACATCAGAACTCGTGAAAAATCACGCATGACACGCTTACTTGATTAAACTTGATGTAAACTCTTACTGGGCCTTGGAGGTTGGCCCTCAAGGATGTAAATTGCACTAAAAGCCTCCAAGCCTTTTCTCAGCGGCTGCACCTCAATTGAATGTGGCCTCGCCTCTCGCTGGCTGCGGATTCGAACCACTGAAATTGCTCACCTTGGTCTTGATCGCCAGGGCGCCGCAGCGGCAGAACAGCTCGACGAAGCACAGCGCCACAGCGACGCCGAAGCCAGCCAGCATCAGCAGGAACACGCCGCCGAAGGAGACAACATCCAGGGTGCCGGCGGGCGGTTCATTGGCAGCCTCCTGGCTGCAGGACTGGCCGCTGGTGTTGTTGAAGTGCGTGATCCAGAAATCCGACAGCTCCTCAATAAACTGCTCCTTGTGCAGCTGGAGAATCACCTCGCCCAGCTCCTTCTGGAGGAATGCGTCTGCAAATCGGAGGAATGAACTTATATGGGATCTGAACTTATATGGGATCTGAACTTATATGGGATCTGAACTTATATGGGATCTGAACTTATATGGGATCTGAAATCATTGGATCTGAACTTATATGGGATCTGAAATCATTGGATCTGAAATCATAGGATCTGAAATCATGGGATCTGAAATCATTGGATCTGAAATCCTGGGATCTGAAATCATGGGATCTGAAATCCTGGGATCTGAAATCATGGGATCTGAAATCCTGGGATCTGAAATCATGGGATCTGAAATCCTGGGATCTGAAATCATAGGATCTGAAATCCTGGGATCTGAGATCATGGGATCAGAGATCATGGGATCTGAAATCATGGGATCTGAAATCATGGGATCAGAGATCATGGGATCTGAAATCATGGGATCTGAAATCCTGGGATCTGAGATCATGGGATCTGAAGAATAATTAAATTAATATCAGGCAAAATCTAATGCAAAATCGACTTGTGAGATTCAAAATACTAGAAGAAATAGAGTGCTAAAAAATTCACACAAAAAATTACACATCTTATGCATTACATCATACGAGTAGACAAATCACGCGAAGCCACTCACTTCCTTGACGAACAGCGAAGGCGTAGCTGCTGGGGTTGAAGAGGCCGCCAATCTGGGTGAGCTCGCAGTCCCTCTCCCTGTAGTACTTGTTGAACGTGGACTCCATGATGAAGGCGTAGCCGCCCTGTCTTACCCGGCTGATGCCCTCGGAGGTCTTCCGCACAAAGGACTCGTTGGTGGCGCTCCAGGCCTGCATCGAGTCCCACATCCGGCGGTAGAGCGAGATGCGCGAGTTCTGCGATTGGGCGGCGGCGGAGAGCGGCTCTGGGATTTGTGCTAGGATTCTCATTGAGATTTCCGCTGGGATTCCCGCTGGGATTTCCGTTCGGATTCACTCGGAAATTCTTTGTGGGATTTCGCTGAGATTTCAGTTGGGATTCGAGCAGCCATTCAAAGTTTGAGCACACTAGGACACAGGACTCAAATTGAAGAAGCTGAGCACATAGGACTCAAATTGAAGAAGCTGAGCACACAGGACTCACATTGATGAAGCTGAGCACACAGGATTCACCTTGAAGAAGCTGAGCACACAGGACTCACATTGATGAAGCTGAGCACACAGGATTCACCTTGAAGAAGCTGAGCACACAGGACTCACATTGAAGAAGCTGAGCACACAGGACTCACATTAAAGAAGCTGAGCACACAGGACTCACATTGAAGAAGCTGAGCACACAGGACTCACATTCAAGAAGCTGACCACACAGGACTCACATTGAAGAAGCTGACCACACAGGACTCACATCGAAGACGCTGAGCACACAGGACTCACCTTGAAGAAGCTGAGCACACAGGACTCACCTTAAAGAAGTTGTACATTGCCCCTCCAGTGGGGCAGCCGAATTTCACCTTGCTCTGGCTGGCCAGGGCATCAACGCTGTCGATGGTGCCCAGTCGGTTGGTGGTGAGGAAGGCAGCCAGATTAGCCGTGTATGAGCTGATGAGCAGCAGGGTGAAGAACCACCATGTGGTGGCCACCATCCGCGTGGAGGAGGCTCTGGGGGCGAGGTCAGACCCTGCGGGGAAGCGGCCAAAGTCTCAATGTGCACGGTGTCTGGGAGGCTGAGTCTATTCTCAAACAGGATGGCAAAGCTGCAGCTCACCCTGCTGCATGAGCGAGCCGATGGTGAACCACATGCTGTTCAGTGCTCCAAACTGGTTCTCAACCACCGGCACACAGTCGCTATGAGAATACCACTCGTACGGACTCAGTCTGGCACAGACTAGCATGAGTAGGCTTGTGAGTAGCCAGGCTAATAGCATACAGGTCCATACACGACTGCTGAATGGCAGCATGAACTGCAGCGGGTCTGTCTGCTGCTCCGGCTTCTTCATGATCACGCTCAGGCCCAGGCCCATGAACGGTGTTGTGAAATCAATGACCTGCGGACAGCCACAGGCGAAGTTACGCAACACCATGTGTACAGTAGGGTGTTAGACTATGGGTTATTGCATAACATGTGTACAGTGCATGCGTTATGGACGTTAATAATTTGAATATGTATATTTATAATTTTTTTAGAAAGTTTTGTCAGCACGCGCTTACCCGTTCTCTATCGTAGGTGATGACAAGGGAGGTCACAGCGACATCCGCTGTGCCAGCCATGAGGTCGCCGATCGTTCCGGACCAGGCCTGCTCACCTGAGTCGGTTTCTATCGGAGAGCCGAACTGACCGTCTGAGCTCACTCGGATTGTGTAGCTAATTTTGGTGATTTTTACAGGAGGAGTTAGTAAAGAAGCATAAAGTAAACATTGATGACTAGAGGGCAGAGATTAGTGAAGAGAGCCAGTGTACATTGAGAACAAGAGGGCAGAGATTAGTGGAGAGAGCCAGTGTACATTGAGAGCAAGAGGGCAGAGGTTAGTGGAGAGAGCCTGTATACATTGAGAACAAGAGGGCATAGGTTAGAGGAGAGAGCCAGTGTACATTGAGAACAAGAGGGCATAGGTTAGAGGAGAGAGCCAGTGTACATTGAGAACAAAAGGGCAGAGATTAGTGGAGAGAGCCAGTGTACATTGAGAACAAGAGGGCAGAGGTTAGTGGAGAGAGCCAGTGTACATTGAGAACAAGAGGGCATAGGTTAGAGGAGAGAGCCAGTGTACATTGAGAACAAAAGGGCAGAGATTAGTGGAGAGAGCCAGTGTACATTGAGAACAAAAGGGCAGAGATTAGTGGAGAGAGCCAGTGTACATTGAGAACAAAAGGGCAGAGATTAGTGGAGAGAGCCAGTGTACATTGAGAACAAGAGGGCATAGGTTAGAGGAGAGAGCCAGTGTACATTGATGACTAGAGGGCATAGGTTACAGAGGGAGCCAGTGTACATTGAGAGCAAGAGGGCAGAGGTTAGAGGAGAGAGCCAGTGTACATTGAGAACAAGAGGGCATAGGTTAGAGGAGAGAGCCAGTGTACATTGAGAACAAGAGGGCATAGGTTAGAGGAGGGAGCCAGTGTACATTGATGACTAGAGGGCAGAGGTTACAGAGGGAGCCAGTGTACATTGATGACTAGAGGGCATAGGTTACAGAGGGAGCCAGTGTACATTGATGACTAGAGGGCAGAGGTTACAGAGGGAGCCAGTGTACATTGATGACTAGAGGGCATAGGTTACAGAGGGAGCCAGTGTACATTGATGACTAGAGAGGAGGTATAAAAGGTAGTAAAGTGGTCGTCCAATGATAATTCTTACGAGATATTAAGTCGACGGGCCACCTCTTTAAAAAGCTCAACCGCCAGGCCCGTCCAGCGATCGTTTCCAAACAAGTGATTGCCGTACTCGTCGAAATCTCTCTCCAGACTAAATGGCGGGTCGATGACGGTGACTACTGTGAGGTTCAGGTCGTTCATCGACCGCTTGAAGTGAATCTCGTCCATGCCGCTGCCAAGGTCGGTGGTTCGATAGCCTTTGTCGGCTGTCCATTCAGCAACCTGGAAGTGTACTGCTAGTATTTGTATTCTCTACTCTTGCATCACAACTTTTAATTAAGTCCAGTGAGTTACTGATGTGAGGGACCGATTTTAGTTCAAACCGCATCCAACACCCCCAAACAACACCCAGCCAAACAACACCCTTTAAAAAAATACCCACCCCAAACAACACCCATTAAAAAAATACCCACCCCAAACAACACCCATTAAAAAAATACACACCCCAAACAACACCCATAAAAAGCACCCACCCCAAACAACACCCAGCCAAACAACACCCTTTAAAAAAATACCCACCCCAAACAACACCCATTAAAAAAATACCCACCCCAAGCAACACCAAGCCAAAAAAACACCCACCCCAAACAACACCCACCCCAAGCAACACCCACCCAAACAACACCCACCCCAAGCAACAGCCAGCCAAAACAACAGCCAGCCAAAACAACACCCACCCAAACAACACCCACCCCAAACAACACCCAGCCAAAACAACACCCACCCCAAGCAACAGCCAGCCAAAACAACACCCACCCCAAACAACACCCACTCCAAACAACACCCAGCCAAAACAACACCCACCCCAAACAACACCCACCCAAACAACACCCACCCTAAGCAACTCAGAAAATCAATCGAATGATCCTCTAAAAACTTATTTCCTTACCTTTATATTGACTACTCGATGAGCTGTAGTGGATATCTAAAGTTTTCATAATTGTTTTTGTAAGATTTCACCATAGTAAATTTTAAATTTTCAGGATTGTTTGCAAAAATCTCACCGGATCCTCCAGACTCGTCATGTGCAGAACAGCAAAGGAAAAGTTGTAGTGCCTGATGCCATCCAGCCACACAACGCCAATGCGACTTTCGATTTCTTTCTGGAGATGAAAGATAGAAAGTCCAGAAGATTAGTCCAGAAAATGAATTTTTTTTTAACCAATATGGATTTGACATAAAGGTTTCTGCAAATCAATCTTAATTGTCCTTGTCACCAGGGTCTTGGACAAGAATCGTTGAATATCTCGACGATGCTGAGGTCGGACGGCTTTGAAAGTTGGTTCAACGTAAAGGGCGGGAAATTATCCATATGGTGGACTTAAATGAAAATTGGTTATTCGGTTTGGGAGCTGTCGTGAAGCAGCTAACGTGGTCCTACTTCCTGGTCTGGTCTTTCTACTCTTAATACGAGATAAATTTCTGACAAATCGTCTTTCCATGGAAATTCCGTGGATTTTCCGTCACAATAAATGGCTCCAAGGACGAATTAGTTGTTGTCATTCAACACCAACGCAGGAAAGGATGCTAATATAATAGATTCGTAGAGTCAAATTCATACTTGTGAGAGATACAATTCAGACTACTGACAACAGTAGAAAAGCAAAGACTTGGCTGCAAAACTCTCACATAACACTAAAAAGTATCGCCATAAAAATGGCAAGGTTAAAAGAGACTTCTGTGCACACTGAGAGTGGTGGGAGAGGACTGCGTGCGGCTATGGCTGACTGACGAAGGCAAACAAGCCAGAAACCGGTCTCGGTCTGCCAGCGCGAGGTTCGTTCCCCACTTTTAGTGTGTTACAATACTCAATCAGTTGAAAGCAGATGACAAAATAAATTTCCAACCTCCAGTATATTTCGAAAATCTCCGACTTTGTCAGTGAGAGGCGCCCGGCATTGCACTGAGCCAATCAGTTCGTTTGCAACAAAGACTGAACCAGGGCGGCCGGTTAGCCAGTCTTTGTATGCCGATTCCAGTAGAATTTGCATTGCGCTAGCTCGAGAATGAGTCAACTGCGATGGTCGCGGGTCACAATGAGCATTCGATAATTATTGAACTGATTGTGCTGACTAAAATGCGAATCTGTTTCTATAGTAAGTCATGTATCTCTGCATGTAGAAACTGGAATGCTAACTCCTTGAGTAGACTGACTAGCTGTGAGATAGTAGTGAGGTGAGAAGGCGGGAGATAAGACAGAAGTGAGGTGAGAAGGCGGGAGATAAGACAGAAGTGAGGTGAGAAGGCGGGAGATAAGACAGAAGTGAGGTGAGAAGGCGGGAGATAAGACAGAAGTGAGGTGAGAAGGCGGGAGATAAGACAGAAGGGAGGTGAGAAGGCGGGAGATAAGACAGAAGTGAGGTGAGAAGGCGGGAGATAAGACAGAAGTGAGGTGAGAAGGCGGGAGATAAGACAGAAGTGAGGTGAGAAGGCGGGAGATAAGACAGAAGTGAGGTGAGAAGGCGGGAGATAAGACAGAAGGGAGGTGAGAAGGCGGGAGATAAGACAGAAGTGAGGTGAGAAGGCGGGAGATAAGACAGAAGGGAGGTGAGAAGGCGGGAGATAAGACAGAAGTGAGGTGAGAAGGCGGGAGATAAGACAGAAGTGAGGTGAGAAGGCGGGAGATAAGACAGAAGTGAGGTGAGAAGGCGGGAGATAAGACAGAAGGGAGGTGAGAAGGCGGGAGATAAGACAGAAGTGAGGTGAGAAGGCGGGAGATAAGACTTGGAAGAAATATGAAAGGGAAGAGATGAGACACGGTAGAGATGGGACAGAGGAGAGATAAGACAAGGAAGAGATGAGACATGGGGGAGATGAGACAGGAAATAGATGAGACATGGGGGAGATGAGACAGGAAATAGATGAGACATGGGGGAGATGAGACATGGGGGAGATGAGACATGGGGGAGATGAGACATGGGGGAGATGAGACAGGAAATAGATGAGACATGGGGGAGATGAGACAAGAAATAGATGAGACATGGGGGAGATGAGACAGGAAATAGATGAGACATGGGGGAGATGAGACAGGAAATAGATGAGACATGGGGGAGATGAGACATGGGGGAGATGAGACAGGAAATAGATGAGACATGGGGAGATGAGACAGGAAATAGATGAGACATGGGGGAGATGAGACAGGAAATAGATAAGACACGGGAGAGATGAGAGTAGAGTGTGCGGTAAAAGCTTTTGGGGGCAGGTTTAGTAGCTTCAAGGGCTGCATCTTGCAAGCGGGCCAGAGGTTCGGCGTAACCAATGGGCCAAACAAGGTCCCAATGTCAATCAGTCCTGTGTAAATCTATTTGGACTCTATTAATAAGTAAACAATTGGCACTAACATTGCTTGCCGTCTCGCCAATAAGTCGGACGCCGTGAAACTGATGCGTAGTGAAGTTAATTCCGTGACTCAGTCTGAATGCAACGTGACGATCGAAGAAGGTGTCATTCACCTGGTTTGCCAAAGTTTTAGGACGTATTCGTCATGCTTAGAGTGCAAAAATAGTTTCGTCTAATTAACAGTTAATGAGAGTGTTCTCACCTCTGAGATGAGCAGGAAGCTGTGGGCCATTCCTGTGATCCCAGCAGCCCTGGCCTGAAGAATGGCACCGGGGGGCAAGTGTTTAATTCTAATTGATTACGCCTGCCCCGATTCAGATGTCAGATGTCAGATCTGAAGGCTGTACACGGCTGTTTAGTCCATGGACTGGGGAGACGCCACACCCACCCTTAATTATCCCAGTTAATCCTGGTACACATCCTGGTACCAGTGGAGTCGGGAATCGAACCACCTTTAAGTCGTGAGTCCGACAGTCTAACCACTGGGCAACAACCCCTGCTCGATATATTTCAATCATCAGATAATTAGTTAAATTATAAAAGCGTTTTTTAATACGAATCAGCAGGATTGAAGAATGACCAAATTATAGAGAGAGCTGGCGTCAGACTCTCGCCACAAGGTCCCGAGCTCGATTCCGCAGCGAGGCCGCATTCATTTAGTGGAGCAGCCGTGGAGAGAAGGCTTGGGGGCTTGTCGTGCAATGACGATGAGAAAGTCAGAGCAGATGTAACTCACCCCTGTGCGAGTGTGCCCAAGGGTCATTGCATGACTGAATGTGGTCCGAATGACTAACACAACAGTCATCAGTACACACCAGACGGAAGAAGCTTGGAAGGTGCTGGTCGGGCATGTCCACAACGAATCGATGCAACGTGCTCTGGCGCAGCCTGTGGAGCTGATGCAGCGTCCTGCCAGGGCTGCTCATATTTAGCGGCCGGAATAGGCTGGGGCCCAGCGGATAATTGAGCAGGCTTTGCACCTTGTCAAGGTCTTTGTTGGGATAATGAGTGATTACTTGTTTTATATGGACTATCTCATATTTAACAATCGTACGTTCCTGTTCAACAGGTGAAATTGTCTGTCTAACAGGTGAAATTGTCTGTCTAACAGGTGAAATTGTCTGTCTAACTAACAGGTGAAATTGTCTGTCTAACAGGTGAAATTTTCTGTCTAACAGGTGAAATTGTCTGTCTAACAGGTGAAATTGTCTGTCTAACTAACAGGTGAAATTGTCTGTCTAACAGGTGAAATTGTCTGTCTAACTAACAGGTGAAATTGTCTGTCTAACAGGTGAAATTTTCTGTCTAACAGGTGAAATTGTCTGTCTAACAGGTGAAATTGTCTGTCTAACAGGTGAAATTGTCTGTCTAACAGGTTAAAGCTCCGATTCAGAGTGGTCAAACCATTGTAAATTTTGCTAATAAGGTGTGTAGTAGGTGTAAGCTACTGTCCATCAGGTGTGAAATCCTGTCTTAACGATGAATGTTCCCATCTAACAAGTATCACAAACTGATTTAAACATCTGAGAGCCATTTTGAGATAAATAGAGTTCAATTTAAACACAATCTCACTGTGAAACTTCGAGTAGAACACAACGAAATCGCCCCACATGGCCCAGGTGATGTACTCATAAATCGACCGGCTGCGCAGCTCGGGAGCGGGGAAGAAGCGAATGCCATTGTACAGCCAGTCGTCGGGCACTCTCTCACCTTCCAGGGCGTCGAGGAAGACGCAGGTGACGTTGAAGGTGCGACAGAAACTGTTCAGAGCCGGGTGGAACGACTTGCCGGACACGGCCAACAGGTGGGCATCGGCTGGCAGCGTTGACACCGCCCTGCAGACTGAGCCAGGATAACAGGTGAGCCAGGATAACAGGTGAGCCAGGATAACAGGTGAGCCAGGATAACAGGTGAGCCAGGATAACAGGTGAGCCAGGATAACAGGTGAGCCAGGATAACAGGTGAGCCAGGATAACAGGTGAGCCAGGATAACAGGTGAGCCAGGATAACAGGTGAGCCAGGATAACAGGTGAGCCAGGATAACAGGTGAGCCAGGATAACAGGTGAGCCAGGATAACAGGTGAGCCAGGATAACAAGTGAGCCAGGATAACAGGTGAGCCAGGACAACAGGTGAGCCAGGATAACAGGTGAGCCAGGATAACAGGTGAGCCAGGATAACAGGTGAGCCAGGATAACAGGTGAGCCAGGATAACAGGTGAGCCAGGACAACAGGTGAGCCAGGATAACAAGTGAGCCAGGATAACAGGTGAGCCAGGATAACAGGTGAGCATGAGTTGAATACTTACTCTCAGCTAGTGCAAGGTCTTCTGAGTCAGGCAGTTTTGCTGTGTTGCTGAGTGCCTGAATCTGAGAATGAGACTTTGAGCTCCCTAAAATAGAAATGAGTTCACTAGGAAATTAAAACGCCCAAAAAAGTAGCTATAAAAACGTCAGTCTTTTGCAAAACGATTCTCGGAATACATCAGCTGGCCTACAATCGTTGTGAAATTGCTTCTGAACTTCCGGACTGAAAGTGGCCAATAAAACAATTTGTTGCTTTTGTAATTGCTTCCTCTGAATCTCTGGAAGCTGGAAAAAATTATTTTGTCATAAAATGATTGGCTGGGTCACGCAACAAACGCAAACGCTGGCTCACACGCATGCACTCTCCATTCAATGTTTTCCACTGTCCCAGAAACCATATTTGTGGTCACGAGGGAAATGACAGTTAGCAAACTGGTGAGCATTGTGCTGCTGACGGAGCCTGGTGGCCTTGAGATGACGCTTTGGTAATAGGTCAGCTATAATGATAGTGAGTATTGATATACGAGTATGTACTTAGGTAACAACCAATAGAGATAGAAATGGCACCTAATCTGCGTGGGACAGGGGCTCGCGCCAAGGTCTCTGAGCTCGGTTCCGCGTTGAGGCCACGTTTTCATTTGGGGCGCAGCCGCGGATAGAGTGTACACTGCCTGACGATGATGAAGTCAGGGCTGATGTACACACCTGTGTGAGTGTATGCTCAGGAGTCAGCGAAAAATGGTTACTAATAGCACAACACTAATTGTGTTATAGGTTTCCACAGCCCTCCTCAAAATAAATTGTTTTATTAATAACAGATCGAGTGCAACAGGATCAATAATAATAAAAGCAATACTAGTCATAACAATAATAATTATAATAATAATAATTACAGTAGGGCTGTGGGGAATGGCACATCATTTGGCGACAGTAGACCCGCAGCCAGCGAGCAGCCAATTCTGCCCATTCCGCTGACTCCTGAGCACACACGCACACAGATACTGTACGCAGGCACACGCTCACACAGGTGTGTACATCTGCCCTGACTTTCTCATCGTCTGGCAGTGTACACTCTCACTGTGCCTTGGAGGTTGGCCCTCAAGGGCGTCTCTCCGCGGCTGCGCCCCAAATGAATGTTGCCTCGCCGCGGAATCGAACTTAGGGACCTTGGTGCGAGAGGCAAACGTGATAACCGCTCTGCCACTCACCCAATGTGCTACAATATCAAGGTGGAACTCACTCGTGCCAGTTGTTTAATCAGCCAACAGCCAAATGGAGTCCTGCTCTTATCAAGCCAAAAAATAACTGCCAAAGTGTGTGCCAGTATTTGAGCATTTATATACTGAACCGGCAGAGCGGCTACCCAGGCTTAGTCTACTCTCATAGCTTTACGGACCAATCGTGGGCAAAGCCTGCAGCTTCCATCGCTTCATCAGTCAGTCCCAGTGTCTGCTTAACTGTGAGCAAGCAGTCAGGTCTCGTTGGACACATTATGTTTTTCTTCCTGTGCCCCGTGGGTTTGGTCACACAGATACTGTCCCACCAGGGGAGACCTGCCACTCGTTTGATTGATTGCCACTGAGCATTGAATAATCCCAATGTCTGTTGGCTTTATTTCCTGTGATAGAAACTCATCAGTTGAATTAGTGACTTCGAAGCATGCAGCCATGAATTTTTATGAGCAAATTCAGTCAACGGTTTTTACAATTTAATTATTTATACCAGTTTTGTGGGCCTCATATAGTATTATCATTCTAATCTATTTAGAATGAGATGTTTAACTCCACGACATGATACACTACTTGACTGAGTAGTGACGAAAGTCACGTAAGATTCATAAAATCTTTGTTATATTAGGTGGTATTACAGTCAATATAGACTGAATAGATTGAACAGCCAACAAGTAAAGCAGTGAATTTTTATGTCTAACAGGTAAATATTTCTGTCTAACAGGTGAAATTTTCTGTCTAACAGGTCAATATTACTGTCTAACAGGTGAATATTTCTGTCTAACAGGCGAATATTCCTTACTAACAGATGAATATTTCTTATCATACAGGTGAAAATTTCTGTCTAACAGGTAAATTTTTATGTATAACAGGTCAATTATCTGTCTAACAGGTGAATATTCCTGTCTAACAGGTGAATATTCCTATCTAACAGATGAATATTTCTTGTCATACAGGTGAACATTTCTGTCTAACAGGTGAATATTCCTGTCTAACAGGTGAATATTCCTGTCTAACAGGTGAATATTTCCTGTCAAACAGGTGAGTATTCCTGTCTAATAGGTGAATATTTCCTGTCAAACATGTGAATATTTCCTGTCAAACAGGTGAATATTTCCTGTCAAATATGTGAATATTTCTGTCTAACAGGTGAATATTTCCCGTCAAACAGGTGAATATTTCTGTCTAACAGGTGAATATTTCCTGTCAAACAGGTGAATATTTCCTGTCTAACAGGTGAATATTCCTGTCTAACAGGTGAATATATTCTGTCAAACAGGTGAGCATTTCTGTCTAACAGGTTCATTTTTATGTATAACAGGTCAATTATCTGTCTATCAGTTGAATATTCCTGTTTAACAGGTGAATATTTCCTGTCTAACAGGTGAATATTCCTGTGTAACAGGTGAATATTTCCTGTCAAACAGGTGAGTATTCCTCTCTAATAGGTGAATATTTCCTGTCAAACATGTGAATATTTCCTGTCAAACAGGTGAATATTTCCTGTCAAACATGTGAATATTTCCTGTCAAACATGTGAATATTTCTGTCTAACAGGTGAATATTTCCTGTCAAACAGGTGAATATTTCTGTCTAACAGGTGAATATTCCTGTGTAACAGGTGAATATTTCCTGTCAAACAGGTGAGTATTCCTCTCTAATAGGTGAATATTTCCTGTCAAACATGTGAATATTTCCTGTCAAACAGGTGAATATTTCCTGTCAAACATGTGAATATTTCCTGTCAAACATGTGAATATTTCTGTCTAACAGGTGAATATTTCCTGTCAAACAGGTGAATATTTCTGTCTAACAGGTGAATATTTCCTGTCAAACAGGTGAATATTTCCTGTCAAACATGTGAATATTTCTGTCTAACAGGTGAATATCTCCTGTCAAACATGTGAATATTTCTGTCTAACAGGTGAATATTTCTGTCTAACAGGTGAATATTTCTTGTCTAACAGGTGAACATTTCTTGTCTAACAGGTGAACATTTCTGTCTAACAGGTGAATATTTCTTGTCTAACAGGTGAACATTTCTGTCTAACAGGTGAATATTCCTTACTAACAGGTGAATATTTCTTGTCTAACAGGTGAACATTTCTGTCTAACAGGTTAATTTTTATGTATAACAGGTCAATTAATTGTCTAACATGTGAATATTTCTGTCTAAAAGGTGAACATTTCTGTCTAACAGGTCAATATTCCTGTCAAACAGGTGAATATTTCTGTCAAACAGGTGAATATTTCTGTCAAACAGGTGAATATTTCCTGTCAAACAGGTGAATATTTCCTGTCAAACAGGTGAATATTCCTGCATAGCAGTTAACTTTGTCCTGCTACCAGGGTGCAATATTTCTTTAATGAGTTTTCCGGTCTGACAGTAATTAATTGCTGTTGTAGATTCTTTCTTTACGAAAGTATCCTTGGAAGATCGCGTCATAGATTTATAATTAGCTTGTGATATCCGGCTTTAGTTATATTATCCCAGTCTACTCGGTCGTTTAAGAACTATTCTGGCAACTAGAGTCAGTTCTTCCCACCCGAACTGCGCAGGAATATTCCTTGTCGATGTCCTCTCAAATAGAAAAAATCGATCCATGCATGCAATGCGCGCAGAGCAAATGAAATTTCAAGAACAGAAGACAGGTTTGAGTCAAGAAACTAATCGACCAGAAACGCGAGTTCAAGGCACTCCCGAAGCCAAAGTCCATTGCTCTCAGCCGCTCAGAACAGTTTAGAACCTAGACTCAAAAAGAGACAAGAAGAGAGATTCTCCAACAAGCAAAGAGCTCTATGCTAACTGCTTGTTGATATTAAAGTCCTCCACAATGCCCAGCTCTAGTTGCCTCGGGGACATTGGCAGTCACGTGTACATCAGCGACCAGTCCAAGGACCAGCTGACTGCTGGCCTTCGGATTCGCTTGAATGTGGCCGCGCTTTGCCTCGGCTTCTGCCTGTTCGGCCTGTTCTGCGCCTGCCTGCTTATCATCCTGGCTGCCGCTGATCGAGACGGCGACGGGGTCAGCGTCAGCTCTCCGTCTTTGAGCACCCGGTCGATGCGGCAGGCGGCCTACTGGCTGTTCGGCTGCGCTGGAGGCGGCAGTGTGGTGTCCTGCCTGGTGTGGCTGACACTGGTGCGAATGGCCCACTGCCAGTTGCGAGACCATGAGCACATGCTCGCCAGGGATCGCTACCAGTTCCCCGGGGAGGATCAGCGGCGTGTCGGCGTTTCCATGGAGACTGTGGTTGCTAACAGCATCAAGCAGCAGCAGCAGCAGCAGCAACAGCAGGAGTTGAGGCAGCAGAGAAGCGATCAGAGAGGTCAGCAGTTGGGTTCGGTTGTGGAAGAGAGACTAGTTTTATGATCATTGTGCCTCCAATAATTTTGCTTTTGTTTTTTCGACATTGAGAGACATTGCAAGTCAGTGAGTTAAAGAGTAGAGTAGACAAAGATTGAGGTAGATACGAGCCGTAGATTTGCGACGTGAGGGAGATGAGGAGTGAGGTAGATTGATTGAATGTCGCCATTTTTTATTACTAGACGTTTTAGAATATGTATTTAATGACTGTAAATATACACAAATTTTATTATTTGTGACCATTCATTGTAACGTGAGAGTTCTCAGATTTTGATTCACGATCTTAATTTGTCTGTTTCTCACTTCGCCACAACTTCTTACCTCAATGTCTACCCCACCGACACCAACCTCACTCCATCTCTACCCACCGACACCCACCTCACTCAATCTCTACCCCACCGACACCAACCACACTCCATCTCTACCCACTGACACCCACCTCACTTAATCTGACCTTAGCGACACCCAACTCACTCAATCTCTACCCCACCGACACTAACCTCACTCCATCTCTACCCACCGACACCCACCTCACTCAATCTCTACCCCACCGACACCAACCACACTCCATCTCTACCCACCGACACCCACCTCACTCAATCTCTACCCCACCGACACTAACCACACTCCATCTCTACCCACCGACACCCACCTCACTCAATCTGACCTTAGCGACACCCACCTCACTCAATCTCTACCCCACCGACACCAATCACACTCCATCTCTACCCCACCGACACCAACCTCACTCCATCTCTACCCCACCGACAACCCACCTCACTCAATCTCTACCCCACCGACACCAACCTCACTCCATCTCTACCCCACCGACAACCCACCTCACTCAATCTCTACCCCACCGACACCAACCACACTCCATCTCTACCCACCGACACCCACCTCACTCAATCTGACCTTAGTGACACCCACCCCACTCAATCTCTACCCCACCGACACCCACCTCACTCCATCTCTACCCACCGACACCCACCTCACTCAATCTCTACCCCACCGACACCCACCTCACTCCATCTCTACCCCACCGACAACCCACCTCACTCAATCTCTACCCCACCGACACCAACCTCACTCCATCTCTACCCCACCGACAACCCACCTCACTCAATCTCTACCCCGCCGACACCAACCACACTCCATCTCTACCCACCGACACCCACCTCACTCAATCTCTACCCCACCGACACCAACCTCACTCCATCTCTACCCCACCGACAACCCACCTCACTCAATCTCCACCCCACCGACACCAACCTCACTCCATCTCTACCCCACCGACACCAACCTCACTCCATCTCTACCCCACCGACAACCCACCTCACTCAATCTCTACCCCGCCGACACCAACCACACTCCATCTCTACCCACCGACACCCACCTCACTCAATCTCTACCCCACCGACACTAACCACACTCCATCTCTACCCCACCGACACCCACCTCACTCCATCTCTACCCACCGACACCCACCTCACTCAATCTCTACCCCACCGACACCAACCACACTCCATCTGACCTTAGCGACACCCACCTCACTCAATCTCTACCCCACCGACACCCACCTCACTCAATCTCTACCCCACCGACACCCACCTCACTCAATCTCTACCCCACCGACAATCCATCTTACTCTATCTCTACCCCACCGACAACCCACCTTACTCAAACTCTACCCTTTCGAACCCAGCTCAACACATCTTTTCCCCCGACACCAAAAGCAGAAACAGGTCCATGAGGAAAATGTTAGCATCAAAACAAGGCAATCATGTTTAGGGAATGCTAAATTCAATTTATTTCGCACACACAAAAATCTCGCACAATGTGCAGAGCATCCTTAAGTAGAACCTATTCAAGACTCCCAGGCAGCTGATGACAGCCTAGGCGGAGGTGTGGTGGCCGTCTGCTGTCGCACCTGCTCGCCACCCTCAGCCAGTGACGGCAGAAGCAGATGACTGCCCGATGCGGCAGCCGTAGCAGCGACTGCCACGGAGCTCACATCGGCTGCTGACGCGCGCCGGCGACCGCCATTGTGCAGAATCCCATGGTGCAGCAGCTCCGGTGGGCTCAGCGAAGCTCGCACTTGACGGGGGTCGCCTAAAGCGACGGCCGATGAGGACGCGGCTGCGTCGGCAGCGACAGCGGCGGCTGCGGTTGCGGCGAACGGGTGCTTGAAGCTGCGATTTCGCAGGATACTCTTCACCAAGATGAGCGTCTCGAGTTTCGCCACGCGTCTGACGCAGGTTTCGACCTCCTCTTTGGTGACCCGAACCCTGGCGGTGCAGTTGTCCCGCTCCACTGGCATGCAGTGCCTGCCGAACTCCGTTACCCAAGGATGGCTCTGATTGGTTGTGGGGTCGAGTGGGGATGCTTTGGCTGCTCTGATTGGTTCGGATCAATGATTAATGACCAATGACCATTCTACCAGCTAGAATGGAAGCTAGAATGGAAGCTAGAATGGTAGCTAGAATGGTAGTTAGAATGGTAGCTAGAATGGTAGCTAGAATGGTAGCTAGAATGGTAGCTAGAATGGTAGCTAGAATGGTAGCTAGAATGGAAGCTAGAATGGAAGCTAGAATGGTAGCTAGAATGGTAGTTAGAATGGTAGTTAGAATGGTAGCTAGAATGGTAGCTAGAATGGTAGCTTGAATGGTAGTTAGAATGGTAGCTAGAATGGTAGCTAGAATGGTAGCTAGAATGGTAGCTAGAATGGTAGCTAGAATGGTAGCTAGAATGGTAGCTAGAACAGTAGCTAGAATGGTAGCTTGAATGGTAGCTAGAATGGTAGCTTGAATGGTAGCTAGAATGGTAGCTAGAATGGTAGTTAGAATGGTAGCTAGAATGGTAGCTTGAATGGTAGCTAGAATGGTAGCTAGAATGGTAGCTAGAATGGTAGTTAGAATGGTAGCTAGAATGGTAGCTTGAATGGTAGCTAGAATGGTAGCTTGAATGGTAGCTAGAATGGTAGCTAGAATGGTAGCTAGAATGGTAGTTAGAATGGTAGCTAGAATGGTAGCTTGAATGGTAGCTAGAATGGTAGCTAGAATGGTAGCTAGAATGGTAGTTAGAATGGTAGCTAGAATGGTAGCTTGAATGGTAGCTAGAATGGTAGCTAGAATGGTAGCTAGAATGGTAGTTAGAATGGTAGCTAGAATGGTAGCTTGAATGGTAGCTAGAATGGTAGCTAGAATGGTAGCTAGAATGGTAGCTAGAACAGTAGCTAGAATGGTAGCTTGAATGGTAGCTAGAATGGTAGCTTGAATGGTAGCTAGAATGGTAGCTAGAATGGTAGTTAGAATGGTAGCTAGAATGGTAGCTTGAATGGTAGCTAGAATGGTAGCTAGAATGGTAGCTAGAATGGTAGTTAGCATGGTAGCTAGAATGGTAGTTAGCATGGTGGCTAGAATGGTAGCTAGAATGGTAGCTAGAATGGTAGCTAGAATGGTAGCTAGAATGGTAGTTAGCGAGAGTAGTGTGATCTTGATCTACCTTGATCTCGGGTAGTGTGATCCTTGTCTCGGGGTCCTTGTCCATGGCGCGCCTCATCAGATGGACGGCCTCGGGGGAGACGGCCGCCGGAGACGGCAGGCTGGGAAAGGCGGGTTGGTCGTGGACGATGCTGTGGTACAGGGCCAGTCGGGGCTCCCTGTCGAAGGGCACTCGGCCGTACAGGAAGCAGTACAGCGTGACGCCCATGGCCCAGATGTCGGTGGCGCGGCCGCTGAATCGTCGCCTCGGCTGGCCCTCGCGAACGCATTCGGGTGCCAGGAAGGCGGGACTGCCGGCCGTGCCAGACAGCAGGAGGTCCTCGCCGGAGAACTCGTTGCTGACACCGAAGTCGGCTATCTGGGAAATTTAGTTCAAAATTATTGTCTGTCACTAACACTTGAATGCTAATAGGAGCAGCTAAAACTACAAATCTAGTTAATTATATTAAAAATCCTACTCGCCGTAGGCTGTGAATGATAACGCATTAATTGGTACTCCCGCAGCCAACGAGGAGCCAATTCTGTCCATTCCGCTGACTCCTGAGCACATCTGCTCTGACTTTCTCATCGTCGGGCAGAGTAAACCCTCACTGTGCCTTGGCGGTTGGCCCTTAAGGGCGTAAATTTCAAAAAAATCCTCAATGCCTTCTCTACGCGGCTACGCCCCAAAATTAATGTGGTCTCGACGCGGAATCGAGCTCAGGGACCTTGGTGCGAGTGGCAATCCGAGCTCTAATCCGTGACGGGGCTACATTCATTTGATTTCGGAGAGATTGCTTGGGGGCTAGTGACCATTTATGCCCCTGAGGGCAAACCTCCAAGGCACAGTGGGAGTGTACACTGCCTGTCGTTGAGGCTTCAGGGCAGGTGTACACTCCTGTGTGACTTGTGTGTGCATATGGGCAGAATTGCCGATGGATGATATGGTCATTGGCAATGGTCATAGAATCTATTATGATAAGTGTCAGCCTTATAAAGTTGCTGTCTCATTGTCGATCACTTGCCAGCACAGAGCAATTAAACAGACTCACCTTGATTCGGCCATCATTTGTAAGCAGCAAATTGGAAGGCTTGATATCGCGGTGGATAATCTTCTGGAAGTGGACTGAAAATAATTGACGGTAGTGTTGTGCAGTTGATTAATGCACGTACATAGTTCGTACATGTACACCTCTGATATCGATTGGCGCAGAATATATATAGTCCAAATACTGAGAGCCAACTTGGCGTGAAAGTTTCGGATACTAACTTGGCTGACTCGCTACTATTCATTTACAACATTGGCATCGCAAGCTCAAGCGAACACCCACCCCAATAAGCCGGGGTCGGAGTAGACTGAAGTGAAGTGACTGCAAGCCTGCCAAGCCAAGCGTAAACAACTAGCAAGTTTTGCCCCCCTTCGGGGAGCAGAAATACTTTTAATTCGTCTAGTATATACTTTTTAGCAGCTGAATTTACAGCTTTTTAAAGCTACAATGAACCACCAGTTGACAATGATCCCCCAGTTGATGATGATCCCCCAGTTGATGATGATCCCCCAGTTGACAATGAACCCCCGGTTGACAATGATCCCCCAGTTGACAATGATCCCCCAGTTGACAATGATCCCCCAGTTGACAATTATCCCACAGTTGACAATGATCCCCCAGTTGACAAATATCCCCCAGTTCACAATGATCCCCCAGTTGAAAATGATCCCCCAGTTGACAATGATCCCCCAGTTGACAATGATCCCCCAGTTGACAATTATCCCACAGTTGACAATGATCCCCCAGTTGACAAATATCCCCCAGTTCACAATGATCCCCCAGTTGAAAATGATCCCCCAGTTGACAATGATCCCCCAGTTGACAATGATCCCCCAGTTGACAATTATCCCACAGTTGACAATGATCCCCCAGTTGACAAATATCCCCCAGTTCACAATGATCCCCCAGTTGAAAATGATCCCCCAGTTGACAATGATCCCCCAGTTGACAATGATCCCCCAGTTGACAATGATCCCGCCCGTTGACAATGATCCCACAGTTGACAATGAACCCCCAGTTGACAATGATCCCCCCAGTTGATGATGACCGCCCAGTTGACAATGATCCCCCAGTTGACAATGATCCCACAGTTGACAATGAACCCCCCAGTTGACAATGATCCCCCAGTTGACAATGATCCCCCAGTTGACAATGATCCCCCAGTTGACAAAGATCCCCCAGTTTACAATGATCCCCCAGTTGATGATGACTCCCCATTGATGATGATCCCCAGTTAACAATGTCCCCTCCAGTTGACCATGTTCCCCCAGTTGACAATGATCCCCCAGTTGACAATGAACTCCCAGTTGACAATGATCCCCCAGTTAATGATGATCCCCCAGTTGACAATGATCCCCCAGTTGACAACGATCCCCCAGTTGACAATAATCCCCCAGTTGACAATGATCCCACAGTTGACAATGATCCGGCCCAGTTGACAATGATCCCCCAGTTCACAAACATCCCCCAGTTGATGATGATCCCCCAGTTAATGATGATCCCCCAGTTAATGATGATCCCCCAGTTGACAATGATCCCCCAGTTGACAACGATCCCCCAGTTGACAATAATCCCCCAGTTTACCATGATCCCCATTTTGATGATGACTCCCCAGTTGACGTTGATTTTTCAAACGCTGGGTTAGCCAAGATTCAAACTCAGGTTTCGCCATGTTTTAAACCCTGGTGGGCTATGATTCAGACTCTGGTTGACTATGATTCAAACTCTGGTTTTGCCATGATTCAAACTCTCGTTTTACCATGATTCAAACTCTGGTTTAGCCATGATTCAAACTCTGGTTTAGCAATGATTCAAACTCTGGTTTAGCCGTGATTCAAACTCTGGTGTAGCCATGATTCAAACTCTGGTTTAGCCATGATTCAGACTCAAGTTTAGCCATGATTCAGACTCTAGTTTAGCCATGATTCAAACTCTGGTTTAGCCATGATTTAGACTCTGGTTTAGCCATGATTCAGACTCTAGTTTAGCCATGATTCAAGCTCTGTTTTAGCCATGATTCAAGATCTGGTTTAGCCATGATTCAAACTCTGGTTTAGCCATGATTCAAACTCTGGTTTAGCCATGATTCAAACTCTGGTTTAGCCATGATTCAGACTCAAGTTTAGCCATGATTCAGACTCTAGTTTAGCCATGATTCAAACTCTGGTTTGCCGTGATTCAAACTCTGGTTTAGCCATGATTCAAACGCTGGTTTAGAATGATTCAAACTCTGGTTTAGCCATGATTCAAACTCTGGTTTAGCCATGATTTAGACTCTGGTTTAGCCATGATTCAGACTCTGGTTTAGCCATGATTCAAGCTCTGTTTTAGCCATGATTCAAGATCTGGTTTAGCCATGATTCAAACTCTGGTTTAGCCATGATTCAAACTCTGGTTTAGCCATGATTCAGACTCAAGTTTAGCCATGATTCAGACTCTAGTTTAGCCATGATTCAAACTCTGGTTTGCCGTGATTCAAACTCTGGTTTAGCCATGATTCAAACGCTGGTTTAGAATGATTCAAACTCTGGTTTAGCCATGATTCAAACTCTGGTTTAGCAATGATTCAGACTCTGGTTTAGCCATGATTCAGACTCCAGTTTAGCCATGATTCAAGCTCTGGTTTAGCCATGATTCAAACTCTGGTTTTGCCATGATTTAGACTCTATTGTTGCAATGATTCAAACTCAGATTTGCTATGATTTATGATATTTTATTTACGAAATGAAAAAAATAAATCAAAATAATCTTCAATCACTACTGGCTGAAAATTAGTTTAAATGATTTGACGCAGTGCAGAATCGAACCCTAGCCTAGCCTATAACCTATTCCTAGTGCCTACACATCGGCTATTCCGACTGTTGGTTAGTGGGTGCAAAAATCAGCCTTATAAAATGAATTTTCAAAGTTCTGGCTTTGTACAATGAAGTAAGAAAATAGAGTACACTCAGTCTCGCGGTTGGTTGTGTACATTTATTTCCAATTTGTCTCCAGACTGCAGGCTTCAAATTCAATCAGCGAGGGGTTGTTGCGCAATTTGACGATGCAATTTCAATTCAGTGGCAGTCAGTGAAATTCTCAATAGTCCAAGATGGTTTGACCTTTGAAAAAATCATGTTTTTCGAATATTTAATCCTCTTAGCAATAAAGTTAAGCTTAATAAAAATACGTGTAAAATTGTCCCTATATTTGGCATCTTTTGGTGAAGAAATGGTGAAAATCGGTTGAGCCGTTCGGGAGAAAATCAATTACAAGCAAGCAAGCATTTCATTTTTAGTATAGTGGACAGCGCCAAACTGCAAAAGTGCAAACTGAAACATGACGAGTGACAGCAACTCAGCAGAAGCGCCGCGGATCAGCGTATCGCCGCCGGATCAATTCCTGCCGCAGCCGGGCCGACCGGCGAGGCCGTGGAAAGAGTGGAAGGCCCTCTTTGAGAACTACTTACTTGCGGCCGGCTACGACACTTTGCCGGAAGCGAGGAGGCGCGCGCTGTTGCTGCACTGCCTTGGCGCGGAAGGGCAGCGAGTCTTTGCGGCTGTGGCAGCAACGAAGAGGCCGAGTCCGACAGAACTCGCGGCGACAGTCGCGATTCTGGACGAGCAGTTCGGAGCCAAAGTCAACGTGGTGGCGGAGCGCCACAAGTTTCGGCAGCGCAGTCAGCGTCCGGGTGAAAAGATTGCGGACTTCGTGGCGGCTCTGTATGCTCTGGCTGGCTCATGTGAGTTCCGCGACATGATGGAAGAAATGATCCGCGACCAGATCGTGGAGAAGGTCAGCGACAGGCGAATTCGAGAGCGCTTGCTGATCGAGGACGGCCTGACGCTGCAGAAGGCAGTGACGCTGAGCCAGCAATGGGAGACCAGCATCGCTGAGGCCAGCGCGATAGAGACGGAAGGCGCAGCCGCGGCCGGAGCACAGCTGGAAGAAGAGGTGAAGAGAGTCCGACTACAACCAGACAGGAAGAACACAGGACAAGGGCGACCAGATCGAGAGTCATGCTCCAAGTGCGGAGGCGGGCACAACAGACGAGCCCGGTGTCCAGCTGAAGGCAAGAGTTGTCATGTCTGCGGGAAGGCGAACCATTTCGGCCGGATGTGCAGGTCGCAGGGTGCCAAGGTCGCCGAGGTCATGGACGAGAGCGGCCAAGCCGTGTACATGGTGCGCGGCGCCGCCAGTCCCGACATCCGCTGCCGGCTGAAGGTGCATGGCATCTGGCTGAATCTGCTTGTAGACTCGGGAGCCAAGGTGTCCATCCTGTCAGAGAGGACCTTCAGGAAGCTCGGAAACCGGTCGCCACTCCAGCCGTCGACCAAGAAACTCATCGCGTACAACGGCAAGGCAATCGATGTCGTCGGCGAGGCGGTGCTGTCCGTCAGCTATCGCGGCCAGCTGGTGCCATTTTTCTGCTTTACCGTGGTACGGCAAGGCTCCGACATCATGGGAACGGATCTGATGCAGCACCTCAGCTTCCAGGTGGTGGACAAGGACGGCGACCTCGTGCGCACAGTCGAAAAAACGGCAGAGCTACCGGTCTGGCTGGCCGAGCGCTTCAAGCCACTGACGCAGGGACTCGGGCGGATCCGAGGATTCGAGCACCGGCCCAGGCTGAACCCCGCCGTGCCCCCGGTGGCGCAATCGCTTCGCCGCATCCCACTTAGCATCAAAGACAAAGTCCAGGCGGAGATTGACCAGCTGCTGGAGGATGACATCATCGAGGAGATCCAGGCTTCAGAGTGGATTTCGAACCTGGTGATCGTCCCGAAGCCTGATGGCAAAATCAGGGTCTGCAATGACCTCAGGTGCCCAAACAAGGCCATAGTTCCGGATAAGCAGCCGCTGCCGACATTCGAGGAGCTGACAACGGAGTTCAAGGGCTCGACCGTGTTCACTAAGCTGGATTTAAATTCTTCGTATCTGCAGTTGGAGCTAGCAGAAGATAGGCGGGACTTAACGGCCTTCATTACGGAGAAAGGGCTGTACCGGTACAAGCGCGTATGCTATGGCCTAAACAGCGCCCCGGCGGCCTTCCAGAAAGTTCTCAGCAAGATTCTCCATGGCTGTTCCGGGACGCTGCACTACATCGACGACATAGTGGTGCACGCTGCCAACGAGGCGGAGCACCTGTGGCGGCTCACGACAGTGCTGGACAAGCTACTCGCCCATGGCGTCACGCTCAACGCCTCAAAGTGCCAGTGGGCTGCAGAGACAGTGCATGCAGTTCCTGGGCTACATCGTCTCCGCGAGAGGACTTCAGCCGATGCAGTCTAACGTTGAAGACATCGAGGCGGTGCCGGAGCCCCAGAACGCCGAGGCAGTGGCCTCATTTCTGGGAATGGTTAAATTCTATTCCAACTTTCTGCACAACTTGTCCGACATCGCCGAGCCGCTGCTGCTGCTACTTCGCAAAGAGCAGCCCTGGAACTGGACAACAGATTGCCAAAAGGCCTTTTGGAGGCTCAAGAAGATGGTGGTGTCCCCAACATGCTTGCGATTCTTCAGTCCCGACGACAAGATCATCGTGGCCTGCGACAGCTCCGCGCACGCTCTGGGGGCCGTGCTGATGCAAGACGACAGCGCCGGGGTTCGAAGACCAGTCGCTTTCGCGTCAAGGACCCTGTCAGCGACCGAGCGCAAGTACTCCGCATCAGAGAGAGAGGCTCTCGCGTGCATCTTCGCGTGCGAGAGATGGCACTATTTCCTGTTCGGCCGGAGATTCGAGCTGCACACGGACCACCAGGCTCTGACGACGCTGCTGACGGCTCAAGGCAGCGGCCACCGGCCTCTGCGGCTTCATCGATGGGCCGACCGCCTGCTCGCGTACGACTTCCAAGTCTGCCACGTTCCTGGCAAGAAGAACATCGTGCCAGATTTTTTGTCGCGCCACGGCGCTCTCGGAGCAAAATGTCCAAGGCAAAGCGAAGAGGACTCGACCGAGCTCAAAGTGAATGCCGTACTGCTGTCGGGCGCGCTGGAGATTGTCAGTCCAAGCGAACTGGCCGAGGCATCCCTGCAGGACCCGGTGATCAATGATGCGGTCACAATGACGCTCCAGGGGTGGCCTAACTCCATCAAGCAGCTGAAGCCGGAGCTGCAGCCGTTCTGGAGGATGAGGACGCAACTGGCGCTCTGGAATGACGGCAAGTGCCTGGCCAACGGCACCCGAGCAGTAATCCCCGCATCCCTGAGGGAGAAGACGCTGCAGCTGGCGCATTTCGGGCACCTCGGCGTGAGCAAAATGAAGCAGCATTGCCGGGACGCAGTCTGGTGGCCGCAAATCGATCAGCATATCGAGGAATTTGTGCGACATTGCGAGGCCTGCCTGCTTAGCGAGAAGAACTTTAAGCCACCCAAGACGGTCCTGACCCCTACGAAGTGGCCGACGCGTCCATGGGAGGAACTCCAGCTCGACATCTTCGGGGAGCTGCACTCTGCACCGAACTCCTGTCGCTTCATCCTGGTGCTGTACGATTTGCATTCAAAGTGGCCGGAGGCTGCCTGCATGTCGACTGTCACAAGCGCGGATGTCATCGACGCCCTGACAACGTGGTTTAGCCGCTGGGGCCTGCCGAAGAGCATTAAAACAGACGGAGGTCCGCAGTTCGTGTCCGGCGATTTCGAGGACTTTCTTCAGCGCTGCGGCATCCGGCACCGGCAGTCACCGCACTACCACCCCCAGGGCAACGCGGCCGTAGAGCGCTTCAACCGTTTTCTCAAGGACGGCCTAAAGACGCACCTAGAGGAGGGCTACGACTTCAAGGACGCGGTGAAGACGCTGCTGTGGTCGTACAGGGCCACCCCACATGCACTGACTGGAGTGTCACCGGCGGAGCTCATGACAGGCCGGAAGATCAGCACCCCGTTGACAGCTCTGCAGCCAAGGACAACAGCGCGGCACAGACTGGCGGCCAGCATCAAGCGGAGGCAGCAGCGCGTTTTCGATCAGCTCAACACGACCCGGAGGCCGCCGCCCACGTTCATAGTCGGCGACTGGGTGCGCGTGAAGCGGCCGTTCGCCCGCGGCAAACTGAGCAGCCGCCTGTCCGAGCCACGGCAGATCTCCCGGATTGCGAGCGCGACCACCGTCATCCTCAGCGATGGCTCCCGCTGGCACGTCGACAACTGCGTCCGGGTACCGCGTCCAGTCGGAGCGCTGCCGCACTGGCCAGCGCCGGCTCCCAGCGCAGCCGGGACAGCCGCGGAGGCGGCGACGGCGGCAGACCCAGCGAGACAGCAGCAGCCAGCCCAGACAGCGATCCGAGTGAGCTCAAGGCCGCGAGCGCCGCCGCAATGGTACGGTGAAATCGTGACTCACTGACTCGTTTATTAGTGACGGTTATTCAGCTGTTATTAGCGATCAGCTGTTTCGATTTAATTCTCTTTGAAGTACCTGTTGCATAAAAAGATCATTTTACTCCTTCGATGCTTGGTAATGCACTTTTATTTCCTGCTCAATATTTGCATAATTATTTTCGTTGCTCTATCCTTTGAAAGGGAAGGTGAATGTTGTGCAGTTGATTAATGCACGTACATAGTTCGTACATGTACACCTCTGATATCGATTGGCGCAGAATATATATAGTCCAAATACTGAGAGCCAACTTGGCGTGAAAGTTTCGGATACTAACTTGGCTGACTCGCTACTATTCATTTACAACAGGTAGCATGTACTCAAAGTGCTATTCTCAGTAGTGCTGGACGCACACTTTCAGACTTGATTATTTATACTCGTATTATATTCGGCACTTCCTGGATTTCAATGGGATTTTCTAGGAGACCAGAGTGGGATTATACGAATCCAATTTGAGTCCCGCAGTGATTGACTGGCTAATCAATTAATGGGATTTTTTTAATGAGAATCGGCTTAGCAGAGAGCGAAGCACTCACGGTACTCAAGGCCGGACACTGTGTCTCGAAAATACTGCCGAGCCTGCGGCTCGCTCAGCGGCTGCTCGGTGGGCACCTCCATCACGTGACCTCGCTGAACCAGCTCGAATACTGAGGGCGAGACGGCGAGAGTGAGGAGGCGAAGCTGGCGTGATTACAATCGCTTGAGAAGCGGACTCACCCATGTACAGACTGTCCTGCTCCGGATCGTCGAGTACTTCAATCAGCTTGACCACATTCGGATGGTCCAGCTTCTTCTGAATAGCGATCTCCTTGTACACCCGCTGCAGCGGGTCCTGCGGATTCTGGCTCGCTGACCAAGCCGAAGATGCAGTGTCCGAGGCGCGGCTGGGCGGCCGGCCTGTCAGATTAGGTTTTCCGTTGTAATGACTCTTTCGCTTGAATGATCCTATGGTCATAGAATGATTCAGTCATTGGCTCTGGTCATAAGATGATATGGTCATTGGCTCTGGTCTTAGGATGATAGGTCATTGACTGTGGTCATAGGATGATATGGTCATTGACTTTGGTCATAAAATAATATGGTCATTCACTATGGTCATAGAATGATTCGGTCATTGGCTCTGGTCATAAGATGATATGGTCATTCGCTATTGTCATAGAATAATAAGGTCATTGGCTCTGGTCATAATATGATATGCTCATTGGCTCTGGTCATAGGATGATATCGTCATTGACTTTGGTCATACAATAATATGGTCATTCACTATGGTCATAGAATGAATCGGTCATTGGCTCTGGTCATAAGATGATATGGTCATTGGCTCTGGTAATAGGATGATATAGTCATTGACTTTGGTCATACGATAATATGGTCATTCACTATGGTCATTGATTGATAAGGTCATTGGCTCTGGTCATAGGATGATATGGTCATTCGCAATGGTCATTGGCTGTAGTCATAGGAGAATTTGGTCATTGTTTGGAGGATTGGGTCATAAGATGATGAGTCTAAGCACTCCATGGCCAGCGAGGGGAATAGAAAAGATAACAACGAAAACGACCAATGCTAAAAAACTGTTTGTTTTTAGCCGAGTCATGCCAACGGTCATTCTAAAATCCCTAATCCAGGTAAACAAAGGAGGACATGCAGGTAAGGAGGATACAAATAATATACGAGAGAATGGGAGAACGATCCAGCCTCCGGACCTAATTAGCTATGCAGCAGCCAATTATATGCAGGGAAAGCTAGTGCCAGCTCTTGTCTGAGTTTGGGGAAGTCTAAACTCAAGACAGCGATGGGATAAAAGTGCAGCTGAAGACGAGGTGACTCAGCAGCTATGATCAGCTGTTAATCAATTATTTAGCTAAGAGAAACTGGGCCAACAAGAGTTCGAATGACACTAGCAACGGATTTAAAGAAGCAAAAAACTCAAACACTGATTCGGTTTGAATGGGCAGCAACCCTCTGTTAAATTAAAGTTTTAGCACTTTTTAACTTACGAATAAAGCCGGCCGATCTCTGTAGCTTCTTTTTGCTGAGAATCTTCATGGCCTGTTTGAGCAGTTTTTCAGTTGGATTTCCATTAGTTGGATTGGGAAGGATTGAGATGGATTGAGATGGATTGAGATGGATTGAGATGGATTGAGATGGATTGAGATGGATTGAGATGGATTGAGATGGATTGAGATGGATTGAGATGGGTTGAGATGGATTGAGATGGATTGAGATGGGTTGAGATGGATTGAGATGGATTGAGATGGGTTGAGATGGATTGAGATGGATTGGGAAGGATTAAGATGGATTGAGATGGATTGAGATGGATTTAGATGGATTGAGATAAATTGAGATGGATTGAGATGGATTGAGATGGATTGAGATGGATTGAGATGGATTGAGATGGATTAAGATGGATTGAGATGGATTGAGATGGATTGAGATGGGTTGAGATGGATTGAGATGGATTGAGATGGGTTGAGATGGATTGAGATGGATTGGGAAGGATTGAGATGGATTGAGATGGATTGAGATGGATTTAGATGGATTGAGATAAATTGAGATGGATTGAGATGGATTGAGATGGATTGAGATGGATTGAGATGGATTGAGATGGATTGAGATGGATTGAGATAAATTGAGATGGATTGAGATGGATTGAGATGGATTGAGATGGATTGAGATGGACTGAGATGGATTGAGGTGGATTGAGATGGATTGAGATGGATTGAGATGGATTGAGATGGATTGAGATGGGTTGAGATGGATTGAGATGGATTGAGATGGGTCGAGATGGATTTATATTAATTTAGATGGATTGAGATGGATTGAGATGGATTGAGATGGATTGAGATAAATTGAGATGGATTGAGATGGATTGAGATGGATTGAGATGGATTGAGATAAATTGAGATGGATTGCGATGGATTGAGATGGATTGAGGTGGGTTGAGATGGATTGAGCTGGATTGAGATGGATTTAGATGGATTGAGATAAATTGAGATGGATTGAGATGGATTGAGATAAATTGAGATGGATTGAGATGGATTGAGATGGATTGAGATAAATTGAGATGGATTGAGATGGATTGAGATGGGTTGAGATGGATTGAGATGAATTGAGATGGATTGAGATGGATTGAGATGGGTTGAGATGAATTGAGCTGGAGTACAGTTTCTCTGAGCTATGCCATTTTGAGTTGAGTTGGCAGTGTTGCTGAGTCGGCCACTGCTATAGTGTGGCAGTCAAACAGCAGATGGTTGGAACAGCGAAATGAATTTCTGAAACACGATACTGCTCGGTGGCACAGAGGACAGGCGTGTGTTACTGAATGCAGCAACGCGAGTGTGTGTGGTCATCTCATAAGGCATCCAGTGACATCCGGGTTGCACTTTAGCAGCGATTTTTTTTCGGATTCGCATTGTGAGCCACGAGCTCGTGATCAAATCAAAGTAATAATGAAAACTTTTTTGTCTCGTCTAAACTTTTTAGGCTATTTTTGTTTGAAAAACATCTCAGCAATCACTCACGTAGAGATTCTCATCTGATGCGTTGTAGGCCAACTTCACTATGCCAAATGAGCCCTGTATCGAAAATGAGAATACGTTTTAGAGTTTTCTTTTAGACAATCTCTGCAGTGTCTTATCTCTACAGTGTCTTATCTCTACAGTGTCTTATCTCTACAGTGTCTTATCTCTGCAGTGTCTTATCTCTACAGTGTCTTATCTCTACAGTGTCTTATCTCTACAGTGTCTTATCTCTACAGTGTCTTATCTCTACAGTGTCTTATCTCTACATCTCTACTCTCTCTCATATCTTAAGATCTCATCTTTTTCGTGTCTCATCTCAACCCTGTCTCATCGGTTCCGTGTACACAACCTCTTTGCCACGGTGGTGGGCCAGTGAAAGATAATTGAAAGTTGTAAGCCGAATTTCACTCGCCTTGCCAATCTGATGCTGCAGTCGGTACTGATTCAGCCGGCAAAACCCGACTCCGAGGCTGGGCCTAGCACAGGTGGGTCGGGCCAGACACTGAGCACTGCTAGATGCTGCCTCAGTATGGTGGCTAGTCTCGCGTTTGGCGTGCTGATGAGGCTGGGGATGCTGATGAGGCTGGGGATGCTGATGAGGCTGGGGATGCTGATGAGGCTGGGGATGCTGATGAGGCTGGGGATGCTGATGAGGCTGGGGATGCTGATGCGGCTGGGGATGCTGATGAGGCTGGGGATGCTGATGAGGCTGGGGATGCTGATGAGGCTGGGGATGCTGATGAGGCTGGGGATGCTGATGAGGCTGGGGATGCTGATGAGGCTGGGGATGCTGATGAGGCTGGGGATGCTGATGAGGCTGGGGATCGGGACTTAACTGAGTCTTGGGCATCTCGAAATGTTGCTTAGACTCCATTAGTCCTGTTAGCTGCTGCTGCTGCTCCTCTTGGTACAGCTGTTGGAATTGACGTAGCGAAGGTCCTGGACTCGATCTCCTTCGACACCAACCGCCCCTGCCGCCGCTGGCTACTTCGGTGGAGTCATCGGCTTCGTCGCAATGGCCACAAACAAGGAGCTGCTGTCTGGTTTGGTTTGGATTTCGATAGCATTTGAGACATTTCTAGAACTGCAAGCAACAGTGATGAGACTATCGGATGGACAGAAGCAGGGGGAGCAGAGGAACAGATAGCTCGAGCTCGCTTATCAGAGTCTGGCTGTTTGCTCGCGCGTGACTTCCCAGTGCCAGATGATGAATCGAGGACAGATAAATGCATTGGGGACCGGATTGCGGCTCGATTCGGAACTAGCTTACCGGGCTGGCTGCTGGGTTGGGATCGACCCCTGAGCTGCTCCGACTCCTGCTGATTTTATGGGGGGCAGGGAAGAAGTCGCCGCTGCCGCTGCCGCTGCCGCCGCTGCTGCTGCTGCTGCTGCTGTTGCTACGTCTGAGAAAATTGTTAAACAAGAGGCGGCATTTTTTTCTGTTGGAGTTTTTTCTACTTCAGTAGCGCGGCAAACAAATTTTCTGCAGCGGCTCTCCCTATTTATACTTTTTCTATCCATGCTGATTTGGACACCAATTGACCAATTATTGTAACCATTGCAACAGCTGCAGCCTTCGTTTGATGCCATGTTTCTTTGATGACCAGCCAGTTTTTCAAATGATCACAAAATTGGTCTTCTACGCCAACGGCTGAAAAATTTTCACTTGATTGTGACTGCAAAGAAAAAATCTATTTCTATGTAACCAAAGCAGCAAAAGGCATCAAAAGGCATCAGCATGGATTAAGAATCGGCGAATTTTAAGAATCGGGCGACTTTTGAGAATCGGGCGACTTTTGAGAATCGGCGAGTTTTGAGAATCGGCGAATTTGGAGAATCGGCGACTTTTGAGAATCGGGTGACTTTTGAGAATCGGCGACTTTTGAGAATCGGCGAATTTGGAGAATCGGCGACTTTTAAGAATCGGTGACTTTTGAAAATCGGCGACTTTTGAGAATCGGCGAGTTTTGAGAATCGGCGACTTTCGGGAATCGGCGACTTTTGAGAATCGGCGAGTTTTGAGAATCGGCGAATTTGGAGAATCGGCGACTTTTGAGAATCGGGTGACTTTTGAGAATCGGCGACTTTTAAGAATCGGTGACTTTTGAAAATCGGCGACTTTTGAGAATCGGCGAGTTTTGAGAATCGGCGACTTTCGAGAATCGGCGACTTTTGAGAATCGTCGAATTTTGAGAATCGGCGAATTTTGAGAATCGGCGACTCTTGAGAATCGGCGAATTTTGAGAATCGGCGACTTTTGAGAATCGGCGACTTTTGAGAATCGGCGACTTTTGAGAATCGGCGACTTTTGAGAATCGGCGACTTTTGAGAATCGGGCGACTTTTGAGAATCGGCGAATTTTGAGAACCGGCGACTTTAAAAAATCGGCGACTTTTGAGAATCGGCGACTTTTGAGAATCGGTGACTTTTGAAAATCGGCGACTTTTGAGAATCGGCGAGTTTTGAGAATCGGCGACTTTTGAGAATCGGCGAATTTTGAGAATCGGCGAATTTTGAGAATCGGCGACTTTTGAGAATCGGCGACTTTTGAGAATCGACGACTTTTGAGAATCGGCGACTTTTGAGAATCGGCGACTTTTGAGAATCGGCGACTTTTGAGAATCGGCGACTTTTGAGAATCGGGCGACTTTTGAGAATCGGCGAATTTTGAGAACCGGCGACTTTAAAAAATCGGCGACTTTTGAGAATCGGCGACTTTTGAGAATCGGTGACTTTTGAAAATCGGCGACTTTTGAGAATCGGCGAGTTTTGAGAATCGGCGACTTTTGAGAATCGGCGAATTTTGAGAATCGGCGAATTTTGAGAATCGGCGAATTTTGAGAATCGGCGACTTTTGAGAATCGGCGAATTTTGAGAATCGGCGAATTTTGAGAATCGGCGACTTTTGAAAATCGGCGACTTTTGAGAATCGGTGACTTGAAAATCGGCGAATTTTGAGAATCGGCGACTTTTGAGAATCGGCGACTTTTGAGAATCGGCGACTTTTGAAAATCGGCGACTTTTGAGAATTGGGGACTTTTGAGAATCGGCGACTTTTGAGAATTGGCGACTTTTGAGAATCGGTGACTTTTGGAAATTGACGAATTTTCACAATAAGCCAATTTTGAGAAACTGGCAATTTTCAATATCAGCCAATTTTAGGAATCGGCAATTTTTTTAATCGGCGACTATTAAGAGTCGGCGACTGCGATTTTTTGTACACAAGAATAAGGTGTGCTTTTGCACCAAAAGGCCTGTCCATCCTCAAGTTGAACCCTAAGAGATTAGAGTTCAGACGTAGGCTTGACTTTTTAGCCTATACTTATGACCAAGCTCTGGCCTTTGTATATAATTGATAACTTATTTATGGGAGACACCAGCGTGTCTATTTATATCGCGGCAATATTTTATATTTAGTAACCGAAATTTATCCAACTGAAACGTTAGCCTCTCGAAATAGCACTGCAAACACACCATGGAATGCAGCATGCTCACTATTGTCTTTGTCGTTGTAGCCAACTCTTGTAAGCAGTGTCTCCATGGCCGATCTCAGGGCACTGGCGTCGGGTAGCGAGTTCATGTTTGAGCATAGAGTGACCAGGCTGTCAGGCTTGATGGGATGCGAGCTTCAAACGAGAAGCTGCTCAACAAGGGATTCGATTTCGCAGGCCCAGCTTAGACTGGCGAGATTTTCTCTCTATCTGGTTGCTGGGCAAGACAAACTGCATCTGAGATATCCCGCCTAACACAGACCCTAACCCACGCCCATCCTCTCCCCAATCGCAATCAGTGATCGAG
Organism: Macrostomum hystrix; assembly: GCA_950097015.1. NCBI lineage: Eukaryota > Metazoa > Platyhelminthes > Macrostomidae > Macrostomum > Macrostomum hystrix. The sequence continues at coordinate 9,071,522 of CATNEN010000025.1, forward strand.
GCCGGATGGAGACGAGTTTAGAGTAAGGCGGGAGAGAAGTAGGGCCAGTGCCAAATAACTGATCGCTGACTGGTCCGCATGGCAACTAGCCCAGATCTGTTCTCTGCTCAGGAGAGTAGCTGCATAGCAGATATAGCAGTATCTCATCCTCTCCCTTCCGTCTCATCCTCTCCCTTCCTTCTCACCATCTCCCTTCCTTCTCACCATCTCCCTTCCTTCTCACCATCTCCCTTCCTTCTCATCCTCTCCCTTCCTTCTCACCATCTCCCTTCCGTCTCATCCTCTCCATTCCGTCTCATCCTCTCCCTTCCGTCTCATCCTCTCCCTTCCGTCTCATCCTCTCCCTTCCTTCTCACCATCTCCCTTCCTTCTCACCATCTCCCTTCCTTCTCACCATCTCCCTTCCGTCTCATCCTCTCCCTTCCTTCTCACCATCTCCCTTCCTTCTCACCATCTCCCTTCCTTCTCACCATCTCCCTTCCTTCTCACCATCTCCCTTCCTTCTCACCATCTTCCTTCCTTCTCAACATCTCCCTTCCTTCTCAACATCTCCCTTCCGTCTCATCCTCTCCCTTCCTTCTCACCATCTCCCTTCCTTCTCATCCTCTCCCTTCCTTCTCACCATCTCCCTTCCTTCTCACCATCTCCCTTCCGTCTCATCCTCTCCCTTCCTTCTCATCCTCTCCGTTCCTTCTCATCCTCTCCCTTCGTTCTCATCTTCTCCCTTCCGTCTCATCCTCTCCCTTCCTTCTCATGCTCTCCCATGTTCCTTCTCATGCTCCCCCATATTACTTCTCATGCTCTCCCATATTCCTCCTCATGGGAGAAAGTGGGCTGGGGAACTTGCGCTGACAATCCCATGCAGATTTGCATCCCCTCGAGCACTAGCTATTTTCAAACTTTTAGGAGAAAATGTGAGAAGAAAACGAATGGATTTTTTGACATTCTGAGCTCAACTGTCCCCCGGCGCCAGCTTCTCCTAGGGGCTGCATTTGAAAGATTCGATTCCCTGGATGGAGCTGGCCCCAACCCTCTCCCTAGCAATCTATATCAGGGGCACTGACAGCAGGCAGTCCCAGATATAGTTTCATATTTCCACTCTGTTCTCTACTGCAAAATTCCTAATGCCTTGGCTGCCCAGTTGAGAGCACTCAAAGAAGTGGACCTTCTTTTGCTTCGACACGCCAGCAACGTTTCGGGCTGCTCAAGGGTGGTGAGGAGAGAGAGAGTGATAAGGCGAACTGAACTAAAAGTTCGACCCAATTAACAGTGTCCAGCCGTGTGTCGCCCGAAAACGAGAATATTTCGGACCAGAAATTCGTTGCGGGAGGCGGTGAGGTTCGGCAGTAATTTGATTGCGTGCTGCTGCGGCAAGAACAATTTCTGTTTACTTGTACTAACGAGAAACAGAAGAGCCCGATTTGCACTTTCTAGCCCGGCCTCTGGAATGCAATCCGCAATGAGAGGCACGGCAACTATACACACACTTATCTGGAACTCGAAATGAGTTTCATGTCAGATGCTATTGGAATAAGTGGGACAGTTCACCCGGTTTGACACAGATAAAATAATTTAGAACAACAACAAACTTGCTCTCAAACTACAAAGTTCATCTGTTTAATAAAAGCATTCGCCTGATAGCCAGAAATATACATCTGTTAGACAGAAATACACATCTGTTAGACAGAAATATACATCTGTTAGACAGAAATATACATCTGTTAGACAGAAATACACATCTGTTAGACAGAAATATACATCTGTTAGACAGAAATATACATCTGTTAGACAGAAATACACATCTGTTAGACACGAATATTCACCTGTTGTACAGAAATATACATCTGTTAGACACGAATATTCACCTGTTGTACAGAAATATACATCTGTTAGACACGAATATTCACCTGTTGTACAGAAATATACATCTGTTAGACACGAATATTCACCTGTTCGACAGAAATATACACCCGTTGTACAGAAATATACATCTGTTAGACAGAAATATACATCTGTTAGACACGAATATTCACCTGTTCGACAGAAATATATACCTGTTGTACAGAAATATACATCTGTTAGACACGAATATTCACCTGTTCGACAGAAATATACACCTGTTGTACAGAAATATACATCTGTTAGACAGAAATATACATCTGTTAGACACGAATATTCACCTGTTCGACAGAAATATACACCTGTTGTACATAAATAGACATCTATAAGTCACCAATGATCACCTGTTAGACACGTATATTTACCTGTTAGACAGGAATGTTCACCTGTTAGAAAGGAATGTTCACCTGTTAGAAAGAAATATTCACCTGTTAGACAGGAATATTCACCTGTTAGACAGGAATATTCACCTGTTAGACAGAACCATGAGTTCCTCGACAGTTAATTGAAACAGTTGAATTTGCTAGTTTAAGGCGTGACTCTAGGGTAAAGAAATCCCATGGGACTAATCCATAAAGAAAAAAAAGTTGCAATAAATTTTGCATGGCAGAACACTCAGTCCAACCCTAAAGAACTATTCGTCCGTGCTGTTAAATCAATCTTGTGGAATAAAAGCAAGAACCGAGGGCATTTTGAGGGCTTCGCAGTTGGGACTCTGGGTCATAAAAGTCTAGAGAAAGAAAAATTGACTACATTCGTGACTAGCCTAATTGCAGTTTTAACAATGCTCCGCATTTATCTGACAGCCTGAGTTCAATAAGTCTGAATGCTAGAGTGCCTAGGAAAGGATGTATTGAGAGAAATGAGATGCGAGTGTGAGAAATGAGATGTGATTGTGAGAAATGAGATGCGAGCGTGAGAAATGAGATGCAAGCGTGAGAAATGAGATGCGAGTGTGAGAAATGAGATGTGATTGTGAGAAATGAGATGCGAGCGTGAGAAATGAGATGCAAGTGTGAGAAATGAGATTTGATTGTGAGAAATGAGATGCGAGTGTGAGAAATAAGATGCGAGTGTGAGAAATAAGATGCGAATGTGAGATATGAGGTGCGAGCGTGAGAAATGAGATGCGAGCGTAAGAAATGAGATGCGAGCGTGAGAAATGGGATGCGAGGGTGAGAAATGAGATGCGAGTGAGATGAGATTAGACACAAGTGGGAAATATGTGATAAGATCCTACAGTAAGAAATGAGATTAGAAGCGAGTGTGACAGATCAGATGCGAGTGTGAGAGGTGAGATGCTGTTTGAGATGTCAGGCTGGAGTGCAAGAGAGTAAGTATATCGTGAGTGTGATGGAGGCTGTCGAGAAGTCAGAATCCCAGGGGGAGGCCGTCAAATGACGGAGACGTCACCCGATGCATTAACTGAACCGGAAGAGTACTCCACAATAAATCAAAGAGAGCCGCATCTCCCTCACTGCCCAATGAGTCGGCACCAACTCACGTCACTATCGAGCTGGTCTTGTTGCTCAAGGGTCGATGATTGAGCTTTGCCTTGTTGGCCTTCTTTAGTACGATGATCGTTTGTCATAATCAGTCTCAGCCGAGACTCAGAAACTGGCTCCTGTACTTCTAAGGCAGACAAGACAATTTAATTCGTGCCCTTTTTAGTAAGATAATTCACAGTCACAGATTCACAGTCACAGATTTACAGTCACAGAATCACAGATTCACAGTCACAGATTTACAGTCACAGAATCACAGATTCACAGTCACAGATTTACAGTCACAGATTTACAGTCACAGAATCACAGATTTACAGTCACGGATTCACGGTCACAGATTTACAATTCACGGTCACAGATTCACAGTCACAGATTTACAGTCACAGATTCACTGTCACAGATTCACAGTCACAGATTCACAGTCACAGATTCACAGTCACAGATTTACAGTCACAGATTTACAGTCACAGATTTACAGTCACAGATTCACAGTCACAGGTCTACTGTCACTGATTAAGATTCAGCCACAGATATAATCACTGTCATAAATAAAATTAATAAGGCGCGCACAATAAGTAACAATGGAATTAATTAATTCATTTCATTAATGAATTATTAATCTATGGATTCATTAATATTATTAATGGATTTACAATTTCACCAGTACTTTATTGATCTACGCATTAAAATTTGTAATTCTAAATGAAGTAAAAAATTGCTGCGTACTGAGCACAGCCAGTAGTCTGTTTGGAGAATTTCTCTAGCTGGCGCTAGTTAAAATGGCAGAACTGATCAAGTAAAAAATGTTTACAGAATGTGTACAAAAAGTGTCTCAGCGGGATGAGCAGCAGCAAGCCATCTCGCATCCATCTCAGTTTAAAGCGAACGGCCGCATCAGCGCCAGGGCCTCCTGGCAGTTTATTGTCTTCAACGAGGTGCCCAGACGACGGAAAGTCAGGCCGCTGTTCGAAGCCGCCTCCTGCAGAACCTTCAGCGTGGCCTCCTGGAGCGACAGTTCGTCCAGAATGATATCCTCTTCCATGGACTCTGGCAGATGTAGTGCGCATCGCAGGCGAGCCCAATCACCGTTGAGCTGTGAGCAGCTGCTCAGCTGAGCAAATAGATTCTCCGCCTCGGTTGGCGACAGCACCGTGTCGGCAAATTCCAAGCCTAGCATCGTCGAATCCGGCTGAACAGTCTCGCCGGGACGCAGTTGATGAATGAACACGTCGCCAAGGACTCGCCCGATGGACACCATCGGCATCACGGCTTGCCGGTTGGACTGCGCCGAGCACAGGCCGGAGTCGAGACGCTGGCTGCCACCGGAGCCACCGGCGGCGCCGACGATGCCAATCTGGCCAGGCTGCAGACGCTGTCCCTGACTGTCTGCGCTGTACTGGCTACGCACAATGTCCCGCTCTTTCACCAGCTGCCGCTGTTCAGTTCGCCAAGGAGGCCACTGGGCTTCGACTTGTTCAAAGCTAGGTCGATCCTCCGGCCTGATTGCCAGCATGGATTTCATCACACCGATGAGGTGGTCGCGCAGACTGTTGAACTCGTCTTCAGGAGGCCTCAATGCGGCCTGTTTCATTTCAGGATGTTAGAGATTGGGCTTGCCGACTGCGGTGCGGCTACATTCGCATACCTACTTCGAGTAGTGAATGCTCCATTTTTGTAGCTAAGACATTCCAATCCCAACCCTTATAGATCCTAAATTATGAAAAATACCAGGTAAACGAGAGTCTAAATATTTCAGACTCAAAGGAAATTCACACATAAGAAATCCCAAACCCGAAGAATCACACACCTGACAAATCCCAAGCCCGAAGAATCCCACACCTGATAAATCCCAAGCCCGAAGAATCCCACACCTGACAAATCCCAAGCCCGAAGAATCCCACACCTGATAAATCCCAAGCCCGAAGAATCCCACACCTGATAAATCCCAAGCCCGAAGAATCCCACACCTGATAAATCCCAAGCCCGAAGAATCCCACACCTGATAAATCCCAAGCCCGAAGAATCCCACACCTGATAAATCCCAAGCCCGAAGAATCCCACACCTGATAAATCCCAAGCCCGAAGAATCCCACACCTGATAAATCCCAAGCCCGAAGAATCCCACACCTGATAAATCCCAAGCCCGAAGAATCCCACACCTGATAAATCCCAAGCCCGAAGAATCCCACACCTGATAAATCCCAAGCCCGAAGAATCCCAACACCAAGTCCGAGAAATCCCGACTTTGACGAACCCGTAAGCCAGACTAAATCCCACTGGAAATCCCAACCAAAAAAGCCCCGACCAAGCAGCGCACCGGATAGTGCTGGAAGCACTCGTTCTCAACAAGTTGGGCCAGTCGATCCGCCAGTCGACCAGACATCACAATCTGCTTGTAATCGGAGGTGCCATTTGGGGAGACACGCCGTCTAAGACTGTCGCAGATCAGGGCCTCGCACAGGCAGATCCCGAACAGGAACCGGTCGATGTACACATCCGGCTGGCGGAGCGGGTCCAGCAGCAGCTCCGGCGGTCGGCGCTCGATGCCCATCCGCTGCTCCAGGTCCAGAGAATTCTGCGACACCAGCGAATTCAGCTTCTTCGAGAGGCCGAAATCACTCAGCTGCAAGTAGGGAACTCAACTCTATACGCCTGCTTCGTCAGTCTCCTGTTATCCCCTGGTCAGTCTTATCCCCTTGGTCAGACTATTATCCCCTCTGGTCAGACTGTTATCCCCTTGGTCAGACTGTTATCCCCTCTGGTCAGACTGTTATCCCCTTTGGTCAGACTGTTATCCCCTCTGGTCAGACTGTTATCCCCTTTGGGCAGACCATTCTCCCCTCTGGTCAGACTGTTATCCCCTTTGGTCAGACTGTTATCCCCTCTGGTCAGACTGTTATCCCCTTTGGTCAGACTGTTATCCCCTCTGGTCAGACTGTTATCCCCTCTGGTCAGACTGTTATCCCCTCTGGTCAGACTCCCTCTCCCTCTGGTCAGACTGTTATCCCCTTTGGTCAGACTGTTATCCCCTCTGGTCAGACTGTTATCCCCTTTGGTCAGACCATTCTCCCCTCTGGTCAGACTGTTATCCCCTTTGGTCAGACTGTTATCCCCTCTGGTCAGACTGTTATCCCCTTTGGTCAGACTGTTATCCCCTCTGGTCAGACTGTTATCCCCTTTGGTCAGACCATTCTCCCTCTGGTCAGAATGTTATCCCCTTTGGTCAGACTGTTATCCCCTCTGGTCAGACTGTTATCCCCTCTGGTCAGACTGTTATCCCCTTGGTCAGACAGTTATCCCCATTGGTCAGACTGTTTTCCCCTTTGGTCAGACTGTTATCCCCTTTGGTCAGTCTGTTATCCCCTTTGGTGTCTGTTGTCACCCCCACACGGTAAGTTTGTTTTCCCTTGTCAGTGGTGTTCGACACCCGCAGTTAAGGCACAAACTTTCTAAAGTTCATTCCATGAGTCAAATGATTAATAAGGTTTCATGGAGAAGTGGAAATTACTCTTATAATTTAGCGTTCTTCAAAACAACTTCAGGCCTAGCTTACCTTGGCTCGTAAATCAGCTGTAATGAGCACATTGTCTATGGCCAGATCTTTGTGCAATATCGGTTCCCGTCGGCTCTGAAGACAGTGCATTGCTCTGCAGATATCCAGCATGAAGGACTGCACCAGCCACGGGAACCTGCGGGTCTCCAAGCCCTGCAGTCGAGAACGAAGGTTTTCTGACACGAACTGACTAATACTGACACGAACTGCTAATACTGACACAAACTGACTAATACTGACACGAACTGACTAATACTGACACGAACTGCTAATACTGACACGAACTGACTAATACTGACACGAACTGACTAATACTGACACGAACTGACTAATACTGACACGAACTGGCTAATACTGACACGAACTGACTAACACTGACACGAACTGACTAATACTGACACAAACTGACTAATACTGACACGAACTGACTAATACTGACACGAACTGACTAATACTGACTCAAACTGACTAATACTGACACGAACTGACTAATACTGACAAAAACGGACTGATACTGACACGAACTGACTAATACTGACAAAAACGGACTGATACTGACACGAACTGACTAATACTGACAAAAACGGACTAATACTGACACGAACTGACTAATACTGATTCGAACTGACTAATACTGACACGAAATGACTAATACTGACACGAACTTCTAATACTGACACGAACTGACTAATACTGACACGAACTGACTAATACTGACACGAACTGACTAATACTGACACGAACTGGCTAATACTGACACGAACTGACTAATACTGACACGAACTGACTAATACTGACTCAAACTGACTAATACTGACACGAACTGACTAATACTGACTCAAACTGACTAATACTGACACGAACTGACTAATACTGACTCAAACTGACTAATACTGACACGAACTGACTAATACTGACAAAAACGGACTGATACTGACACGAACTGACTAATACTGACAAAAACGGACTGATACTGACACGAACTGACTAATACTGACAAAAACGGACTAATACTGACAAAAACTGACTAATACTGACACGAACTGACTAATACTGATTCGAACTGACTAATACTGACACGAAATGACTAATACTGACACGAACTTCTAATACTGACACGAACTGACTAATACTGACACGAACTGACTAATACTGACACGAACTGACTAATACTGACACGAACTGGCTAATACTGACACGAACTGACTAATACTGACACGAACTGACTAATACTGACAAAAACGGACTGATACTGACACGAACTGACTAATACTGACAAAAACGGACTAATACTGACAAAAACTGACTAATACTGACACGAACTGACTAATACTGATTCGAACTGACTAATACTGACACGAAATGACTAATACTGACACGAACTGACTAATACTGACACGAACTGACTAATACTGACACGAACTGACTAATACTGACACGAACTGACTAACACTGACACGAACTGACTAATACTGACACAAACTGACTAATACTGACACGAACTGACTAATACTGACACAAACTGACTAATACTGACACGAACTGACTAATACTGACAAAAACGGACTGATACTGACACGAACTGACTAATACTGACAAAAACGGACTAATACTGACAAAAACGGACTAATACTGACACGAACTGACTAATACTGACACGAACTGACTAATACTGATTCGAACTGACTAATACTGACAAAAACTGACTAATACTGACACAAACTGACTAATACTGACACGAAATGACTAATACTGACACGAACTGACTAATACTGACACGAACTGACTAATACTGAAAAAAACGGACTAATACTGACACGAACTGACTAATACTGACAAAAACGGACTAATACTGACAAAAACGGACTAATACTGACACGAACTGACTAATACTGACACGAACTGACTAAACCTGATATGAACTGACTAAACCTGACATGAACTGACTAAACCTGACATGAACTGACTAAACCTGACACGAACTGACTAAACCTGACATGAACTGACTAAACCTGACATGAACTGACTAAACCTGACACGAACTGACTAAACCTGACATGAACTGACTAAACCTGACACGAACTGACTAATACTGACACGAACTGACTAAACCTGACATGAACTGACTAAACCTGACACGAAATGACTACACCTGACATGCACTGGCTAGTCATGCCACAAACGAATGTCTAAATCATCAGTCACTAAAATGTGAACCAACGAAAGCAAACGTTGGATAAGCATGCAAAAAGAGGTTAATAAACTTTGTTAAAAAAGAACTCACTGCATGGCTAAACCTATTGAGAAAGTTGCGTAAGTCGCCGAAATCGCATAGCTCCATTAGGTAGCCCGTGAACTTGTTGTTGCTAATGTACAAGCCGTGCACTTTTACAAAATGTCGTGACTGATCACCGAGATTCTTAAGAATAGCAATTTCCTTCTGTAGCTTCTTTAGTGCCCTGATGTAATAGTTAATATAGTTAATGTAATAGTGATGTAACCGAAAAGTTTCATAGATGCATTCAGAAGATCCAGATCCAGTCATTTACAAAGAAATTTACTCACCACTGAAATTCAGCCGACTCTGGACTTTTGAGCATTTTGATAGCACAACTTATGTATCTCCATGTGCATGAGTAGATTTCACCAAATGATCCATGAGCTTAAAATATTAATTAATATTAATAAATAATGGTATACAACACGCCAATCCAAAATAATATATTTATTAAAGCATTAGACTGCGGCAAACTTACCAATGAATTTTAAATTAGTAACCTCTTCATCCCTCACAAAACTAAGCTTAGAGTTGCTCAGATCAGACATGATAAAGGCACTGGAGAAGGGATCAGGTATCAAATTAGAGCATGTGATGTGGGCTGAAATGCTTTAAGTCTGAAACTGTTTTTACGGCTGAAATTTCTTGTGGTTGTAACAACCAGAATTCAATATTAACAATTTGTTACTTTATAAGACATTTAATACATAATGCCACCATTACTAGAATATTGATGTTTAAATGCAATTAGGGCCTAAACATTTTTGTTCACAAATCACAGTGACTACTGCTTAACAAGTTTTTATATCTAATAATGAACTTAGTACTTAAGCAATATGTTTTCATAAGCATTCCAATATGCACAAAAATATTAAGCTCCTATTTACCTAGAAGTAGACTGTAGCTAATTTACAAGATTAGCAATTTTTCATGATTTATATAATTAGCAATTAACAATTGCTAATCATATAAATCAGCTACAGTCTACTTCTAGGTAACTAGAAGTAACAAGAAGAAGGTAACTAGGTAACTAGACTACTTCTAGTCTACTGGGCCTGGCAATATTAAGTTTTAGTACAATAATCCTAGATTTAGACATGTTCTAACAGTTTCTACTTTTCTGAATTAAAGTTCTTGTAATGTAGGGGGCCTAAATATTGCTTAGAAATTTTTTGCCTTGAATTCAAACTTAATAATAGCTAGGCATATATCTATTATATAATAATAAAAATAAAAATAATTTTATGAGGCCTATATTACAATTGTATAAAACAAATGTATAATCAGCTAAATAAGTTGAGAAAAATAGTTAGCAAAGTAGAATCTAAAAAACCAATTGATAATCTAAGCTTCATAAATAATATAATAAAGTTTTAGGGAAACAGAATTAATGTAAAGGAGGGCATAATAAAATAAAATAGTAATGTGTTTCGCTCTTGAAATCGAGGACGAAAATATAGCAATAATTTGTAAAAATTCAATACATTTTCACCAACTCAGAATTTAGTTTAAACAAACATTTTATACCTTTGCAATACAGAAAAATTTTCTCTTTCATCACTTACATTACATATACAATGATGGGATTAAAACAACTACAAATACTAATTAGACTAATATTCGTTGCTATGACGATCTTTCTTGGAAGTTTTATTTCTTAAAATCCCGCCAAGGTTGTTTAGATCGTTGTTAAAATAAGTACCTTAGACAACACAATTTGAGGACTTAGGTCTAGAAATCTGCTTCAATTATTGAGACTTCGAATTAAAAATATCCTTCTCACTTCTGTATAATATATAAATGCGAAACGTTACAATTAAGCGAAAAAACTTGCCGGTCTCGCCTTAACTACATGTATATTTGAACTAGCCCAATAACTGCTTCGTGGGAATTGATTGCAGTGCATATGGATCGGCCTTTTTCAGTAAAATATCTTATTTTTTACTTTATGTACAACAAATGACACAGCTGGACATCGACAAAATCACACTAATACAGTTTATTTTTGCACAACATTTTATGTTGGTTTTTGTTTTGAAATAATTTTGCTCGGACTGAGATTCGAACTCCCGACCTATCCCTCAGAAGAACTAGCAGGCCCTTAAACATACGGATCAGGGTTTGTCTCGAAGTCAAGTCTAACTGCACCTTGACCAATTACGCTCCAGAAATGATGGCTCGGATGGTCGCGGTCAGAACCGGGAACCAACTGTACGCACGGCAGGCACCATTGTGATGAAGCTGGATTGAGGAGGACAGGCGTCTCATTGTGAGGGATCGCGAGCTTGCAGAAGAGACAGGTCTCAGATCTCATAAATTCCACAATTAATGAGATCCTGGTCCACGATCAGATATTTCTAGAGTTTTTTACAGTTTACAGAGATTTGGGCAGTTTTTGAAGCCATCGAATCCTAGCTCCTATCATTCTTAGATCCTACACTAAAGAAGTATTGAATAGCAGCAGAATCAACTGGAGAAAATATTTTGAGTCCGTTGTTTCGCACTTACTCAGTTACCTGTACTTAACTGATCATTGTATAGGTACTATATATACTCGTATTAAATTAATCGTAGAGAAAATAAAGTTCGACGTACACAGCTGTCAAGACAGAAAAAATGCACTTTTATCAATAGAAAATCTAAAAGGTGGGCGGGATTCAAAGTTTTATTTAGTGAACTTAATATATCTCGTTTCTGATACACACATGAATTGATTAAAACTTGCATCCAGACTGCACTAGATTAGAGGCACTTAAACATAGGCATTGAAATGTTTTGATTGGCAAAATGACGCTCACACAATACTCTGTTAACAGTAGAACTACCAAGGGGCCGGCCCCTGACAATTTTTTACTGCACCCGAACGGAACAATGCAAGCGCACGAAACTCAAGAACACGGGCCAACTTTTTGTTGCGTATCTTCTGAAAAAAAAAACAAGTCGCCAGCTCTTCAGACCGTCGATATATTCAATGTTTCTGGCCGAAGGTCCGATTTTTCCCATAAGAGCTAGTGTATTTCATACACCCCTATACACGATTTTGCACTGCGCCTCAGTGCGGCCTTTCCATACCTTCAAACTTTATCAGCATGTCACCCGAATGTGCTTGCATCATCTCCGACTTCGGCGGTCACCGACCTTTATCTAGATCTATCTCTCTTATCTATCTAGACCTTCAAGAGCTACAAGATGTGGAACTAGGCCACTATGGACACCCTGACATGCTGTGCACATATTATGGAATTTGACCATAGACAATAGCACAGCGTGCATATCTATGGAATTCGACCATAGACAACAGCAGAGGGCGGGCTGCCGTTAGTTTCAACCTCGTTTCAACATGCGTAGGCTAACTACAACACGAGTTCATTCGCAGAAAAACCAGTCCAGCAAACAGCATCTATGGCCGCACTTTTAACAGAGCCGCTCAGCAAGGAGTGAGCCGACGGTCGTCACGACGAGCGCCGGAGCACAGCGTCGCTAGACGATCGCGCACAGACGCATTGAAGGACACAGTGAGGCAGGGCACAGCGGCCGAGTTGATGTAGAAGACAACATACAGACAGTAATCCTGGCGTATGTCAGCTACATTCTCCAGCGTCATGGGTACTAGACTCAGCAGCTGGATGAGGTTGCCGACTGCCAGACCAATGAGCGAAAGCCGAAGAGCGCGACGATCGCCGCCACCATCGGCCGTCTCCGAGCGCCGCAGTTTGAGAGCGATTCCAGTCGCGATGTAGGAGCCCGCCGATATAATGTAGAGTATGATGGCTATACCAGCTTTGACAAGAGCGTTAACGCGAGTCTGTTCACGCAGGTGATCGCAGGCGGCCTGAGGTGTTTCAGTGTATGCAAGGCCATACCATCGCCATAACTGCATGCCCAGCTCAGCAGTTGCCATAGCAACTAGGACAACGCTAGCTACGCTTATGGCAAGTCGACGACCCCACACGCGACTGGTGGGCGCAGCGACCGCCAAAAGTCTGTCGACTGCCAGCAGGCAGTACGCGAAAATCTCCGCCCCGATGGTCACGTCACGCATGCTGACCAGCACGGTGAGGAAGCTGGGCCGTCGCGTCTCCATCGGATTCTCGAGCTCGCTAGTCCAGCTCGAGTCCACCACAGCGGCACCGTAGAGCCGGTTGTGTCGCCCGACGCCCAGACGGAAGAGCAGCAGCAGCAGCACGAGCGCTGCGAGCAGTTCGCAGCCGCACAGCAGCTGGGTGAGGCTCCGATAAGTGGCTCGCCGAATGGCGCCGTTCCTGCCGCCCACCAGGCCGGCCACCGCGCAGTTGCCGAGCACGGCTAGGCAAACCACAAACGGGTAGGCGATGAAGAAGCACCAGGTGCCTAGAGTAGCTTGAAAGTAGCCGGGGGAGAATTCCAGGCATCCACTGGTTGTTGTCGTGTTGTTGCCGCTCTGCATGCCGTTGGCTTCAGGTTGATTGCATTTGCAGCATCCGTCTGAGTGTTAGTAGTGTTGTTTCAGAGTCGAGCCGTCCCAATCAGCTGGGCATGAGCTTATTAGAAAATTGAGCTTGAGTATCTCTGAGCGCTGCCAGTGCGGATGCAATTTACCCTGCATCTCAGCTTCCCATTGGTTAATTGTTTCTCACTCTCTAGAGTCTGAGCATTTTTCTGAGCACTTGCAGTTTTTACATTCGCAACATTTTGAATCCACGTTAAACCACGCCGGAAGCTGATCCTGATTCCCTCATCGCTTTTTGCAGTTGGAGTTTCCTGTTTTCTATGGGATTCAAACAAATTCCGAGTTAAAGCGTGAGCTCACTTTTTATTCGATCCTGTCTACCTTTAACACCGAGAGGTAGTGCTAAAAGCAAAATAATGAAGAAGTCATTACATAAGTGTTGCTAAGGAAGCCATCTTGTGTAGAAACTCTGAGATTTGCAGGAAGCCATTGTTACGTTTCCTGTCAATAGTGACGAGTGTTTTTTACGAGAAAGGTTTTCAGTCAAACAAAAATCACAGACAATAATACCAGCTGGAATGGACGAATGAATGGCGCGAATTTGAAGTCCAACTGTTAGCGAGAAAATTCGCTACGGCAAAACAGTTTTGGTCTTACATTTACCAGCTGGGGAACGACCACGAGTGTGTATTTCAAAATACCCACTTCCCACTTCACGATAACCGATTTTCGTGAAAGTCCAAAATATGGATCTAAGTTTCCGCCCTTTACGATGAACTAACTTTCAAAGCTGTCTTACGTCAGCATCGTCGAGATGTTTATTGATTCTTGTCGAAGACTCTGGTGGCAATATGACAACCAACATTGCTCTGTACAAACCTCTATTGTGAATCCATATTGGTTCAGATACATAATAATTAACAATATAAGCAACAATTAATAATAGCCGACTTGGTTGCACGATTAAATTTTGTGAGCAGAAAATTTATGGCTATATTGGTGGTTTTCGCCACCAGACACCCCGACGAGAATCGTTGAATATCTCGACAATGCCGATGTTTTGTCATTCTGGAAGTTATTCATCAGTGACAGCGGAAAAGCCCGGATTTTCAAAGCGACTGGTTGAATATTTTAGGATATTAAAAATGAAAATCATTGGCATTTGAAATAACCCGTTCACTTTTAATTTGTTCACTTTTTAGCTCATCAACACTTGTCATACACTATTACGTGCGTTTCACGGCTAAAGCTGCGGGAGTCAAAAACGTCCAGCACAAATTTAGATTTGAAATGAAGGATTGTAGAAAAAAAAATGAATCCAAAAAATACCGTCACCCGTTGATTATAAATAAAAGCAATATTTTGAAGATAAATATGGGAGAATCGATGTAATCAATTGGTCCAAATTTGTCTATTCATATTGTTAGATTTTGCATTCCATCAATTTGTCAATCAATTTAATGGTTTCTCATTATTGCACTCGTATTCACAAAACAGATGTAGTTCGCCCTCATTTACTTCAATTCTAAGCATCCGCGAGAGTCAAATCCGCACACTGCCTCCTGCTGCTGCAGCCGTTGCTAGGACGCTACGCCGTTAGCAACCAGGTGCTTTCGTCTAATTGCAGTAAGGCATAGTGTATAGACTGAGCAAATAAGTACAATGGGATTGGAAGTTAGAAGAAGTGAAGCATGAGAATGATTAAACACCTCTAGGTAGAATTGGCAGAGAAATCGCTTAAAAACTATGTTTGACTCTATCGCTGCTAACAAATTAGTTGGCAATTTAATCGCTGAAATGTCCTTTCTAGATTTACTGTCAATATAGCAACAAGTTCGCTAAAATTGTTGAGAAATGAGAACTCGACAGATTTTCAACGCTACCATCCAAAAGTTCGAAGCTTTGGGAAAAAAATAATTTTATTAACTTCCTTATTTACCACAATTAACTAATCGATTTCTTATTAGATCTAAGAAGTTTGCAATTAAGGCACCTAAATTCTTGAAGGCAGTACCGGTGCACCTGTACTCAATTCGGAATTATTAAACCAGAAGGAAGTAAAACTGGTGTTTTTAAAGTGCCTCACGGCAAGCACTGCAAAGAGATCTTGACTAGCTTTCTATCGATTTCGTCCTTATGGAAATATTGGAACTTTACCGGTTAATGGCGGTCGATCGAGGCGCGTAGCGCCGAGATCGTAATCGCCATTAACTGCGAGGCAGCCAACCGGTAAAAGCATTATAAGGCTTCAGGCCATAGACAAATCAACTCCCCCTATAACGCTATCTGGCGGCTGTCGGTCGACAAGCAACGGCGTTATAGGGGGAGTTGATTTGTCTATGGCCTGAAGCCTTATAATGCTTTTACCGGTTGGTAAAATACTTTAATTGATAATTGAAAAGAAACAAATATAAGCGTTCGATCCAAGTTCGATTCGAAACAAGTTCTCAGTCGTTCTGACGGCCACAGATAAATGAATAAACGGGAGAGATTATATACTTATCTATCTGATAGAGTCAGTAGATTATTGCGTGTCATTTCGTGCCCAGTATCAAGTCAATCAAGCAAGAACGCCAGCGAGAAAGCAATCTCGGCTGCTCATACAGGTGCCTACACACTCGAAAAACAGTCACAAAGAATTCGGACAATTGCAGCCTTTTTAATGCCGTATAAACACAATCCTCACGACAATACTCCATGTCTCGGTATGAGCATGCAAAATCATTGTTGCTGTGCCGTGAAATCAAGCAAATAGCCTTCACGTTAAGTCATAATTTCACAAGAAATTAAAAATGTTTCTATATTTTGATAGCTTAGCCATGGACGTCTCTAGTTAGAATCCAACTAGAGACGATTCTAACGATTCTAACTAGAGACGTCCATGGCTTAGCCCTATACATCTGAATAGTAAATCAAAGGTGAAGAAAAAAGTGAAGCAAATAAAACATTTCGCTTCGGACAAAATATTGAATCTAAAATCCAACCGGATGACAAGCAATCAGGTCATGCGCTCACTATGCCTTTTAGTTTTAGATTTTTGGCCAGCTCAGCAGGGGGTTGGTGGCAGAGTGGTTAACGCGAGATGTGATTCTCGCGACAATATCCCTAAGTTCGATTCTGCGACGAGGCCACATTCATTTGGGGCGCAGCCGCGGAGAGGAGGCTTGGGGGCTTGTCGTGCAATTTACGTCCTTGAGGGCCAACCTCCAAGGCACAGAGAAATGTACACTGCCAGACGATGAGAAATTCAGGGCAGATGTACACACCTGTGGGAGCGTGTCCCTACGTACAGTATCTGTGTGCTTTGTGCTCTGGAGTCAGCGAAATGGGCAAAATTGCCTCTCGCTGGCTGCATGTCTAGTGTCACCAAATGATGAGCCATTGCCCGCAGCCCTCCTGCAATTATTATTATTTTTTGCCAGCTCAGCCCGGAGCTATTTGACGGTTGCGCCGTCGAGAGGCGCAGCACAATGTCGGTGGCGCACAGACGCGTTGAAGGCCACAGTGAGGCAGGGCACAGCGGCCGAGTTCACAAAAAGTACAAAGTAGAGGCAGTGATCCTGGCGCATATTCGACACATTCTCGAGCGTCATCGGTACTAGACTCAGCAGCTGGATGAGGTTGCCGACTGCCAGACCAATGAGCGAAAGCCGAAGAGCGCGACGATCGCCGCCACCATCGGCCGTCTCCGAGCGCCGCAGTTTGAGAGCGATTCCAGTCGCGATGTAGGAGCCCGCCGAAGCAATGTACAGAAAAATAGCCATGCCTGCCTTTGCGATAGCGTTGATTCGAGTCTGTTCACGCAGGTGATCGCAGGCGGCCTGAGGTGTTTCAGTGTATGCAAGGCCATACCATCGCCATAACTGCATGCCCAGCTCAGCAGTTGCCATAGCAACTAGGACAACGCTAGCTACGCTTATGGCAAGTCGACGACCCCACATGCGACTGGTGGGCGCAGCGACCGCCAAAAGTCTGTCGACTGCCAGCAGGCAGTACGCGAAAATCTCCGCCCCGATGGTCACGTCACGCATGCTGACCAGCACGGTGAGGAAGCTGGGCCGTCGCGTCTCCATCGGATTCTCGAGCTCGCTAGTCCAGCTCGAGTCCACCACAGCGGCACCGTAGAGCCGGTTGTGTCGCCCGACGCCCAGACGGAAGAGCAGCAGCAGCAGCACGAGCGCTGCGAGCAGTTCGCAGCCGCACAGCAGCTGGGTGAGGCTCCGATAAGTGGCTCGCCGAATGGCGCCGTTCCTGCCGCCTACCAGGCCGGCCACCGCGCAGTTGCCGAGCACGGCCAGGCATACCACAAACGGGTAGGCGATGAAGACACAAGAGCTGCTAAGCTGTGTGCGAAATTGCTGATGGGTGAGAATTCCCGGCACCCTGATGGCGCCGCTGTTGTGCTGTTACTAGTTGACATGCGCGATTTTCTGACGATCTTATTATTATTGAATTCGGCGGCCTAAATAGCTGCCTGAAACTCTACAGAAAAAACGCCACCAACTCAGCACTAGACTCCGCCTTGGAGCTGTGACGGAAAAAAAGTGTTCTCGCTAAAACTCTAGATTCCGCGTTTAGCTGGCTGCAACATGTGTACGCTCGAGCTGAGCCAACTGCAGCTAGAGAACTCATGGGTTTGCATGCAACCATTCGTGCTTTATTTGTTACTCTCTGACTACCAAGCCCGATTGGCTCTTCTTTAGCATGATATCCATGTGCAATAGCTTGTCCCGAAGTGAGTTATCGCTGCCTTCATTGTTTTCTGCGTTGAACTGTCGTGCATTTTTCCTATTTTTTTCGAAAATAAATGCGCGCATCATGCAACGCCGCACTTGATCTGTCCGCGTTGCTTAAACAATCCGCCTGACAACAAGCTGCCGACTATACGGACCACAATACCCTGGGTTTTTATCCATGACGAACTACGAGTATTTGCAATGCTTCTCAGTGCATACAAAAATACAATTTAGCTGTTTGTGCAAGCATCTATTTGTCTAGCGGAGTGCAGTCAGCAAGGCCATCACGGAGTGCAGAGTCTGAACTATCACGCAAAAATGCACTGCCAAAGATGCAGCAGGATACATATGGTGTCATTTTAATTTCGTTGGATACGATTAAGGGCTGAATGTAAATTTACTCTCCAGTCTTAAGTAAACAGTTTTTATTTCGCGTTCAATTTTACTGTTCTCTTTGACAGGAAAACGGAATGCTAATTATAAAACGGTTCCGATCGAGGCCGGGGGACACATTACCGCAACGCTAATTAGAGTAGAGTGGTTTACACTGCCTGAGTAGAGTAGTTTACACTGCCTGAGTAGAGTAGTTTACACTGCCTGAGTAGAGTAGTTTAAAATTCCCGAGTAGAGTAGTTTAAAATTCCCGAGTAGAGTAGTTTACACTGCCTGAGTAGAGTGGTTTACCCTGACTGAGTAGAGTAGTTTACCCTGACTGAGTAGAGTAGTTTACACTGCCTGAGTAGAGTAGTTTACACTGCCTTAGTAGAGTAGTTTACCCTGACTGAGTAGAGTGGTTTACACTGCCTGAGTAGAGTAGTTTACACTGCCTGAGTAGAGTAGTTTACACTGCCTGAGTAGAGTAGTTTACACTGCCTGAGTAGAGTGGTTTACACTGCCTGAGTAGAGTAGTTTACACTGCCTGAGTAGAGTAGTTTACACTGCCTGAGTAGAGTAGTTTACCCTGACTGAGTAGAGTAGTTTACACTGCCTGAGTAGAGTGGTTTACCCTGACTGAGTAGAGTAGTTTACCCTGACTGAGTAGAGTAGTTTACACTGCCTGAGTAGAGTAGTTTACACTGCCTGAGTAGAGTGGTTTACCCTGACTGAGTAGAGTGGTTTACACTGCCTGAGTAGAGTAGTTTACACTGCCTGAGTAGAGTGGTTTAAAATTCCCGAGTAGAGTAGTTTAAAATTCCCGAGTAGAGTAGTTTACACTGCCTGAGTAGAGTGGTTTACCCTGACTGAGTAGAGTAGTTTACCCTGACTGAGTAGAGTAGTTTACACTGCCTGAGTAGAGTGGTTTACACTGCCTGAGTAGAGTGGTTTACCCTGACTGAGTAGAGTAGTTTACCCTGACTGAGTAGAGTAGTTTACACTGCCTGAGTAGAGTAGTTTACACTGCCTTAGTAGAGTAGTTTACCCTGACTGAGTAGAGTAGTTTACCCTGACTGAGTAGAGTAGTTTACACTGCCTGAGTAGAGTGGTTTAAAATGCCTGAGTAGAGTGGTTTAAAATGCCTGAGTAGAGTAGTTTACACTGCCTGAGTAGAGTAGTTTACACTGCCTGAGTAGAGTATTTTACACTTTCTGAGTAGAGTTCTTTACACTTTCTGGGTAGAGTGGTTTACACTGTCTGAGTAGAGTAGTTTACACTTTCTGAGTAGAGTAGTTTACACTGCCTGAGTATGATGAACAGAAAACTTTTATTATCCTGATCGAACGGACTGTAATATTCAAGTTAGCTAAGATTTTTACGTAGGTACCAACAATTAAACATCTACAACGTAAACAACAATTAGTATTCGATCTACCAAATAGCTTAGCAAACAAACCAGCTCATTAAATATACAACGCAATGGCTCACTACATGCTTGAGAACAAAATGTAATATTTACCCGAGTACGCATATAGAGCTGTACAATCGACATTGAACAGCTTCTCTTCCAAAACAAATTTGACCAACTACGGCCAAAATAAGTTTCTTCTAGCCTTTATAAAGAGTAGAAAGACTACGGGGGTATTCCAAAAACCAACATTTTCATTTCTTCTGTATCTCCTAAAATATTCCACCAATGAAACAACTTGCACAATCACAAAACATAGGCATCGTCCAGATATTCAACGGTTCTCGTCGGATTGTCTGTTGGAAAAAAAACACAAAAATAGGCAAAAAAAATTCTGCTCACAAAATCTATTTTGTAACCATGTCGGCAACTATTGTTTATTTATATACACCTTTGAAGCGATATGGATTCGCAAAAGAGGTTTACACAGAGCATTGTTAACTGTCCTTGTCACCTGCAGGGTCTTCGACAAGAATCACTGAACATCTGGGCGATTCTGGCTCGTACGGCTTTGAAAGTTAGTTCAACGTAAAGGGCGTAAAATTTTTATAATCTGCGATTCCGAGCTATTGTGAAATAAGCAGTGGGTATTTGAAATACACCCACGTGGTATTTCCGCAGGGCGGAAAAATAGCGTGGTCTTCCTACTGTTAAGGGGAGAGAACATTTTACCTCAAGAAAATTTTGGCTATAGTCAGCGCTTTTTGTGCTGTCCCTGGGCAGCGGAGGAGCGCTTGATAGACGAAGCGCTGGAGGTAGCTGACATGGACGAATGTTGCTGCTGCTGTTGCTGTTGCTGTTGCTGCTGCTGCAGTTTGCTTCCAGGTTTGCCAGCTTTGGCTGCCATTGACTCTTTCTTGGAACCCTTGGCCAGACGGTCTGGATTCGTTGTATTAGTTAAGAAACGGTTGACTCTCATGCCCGATACCGTTAGATATCAGTTTGTAAGGCGAACAACTCACCTAGGAATGCCTTAGTTACAATTTCGTCGCTCTCAAGCAGAGGCGTGTACACCAGTTTGCCTTTGTCATTTTCTGGATTCGGAATCAAATAGAACTCAGCGAAAAGTAGTTTTTTTCCTACATAACTTTCGGTGTAAATAGTGCAAAACGAGACACAATTCGTACCTCCAACTCGAAGCAGTATGACGTCCTCCCGATCCGCTAAGACTTCTTTGGCTCGCATGTTGGGATTCTTGCGTAGATCCTTCACGTTACCCTCCCGGTCGGATAAGTCGATCACGTCTGTCAATTAGAACAGGAAAAAATTCTGCTAACGTGGCCCAGACACAGCTTTTGAGCGACTGCGTACAGCTGTTCAGTCCATGGACTGGTTGGGCGCGACACACCCAAGGACTACAAGAGTGGAAGGACGCACGGAAAACTTCGTTTTTTAGAAAAAATACACTATGGAGATAGGCAATTTGTACTTTTTTCAGATTTACATGGTGACAGCTTTTGATTGGAAGCAGAAACAAAGCTGTTCTTTTGATAAAACTTGCCTTACTTGTTAGAGGTTGTAGCCTAGTGGTTAGGGCGTCGGACTCACGACTTGAAGGTCGGGGGTTCGATTCCCGACTGCACTGGAACAATTTGCGTCCTTTAGCAAGACACTTAACTCTGCATTGCTTCAGTTCACCCAGCTGTTAAATGGGTACCAGCATCAGCTGGGATAATTGAAGGTGGGTGTGGCGTCCCCCCAGTCCGTGGACTGAACAGCTGTATGCAGCCTTCAGATGCGCCGCGCATTAGCTGCGGCTGTGCTGTCGGCTGCACATCTGACCCAATTGGGGCAGGTGTAATCAATTATTATATTATAATTATTACTAACTTGTTGCTCTACCGAATGTTATAAAGTTTTCTACATGGCAATTTCATCTTCATACGATCTTTACTTATAAAGATCCAAATTCACTGACAATGTTTTTACAGTTATTTTTATAGCTATTAATTGTTAATGAGCCTAACTTTAGACTTTTAAGTTGTATATTTTATATTTTATATTTCGCGAAAACCAGCCTTTAAATTTTCTTAGAAACGTAGTTTCCGTCCTTCTAACTCCTAGTGGTCCTTGGACACATCCTCAATAAACAATGCAGGGTTAAATGTCTTGCTAAAGGACACAAGTTGTTCCACTGGAGTCGGGAATCGAACCCCTTTCGCTCTCAAGTTGCGCCCAAGGCTATGATCGCTATTTAGTACATATCATTTAACAGCTACAAGCTAAGTACTAGTAATCCTTGCATGGTCTTTCATCGCAAAATTTTTTACCTTTTGCATCGAGCGAGCACTTCTCTCTGATGGCATTGAGCAGAGTAATTGACCGGCAGTCCTGATTGAACAGGGTCTGCTCGTTAACTGAAACCGTTATTGTTTGACATATAACATATGTCTATATTGTGAGAATATGCTTCATGAGCATTAAATATGCATCTAATTCAGTGAATAAGGACTTACCACCGTGTTTCACAGTGACAAACACCATTCTGAGCTCTAGAAGAAATACTGTAGACTCAGCTGACCGGAGCAAGATGGGCAGCAGTTTAGACGAGACTCCAAGAATGGGCCAGTGTCAATTCGCTGCTTCTTTATAATAGTTTCTCAGGGTATCGTTACACCTGCCGCTTCAATTATACTGCTATGTAAGGCAGAGACTGGACGAAAAAGATTCTAGTACTGAAGCGTTTCTAGTATTTGCGAATCGTTTTCTATTCTATTCTTCTCGCCTGAGCCTCGTCGTTATTAGACGCCGATATAGAGTTAGCTAGGTTTCTGATATTTAACGAAGCACACAAGATCTCTAACCTTGGAGACGAAGAGAACAATAAATTTCAACATATGCGCAACTGCTATACTGCTCACTGCTCTAGTCCCTCTTCGGACTCAGAGTAAGACAGCTAGGGTTAGGAATTTCAATACTCTTTAGAGATTAGCACAGTGCAGAGAGTTACGATGCTCCCCTTGTCCTCACGGGTACGATCCTAATACGTTGCCCAGCCCAGAAGTACGGTAAACTACCTCCTCATACAGATCTCTCTCACTCGTTTCTCCTAAGCAGGCTTTTAGGCTGAACTATCAAGGAAATGAACCTATTTACGCAGGAACGCTTGATTTTTCAATGCCATTTCAACTCGCCAGTCCTTAGTTACAGTGACATGTTCTATTTCTTCTAGTTTCCATAGAAGAAATGTCCGCAACACTTACAGTCTCTCATATGCAAAGAGAAAAATGCCAAGGGTACCACGTGCACAATTGGAGAGAGAGAATGCAAGAACTGTGCGAACCCATAAGCCTTCAATAAGTGGAGAAAAAAATAGGGAAGTTGGGGAGAGAACGAGAAGAGAGGGTGACAGGTAATAGACTAGGATTGAACACAGTGAAAGTTGCGGCAGGATGAAGGGAGCTATGGAGACTAAAGGACAGATGAGAAGTCCATGACCCATGAGTGTTTATTTATTGAGGCCTGTCTATTGCGACGAAAGACAAGTACAATGATATTCAATCGTTTTCCGCAATAAATTTTAACTGACAAAGTTTTTGTTTGTGTAGAAAGGGCGCGAAGCTATAGTCTGTATTTTTATTAACTTTCACACAACTGATATTAAAAATAACAATAACAACTATTTTAATAATAAATGTTAATTCTGTACTTAGAAACACTGATACGGCAAAATACGTGTAACCAGCTGTGAAGAATTTGTTTTAGTAAAATGTAGCAAATAAATTAACCAAAAAAGAAAAAAAACAACAGCTTTGAGCTTGTAAGTCAGGTTAGCAACTAAAATAAATAATTATCAGGGATTTTTACCTAACCTACGCAATTTAAATGTTTCAAAATAATGTACCGTAACGTGGATGAACAAAACAACTCGGGTGTGAACTTGTTCAATAGATGGTGTAATTACTATTGCACACAGGTGTTTAAGGAAGTTAGACTTTCAATCAGAAGCCTTAGTCGAGAATTTTCCTGGTCTTTCCGAAGCTCATACCAGCCTGGCTGGCGCCCTTGTTATAGCCGGCCTGAAGTCCAATGACCGACTTGCTGGCGCTCAGCTGTTCCTCTGTGAACTGGCGCCTGTTCTCCTCCGACAGTTTCGGGCCCAAAGTTGGTCCGGAATAGTCCGCGCGCGACTGGCACTACAGAGACGGATGGGTGTGAAGACTGGTCGGTTAATTGTTAATATGTCGATTTCCCTAACCAATCAGAGAACAGTAATCTCTAGCGTCCATTCCTTTCTAACCAATCAGAGAACAGTAATCTCTAGCGTCCATTCCTTTCTAACCAATCAGAGAACAGTAATCTCTAGCGTCCATTCCTTTCTAACCAATCAGAGAACAGTAATCTCTAGCGTCCATTCCTTTCTAACCAATCAGAGAACAGTAATCTCTAGCGTCCATTCCTTTCTAACCAATCAGAGAACAGTAGTCTCTAGCGTCTATTACTTCTTAACCAATCAGAGAACAGTAGAATAATAGAATAGCTACTATCCGTAAAAATTCAACTCACAGTCCGGCCCAGAGCAAAGAGACACTGGGTGACCTGGCCAATGTCTTTCTTCTCGTACAAGTCCACAGTTTGGAACAGGTCACAGGAGGGCACACCGTAGGCTCTAGCCGCCTCAAGGAACAAGCCGATGTTCTCCATCAGTTTGAAAGGAAGCCGACTGGTGCGATTGACTTTCTTAACGCTGCCCGCTTTAATGGCGTTCATCAGGTCGCAAAGAACAATGCCTGGATATAAGTATGGTTAATTCGCGCGCGCTTAATATACTACTCATAGTAGAGTGGTATAACTCTATTTCATGAATATAAATAAGTTGTAATTTTGTTAGGCTAAAATCAAAAAGTCAGAAAAGGCAAAAAAGACCAGTAGGGTCAGTGGTCCTATAGTCAGAAAGGACCAGTAGGGTCAGTGGTTTACAGTCAGAAAGGACCAGTGGGGTCAGTGGTTTACAGGCAGAAAGGACCAGTAGGGTCAGTGGTTTACAGGCAGAAAGGACCAGTAGGGTCAGTGGTTTACAGTCAGAAAGGACCAGTATGACAGAGGGCCTACAGGTAAACAGTTACATTGTAGGCGAGTGTGCCTACAGACACAAGTTGGTTTGGTGGATCGGGTCGGTCGCTAACGGAATGAAAAGAGCAGATTTAATAAAATAGCTGTGCCAGCAGCACTTGTCACTCACCATCCGATAGGATATCCTCGTACGCCTGATCCCTATTAAGAGGCTGATTAAGCAGAGCTTCAATCCAGTCTAGAGCCTCCTCCTCCTGTTTTGAGTCGCGCTTCTCTTCCCGCTGAAAATTGGGGATAATTAGAGATGCCTTGATAGAACAGCACGAAGCTAGCAACAATTACGTTTTAAAATAGTTTGTAAATCAATCTTTCTGGGTTCTGACAATAAACGGTGGGAATTATGATTTTGTGTACTATAGTTGATCGTGTAGCATCGTTGGTTTTTTTAAACAAACTGTAAACCGTGGATTGTAGTCATTTAAAATCGGAAAAATCTTTATGATGAAATTTACATGCATTTATAATTACCTTCCTTTCTAATTCCGCACTCAGGCCGTAGCTCTTGCCGTGATTAGCCATGATTATTGACTGTAGCTCAGGAGTCGGCGAGTTTGCTTGTGAGAGGCGATCTTACGAGTAATTGCGCAGTTTTTTGTTGTGCTTGAGATTTGCTGCGAACTGACGGTTAAGTTATGGCAAAGGGAGAGACTAGGAATAAATCAGTGCCAACTTATGCAAAGCCAGACGCAGAGGTAAGCTGTTTCATGCAATATGCTGTGTTTTTCTGTCCCTGAATCTTTCTCGAGATTGTTTAGGAGCCGTATTTATTCTGTCTGGACCGGAGCGGAGGGTTGGGGCTGGCTCACTTCACACTCGAATAACATTCTCAGCACAAAGAGAGGGGGTTGCACACTTGCCCATTTTTGGAGGTGGGGTGGCGTGTGTCAGCTCGCGCGCGCGCACTCTTGCCCCCTGCGCATTTCATTCCGTCCACTCTAAGTGGGGCCCAAATATGCGTACATTAGGCGTAGGTTGTCGTTGATTTTTAAACGTACATTGCTGACACAATTCCAGTTCCAATTTTGGACAAAAAATGTGGCAACCGAAAACAAACAAAATATTAAAGAATTCAAACATTTAGTTTAATCCAATACAATTAACCGTCTATCATTTTTTATGCTAAGATTCTGACATAAAACAGGCGTGCATAGCTACTTCTGGGGCCAAATATGGTCTGTACTCCATTTTGCTTTGTAATAATTTCCAGCGACTAAATGCAGAAAACAGAAAGCCATCAACCACAGGCATGAAACAGAGCCTGTTCTGCATTCTGCGAAAAAAACGTTCAAAATTTCAGTGAATATAAAATGTAGAGATCATTTTTGTGGCTGTAAATCATTAGAACTTTAGTAAATAAGGCTATATACAGTCTAGAGTTTCGTCGTTTTTATTGTAATTATACGAGTAGAAATAGTGGGAGTTTATTTGTTAGAATAACAGTTTATTTAGTGTACAAAACGTCTGTCTTCCAGAAGGCGAGCTTAATATATTTATACTTTTTTTGTTAGGAAAAGGCGTTAAATAATGTCAATGTTAAACTGTGTACTAAAACTTAACTAATAAAATGTTTCTGTTATGTAAGACATAATTTAAAAAAAATAAGCACACGTGTAGATAATACAATCATCGATTCGAAGCTAAAGCAAAGCATTGATATAGTTTTATTAAGTCCAGGTATGCTTAAATATAGCTTGATATATATCGTCAGTTCTGGCTAGTTTTAACACGCATGCAAGCGAAGGCATACACATATATAACTGATAAGTTCAGTGTAATGCTGCATATATAATATTATAAAATATGGACTAGTGAAAAGCAAGCCATGTACATGTGTGTAATCGATGGGCGAACATATTCAGTATTAACGCATATCGGAATACAAAAAAAATCGAATTTAGACAAAGATAATCAAAATCAGCTGCATCAGTCTAGGTTGAAATAAGATACTGCCCAATTGTAACTAAACCGAATGTCTATTTGAGGCGAGTGAGGTAACGTACTATAAACTACGAATTAAGCAGAAAAAGCGGACACTATATGAACTTGCATAGAGAAAACTTAAAGGGAGGTTTGTGTTTCTAGTTAGCTATAATCAATGAATAGAAAGCTAGTTATAGTTTAGCACACAAAGCATTTCAATTAAAATAGGTGTACTAGATTATCCTGAATAATTTAGACATGCAAGGCATTGTGCTTAGGATTAATATTTGGTTCATAGAATATTTACTCGTGATATTCATTCAATACTATTGCAAAGCGAAGAAAATCTAATGTAGCTTGCAGATATAGTCACGATGCTGGAAAACAACTTATTACTGACATTATACAATTGGAGCAGAGCTTGAGTATCGTTACCAGTTGAGAACCAATCAAAACTTTACACGACATATCAGCTGAGAGTACATGCTATACTTTGTCGACGTTAAGCCTAGCGTTAAGCCTAAAATGATCTATTAGCTTGAACGAGTCAAAGTTAGAACGCGAAAATCCAAATGGAAGTTGACAATCCGACAAAAGATTCTAAATCCAAAACTTTCTTTTGAAATCGTGCTAATGTCGAGCTTCAGGGTCGCACACGACGTAATCCAAAGCCTCGCCCGTAGGCAGATCGATGTTGTATCGCATCACCAGCTCCCGAGTCTCACCAGGAGCAAGCTCAAGCTCCCATTCAACGCAGTTGGACCGATTGATGCGGACCGGTTTCTGTCGGTCGTACTTTTCCGGATGCTTGACCGCCGGCTCGACCAGATTCACCTTGATCTTGTCCTCACCGGCTATTGGCAGTGGCTCCATCAGAAGCAGCTTGACCGGCCTGCTGTGCCTATTTTGCAGCTCTATGGACTGCCGATGAGACACTGTGGCCAGCTTGGACTGGCCGCTCTCGCGTTTGCGATTCACCGGCCGATAGGCCACCCGGATGCCGCGGTCTGCGCCCAGCTGGCAGGTGAACTCCTCCAGCGGGGCTGCCGCTTTCAGCTCGGACTGTCGCGGGAGGCAAAATGCAGGCGTCAAGTTGTTTATTAATTGTCCGTAGCTCAAATACTGCGATAGATTAATAGAAAATCCACCTAGTATATAGTGGGGTCTTTTGTACAACCATGTTCAGTCCGTGGACTGTGGCTGCACCCACCAAAATATCTACCCGCAGCTCATGCTACCAGCGTAGTAGCCAATTAACAGCTGGATCACATGAAGCAATGGTAAATGCCTCACCTTGATGGCAAAAATCGACTCAAATATGCAATACTAGCTACTCTAAATAGAATAGATAAATTATATTTAGAGTATTTAGAGTTTAGAGTATTGTCAGTATCCGTAGCATAATTGTGACAATTTTAGACTTTCTGGTGGAGCCTTTGAAAAAGTCCTCCTGCAAATGCAACGCCAGGCTGTTCGTGACAAAATCGCCGAAATCCCATTTTCGCGTCATGCAGACTTTCGTCTAGCCCAGCCCCAACGGGACTTGACTGCGACATTTTTTTTCTATCTCGTGACACGCCACGGGAGCAAAAAACTACTGCGACCTGAATACGGGCTCCCTGCCTGTTCCCACTCAAGTCCCAACGCGCCTCTCGCTTGCTCCTGTGTCCCTAAAAAGAACTAAAAAACTCGAACGCGGTACTGCTTCTAGTGTTAAAATTTATTGCTAGAAGCAGAAAGACATGAGTCGAATAAGAACAAATTTATTCAAGATCGATTCCAGAGCAGCTTTCAATCCCTTTGACTCGCTGCCCGCCCTCGAGCTTCGGGGACACTATGCTCCCAGCTCTAGCTACTTCCGTTCTCCCGTTTTTCGCCGACAAAAAAGAAAAAATAAAACTATGGAGAAGAGAAAACAAATTTAGCAGAATTTTTGTAGAGGCTAAAAATCGAACGCAGAGTCATCTCTGGTTTGAAGAAGTCACTCGAGGCAGAAGATATTTTCTTAGATTTTTTGTAGCTTGGTCTGGACTGCTCGGAAGATAACACTCGAAAATTCATTGCAGAAGTACAAGATAAAAGTCGTCCTGAAACTTGGGCACCGCTCCGTATCCAGAAACATTTACAGATAAGTTTGTCCTAAATTTAGCGAATTTCCATGAATTTATATACCTTCCGGTAACTAGGCCTTTGTGTTGTGTCTGCGTTGCTAATTTTTTCATTAATCATTTCTCTAATTTGAAGTGCCCGTTTCTCTGTCTTGACCTGCGCAGCCTTAAAATGCATTTATTATTCTAAGGAGATAGCCCTACATAATGTTGATTTTCATTGTACAATTCAGAGAAAGTTACTTTTATTACATTAACTTCAAGCTGTGATCTTCCAGGTGACACGTGTGCCTCTTGGGGAATACCACGAGAGGCCAGGGGTTAGGTTAGTGCCAGGAGTGAGGTTAGTGCCAGGAGTGAGGTTAGTGCCAGGAGTGAGGTTAGTGCCAGGAGTGAGGTGGGTGCCAGGAGTGAGGCTAGTGCCAGGAGTGAGGCTAGTGCCAGGAGTGAGGTGGGTGCCAGGAGTGAGGTGGGTGCCAGGAGTGAGGTGGGTGCCAGGAGTGAGGTGGGTGCCAGGAGTGAGGTGGGTGCCAGGAGTGAGGTGGGTGCCAGGAGTGAGGTGGGTGCCAGGAGTGAGGTGGGTGCCAGGAGTGAGGTGGGTGCCAGGAGTGAGGTGGGTGCCAGGAGTGAGGTGGGTGCCAGGAGTGAGGTGGGTGCCAGGAGTGAGGCTAGTGCCAGGAGTGAGGTGGGTGCCAGGAGTGAGGCTAGTGCCAGGAGTGAGGCTAGTGCCAGGAGTGAGGCTAGTGCCAGGAGTGAGGCTAGTGCCAGGAGTGAGGTTAGTGCCAAGACTTGGCCCCGGGAGTGAGGTTAGTGCCAGGAGTGAGGCTAGTGCCAGGAGTGAGGTTAGTGCCAGGAGTGAGGCTAGTGCCAGGAGTGAGGTGGGTGCCAGGAGTGAGGCTAGTGCCAGGAGTGAGGTTAGTGCCAGGAGTGAGGTTAGTGCCAGGAGTGAGGTGGGTGCCAGGAGTGAGGCTAGTGCCAGGAGTGAGGCTAGTGCCAGGAGTGAGGTTAGTGCCAGGAGTGAGGTTAGTGCCAGGAGTGAGGTTAGTGCCAGGAGTGAGGTTAGTGCCAGGAGTGAGGTGGGTGCCAGGAGTGAGGCTAGTGCCAGGAGTGAGGCTAGTGCCAGGAGTGAGGTTAGTGCCAGGAGTGAGGTGGGTGCCAGGAGTGAGGCTAGTGCCAGGAGTGAGGCTAGTGCCAGGAGTGAGGTTAGTGCCAGGAGTGAGGTGGGTGCCAGGAGTGTCAGCTCTGTCAGCCAGACCATGAAGCTTGCCGAGTTGATAGATAATAATATTTACAGATAGTGCAAAGTAGTTTAAGCAAACCTTGCCAACGAAGCATCCGTCAACGAAGATGTTGGCAGGACCAGGCAGTAGAGCATAGGGCGATGAGTTTGTGACTGCCGCCTTCAAATAGGCGTAGGGTGATCGCTGTGGCACGCACTCATGCTCAAACACTGGCTTCAGGTCGATGCTAGTCACCGTCACCTTGTGCCATCCATCGTCGGAGGGTATCGAAACGGAGTTAGGCACATCAAGCTGAGTGCTTTGCAGTCGCTGCGTCTGAAATAATATGAACAATGAACTTAGAACATTTCGTGGAAGTAAAATTCGGGAAGTTTGTGAAGTTTTGAGGTAGCTGAAGAGCGCGAAAGACGGAGAAGTGAGGTTGGCGGGGAGTGAGGTTGTCGGGAAGTGAGTTGGCGTGGAGTGGGGTTGGCGGGGAGTGAGGTTGTCTGGGAGTGGGATTGTTGGGGAGTGAGGTTGTCGGGAAGTGAGTTGGCGTGGAGTGGGGTTGGCGGGGAGTGAGGTTGTCGGGGAGTGGGATTGTTGGGGAGTGAGGTTGTCGGGAAGTGTGGTTTTCATGGAAGTGAGGTTGGCGAGGAGTGAAGTTTTTGGGGGAGTGAGGTTGGTCGGGGGTGAGGTTGTCGGGAAGTGAGGTTGGCGGGGAGTGAGGTTGTCGGGAAGTGAGTTGGCGTGGAGTGGGGTTGGCGGGGAGTGAGGTTTTCGGGGAAGTGAGGTTGGTGGAGGGTGAGGTTGATGAGGAGTGATTTTGGCGGAGAGTGAGGTTGGTGGGGATTGAGGTTGGCGTGTAGTGAGGTTAGCGGGGAGTTAGGTTGGCGCAATAGAGAGATATATTTTAGAATGATAATTAAGCGCAATTAAATGTAAACAATGAAGAATATTCTTGCAAACAGGTTCGTTAGCGTCTAAAAATCATATATTTATCTGCATCCCATTTCTCCTACACTAACCGAGGTCATCGATATCTTCTCATTGCACAGCAGTTAGAAAATCGACTAGTGAGTGGTATACATATGGACCTAATTTATAGCTTTGCATATCGACCTCTTCCAGAGAAACCGGTCGAGCCCTTAAAACTCTGGAGTGTGCGCGCAGTCTAGCATTTGATTAACTGCTAAGGGCGAAAGTTTGCTGAGGCAGGCCGTGCAAGATGAGTGGCAAGAACAAAAAAGAAGCTTGTGCAGGAGAATCCACATGGCCGTATTAGCCATGGCTAATTGACCAACAGAATTTTCCCACTCTGGGAACACGCTGCGTCTCGAGTTTCCGTCCCGTCTGTCCAGGCAAAGCATCCCCTTCCTACTAAAGCCGCCCTGCTCCCCACTAAGCTGTGCTCAGAGTAAGAAAAATCTATGCCAATGTCAGTAAGTGCTTGGTTGGAGAAATTTGTGAGAAGGGAATCAGAGTCGTAAAGCAAACTCCGTCGAAGGAGGAGCAGTAAAATTTACCTCGCTGTTTATTGCCGCCTGAGTCTCGTCAGAACCCGCCGCTGCCGGTGTGGAATCCGCGGACTCGGCAATCGGTTCCGGCTGCTGCTGCTGATGCTTGCTGCCGCTTCCGCTGGCTTTTTTCCCTGTTGGCGTCACTTTCTGAGCTGTCGTTCTGCGTGGGACATTTTTAAGCGATGACGTCAGCTGAGCCTTTGAGTCTTTGGTCTTGCGATAATTGAGCTAATTTTCACTTATAGGGGCTATTCATTTTATAGCGGCTTAGTTAATTGCGGCATGCGACTCACAATTGCTCACAATTCTCTCGCTAAAATCCGGGTGCGATAATTTCGGCCCCTAATTTTTCAACCCTGTTGCGCAATTGATCGCATAATCATTAGACAGCTGCTATAGGTAGACAATATGAGCTAAACACTGACACAAGGAAATGAGGATTAGAAAGAACCACCAAGGGGTACCTTCTTCTTGAGTGCTAGCAATAGCCGAATGCGCATAGGGCTCAGATAACTTCCCCAGTTCCTTAGGCTTCATACTGTGCCTCATTTCCTTCGCTCTCCCACAGTGTGTCGCTGTGCCATCCCTCCCTCAACCAAGGAACAGCCAAAAGCCGCACGGATGTTTCAGGGGATCAAAAGAAATTCTCTTCTTTTTCCCCACAGTTCTATAGTTTCCCCGGGGGACTGGGAAGATTCTGGGATACGGGAAATATGATGGGGGAGAATATTGCATTAGTCCCTTGGGGCTTACGGGGTGACACTAGACAGAATATGATTGCCCAATCCTTCACAGTGAAGCACTGACGAGGAAGCTGAATGTATTTTCATTCACAAGCTATCTAAAATTTTACTGTCCTATGGGAATACAATTTCGAAATCGTCTTGGGATTTTTTAATTAACAAACGATTTCCATTCTCATTCAATAATGGAAACAACTGAGCTTTTATCCGTTTACATTGGCAAAAATGATGCCAACTTCCTAAATTCTTCTAAAACGTCTCGCAATTCTATAAAAGGCGTGGCTTTTCTTTCAAACTGAGGTAGCCCACAAGACCTCAATGCACCGGCAACTCGACTACGCAGTTTCTTTAAATCGAATCCCTTACCGAAAGCCCTATGTAATCTCAGCACTCCAAGTCCAATCAGATCACCTATAACCGTATTGAAAATTCCAGCCTGACAAATAAACACCCACCCAACCTCCGAGCACCCACCCAACCTCCGAGCACCCACCCAACCTCCGAGCACTCACCCAACCTCCGAACACCCACTCAACCTCCGAGCACCCACCCAACCTCCGAGCACTCACCCAACCTCCGAACACCCACTCAACCTCCGAGCACCCACCCAACTTCCGAACACCCACCCAACCTCCGAGCAACCATCCAACCTCCGGGCACCCACCTAACTTCCGAGCACCCACCCAACCTCCGAGCACCCACCCAACCTCCGAGCACCCACTCAACCTCCGAGCACCCACTCAACCTCCGAGCACCCACCCAACCTCCGAGCACTCACCCAACCTCCGAACACCCACTCAACCTCCGAGCACCCACCCAACTTCCGAACACCCACCCAACCTCCGAGCACTCACCCAACCTCCGAGCACCCACTCAACCTCCGAGCACCCACTCAACCTCCGAGCACCCACCCAACCTCCGAGCACTCACCCAACCTCCGAGCACCCACTCAACCTCCGAGCACCCACCCAACCTCCGAACACCCACTCAACCTCCGAGCACCCACTCAACCTCCGAGCACCCACCCAACCTCCGAGCACTCACCCAACCTCCGAACACCCACTCAACCTCCGAGCACCCACCCAACTTCCGAACACCCACCCAACCTCCGAGCAACCATCCAACCTCCGGGCACCCACCTAACTTCCGAGCACCCACCCAACCTCCGAGCACCCACCCAACCTCCGAGCACCCACCCAACTTCCGAACACCCACTCAACCTCCGAGCAACCTCCCAACCTCAGAACACCCACCCCACCTCCGAACACCCACCCCACATCCACCATTCCTCGCCCGACCGCTCACCCGCGTCCAGCGCAGCGAGAGAACTGAGCCCGTTGAGCCGCCGCAGCTGGCGCGGAGCCGCCAACGCCCGGCCGGCTGGTGGACAGGCTGACCCGGGCGCCGGTCCAGGCCTCGCCAGTCTGCTGCTGCACCATGCCGTGGTAGACAATCTGCGACGAAAAAAAAATCGCATGGGAAATCAGCATCTATAGAAAAACTTTTGTCAATTAAGAAAACCTACCTGCAGAATCGACTCGTTGCTATGGACGCGAATGTCGTATCTAGGCGTCCATTTGGCCCTGGAGACAATGTAGGAGAGCTGCATCTCGATGTCGGCGGCCTGGCGACTCTCTACGTAGACCCGGATCTCCCTAGAGGTGAATGTCAGAGTGCATCGATTTAGCTGACTAGACACTCCGTCCTACCCTTCCTTGTCACCTCCTCCCATACCCTGTCTCCTCCTCCCATACCCTGTCTCCTCCTCCCATACCCTGTCTCCTCCTCCCATTCCCTGTCTCCTCCTCCCATACCCTGTCTCCTCCTCCCATACGCCTTGTCTCCTCCTCCCATACCCTGTCTCCTCCTCCCATTCCCTGTCTCCTCCTCCCATACCCTGTCTCCTCCTCCCATTCCCTGTCTCCTCCTCCCATTCCCTGTCTCCTCCTCCCATTCCCTGTCTCCTCCTCCCACACCCTGTCTCCTCCTCCCATACCTTGTCTCCTCCTCCCATACCCCTTGTCTCCTCCTCCCATACCCTGTCTCCTCCTCCCATACCCTGTCTCCTCCTCCCATACCCTGTCTCCTCCTCCCATACCTTGTCTCCTCCTCCCATACCCTGTCTCCTCCTCCCATACCCCTTGTCTCCTCCTCCCATACCCTGTCTCCTCCTCCCATACCCTGTCTCCTCCTCCCATACCTTGTCTCCTCCTCCAATACCCTGTCTCCTCCTCCCATACCTTGTCTCCTCCTCACTTACCCTGTCTCCTCCTCCGCATGGCAACTAGCAAAACGAACAAATCAAAGAGTTGTTTCGATCGAATAAAGATGCCTTCAATGTTATTTTAGTTTTAATGCAAAAATTACGCCATATAGGTTTTCTCAGCATTCCAGGCCGCAGGCTGGGCTTGTGGGTTGAGCTGGGGGGCAGCTTGTGCTAGTCGTAAATCTGTTTTCTAGAAATAGGGAAAAACCACTCTGCAGCACAGCAGGCTGTGGGCAATCAGTCAGTCAGTTGGATTGTTGGATTCGGGATTTTTATCCCCCCGGACTATCCTTTATCGTTGGCATAGCCGCACGCCAGTGCCATTTATCAGCACTTTGATAAAAAAAGTACAGAAAATTCAGCCCTATTGGACGTTCAAATTTGCCAAATTATTGAACGCTGCGCTGCTAATTAGCAGTTTGGAAATCCAAGACTTGATTTTCTCACCTGTGCATCAGTTCGCCGAATTCCACTTCAATATCTCGCAGGCGCGCTTCGAGTTTCTCGATGGCCTCGCGGTGACGCGCGAGTGCCTCCCGCGCCTCTGTCGCCTCCTCGTCTAGCCGCGCAGCCTGGGCATCGTACAGTTCAAAGAAGCCGCTCAAAGTTGCCACCCGCCTTGGATCGTACGGGCCCTGGAGTGCGGGAAATCTGATTAAATGATATTCCCTGATTATAATCCCCTTTCCCTGATTCTAAACTCCCCTTCCCTGATTCTTAACTCCCCTTCCCTGATTCTTAACTCCCCTTCCCTGATTCTTAACTCCCCTTCCCTGATTCTTAACTCCCCTTCCCTGATTCTAAACTCCCCTTCCCTGATTCTTAACTCCCCTTCCCTGATTCTTAACTCCCCTTCCCTGATTCTTAACTCCCCTTCCCTGATTCTAAACTCCCCTTCCCTGATTCTTAACTCCCCTTCCCTGATTCTTAACTCCCCTTCCCTGATTCTAAACTCCCCTTCCCTGATTCTTAACTCCCCTTCCCTGATTCTTAACTCCCCTTCCCTGATTCTTAACTCCCCTTCCCTGATTCTTAACTCCCCTTCCCTGATTCTTAACTCCCCTTCCCTGATTCTAAACTCCCCTTCCCTGATTCTTAACTCCCCTTCCCTGATTCTTAACTCCCCTTCCCTGATCCTTAACTCCCCTTCCCTGATTCTTAACTCCCCTTCCCTGATTCTAAACTCCCCTTCCCTGATTCTTAACTCCCTTTCCCTGATTCTTAACTCCCCTTCCCTGATTCTTAACTCCCCTTCCCTGATTCTTAACTCCCCTTCCCTGATTCTTAACTCCCCTTCCCTGATTCTAAACTCCCCTTCCCTGATTCTAAACCCCCCTTCCCTGATTCTTAACTCCCCTTCCCTGATTCTTAACTCCCCTTCCCTGATTCTTAACTCCCCTTCCCTGATTCTTAACTCCCCTTCCCTGATTCTTAACTCCCCTTCCCTGATTCTAAACTCCCCTTCCCTGATTCTTAACTCCCCTTCCCTGATTCTTAACTCCCCTTCCCTGATTCTTAACTCCCCTTCCCTGATTCTTAACTCCCCTTTCCTGATTCTTAACTCCCCTTCCCTGATTCTTAACTCCCCTTCCCTGATTCTTAACTCCCCTTCCCTGATTCTTAACTCCCCTTCCCTGATCCTTAACTCCCCTTCCCTGATTCTTAACTCCCCTTCCCTGATTCTTAACTCCCCTTCCCTGATTCTAAACTCCCCTTCCCTGATTCTTAACTCCCCTTCCCTGATTCTTAACTCCCCTTCCCTGATTCTAAACTCCCCTTCCCTGATTCTTAACTCCCCTTCCCTGATTCTTAACTCCCCTTCCCTGATTCTTAACTCCCCTTCCCTGATTCTTAACTCCCCTTCCCTGATTCTTAACTCCCCTTCCCTGATTCTTAACTCCCCTTCCCTGATTCTAAACTCCCCTTCCCTGATTCTTAACTCCCCTTCCCTGATCCTTAACTCCCCTTCCCTGATTCTTAACTCCCCTTCCCTGATTCTAAACTCCCCTTCCCTGATTCTTAACTCCCTTTCCCTGATTCTTAACTCCCCTTCCCTGATTCTTAACTCCCCTTCCCTGATTCTTAACTCCCCTTCCCTGATTCTTAACTCCCCTTCCCTGATTCTAAACTCCCCTTCCCTGATTCTTAACTCCCCTTCCCTGATTCTTAACTCCCCTTCCCTGATTCTAAACTCCCCTTCCCTGATTCTTAACTCCCCTTCCCTGATTCTTAACTCCCCTTCCCTGATTCTTAACTCCCCTTCCCTGATTCTTAACTCCCCTTCCCTGATTCTTAACTCCCCTTCCCTGATTCTTAACTCCCCTTCCCTGATTCTTAACTCCCCTTCCCTGATTCTAAACTCCCATTCCCTAATTCTAAACTCCCCTTCCCTGATTCTTAACTCCCCTTCCCTGATTCTTAACTCCCCTTCCCTGATTCTAAACTCCCCTTCCCTGATTCTTAACTCCCCTTCCCTGATTCTTAACTCCCCTTCCCTGATTCTAAACTCCCCTTCCCTGATTCTTAACTCCCCTTCCCTGATTCTTAACTCCCCTTCCCTGATTCTTAACTCCCCTTCCCTGATTCTTAACTCCCCTTCCCTGATTCTTAACTCCCC
The DNA here is from genome assembly GCA_950097015.1 of Macrostomum hystrix. Lineage (NCBI taxonomy): Eukaryota > Metazoa > Platyhelminthes > Macrostomidae > Macrostomum > Macrostomum hystrix. Next base: position 9,109,232 of record CATNEN010000025.1, read on the forward strand.
TTCCCTGATTCTTAACTCCCCTTCCCTGATTCTAAACTCCCCTTCCCTGATTCTTAACTCCCCTTCCCTGATCCTTAACTCCCCTTCCCTGATTCTTAACTCCCCTTCCCTGATTCTAAACTCCCCTTCCCTGATTCTTAACTCCCTTTCCCTGATTCTTAACTCCCCTTCCCTGATTCTTAACTCCCCTTCCCTGATTCTTAACTCCCCTTCCCTGATTCTTAACTCCCCTTCCCTGATTCTTAACTCCCCTTCCCTGATTCTTAACTCCCCTTCCCTGATTCTTAACTCCCCTTCCCTGATTCTTAACTCCCCTTCCCTAATTCTAAACTCCCATTCCCTGATTCTAAACTCCCCTTCCCTGATTCTAAACTCCCCTTCCCTGATTCTAAACTCCCCTTCCCTGATTCTTAACTCCCCTTCCCTGATTCTTAACTCCCCTTCCCTGATTCTTAACTCCCCTTCCCTGATTCTTAACTCCCCTTCCCTGATTCTTAACTCCCCTTCCCTGATTCTAAACTCCCCTTCCCTGATTCTTAACTCCCCTTCCCTGATTCTTAACTCCCCTTCCCTGATCCTTAACTCCCCTTCACCGATTATAATCCCCATCTCCCCTGATTCTAATCCCCATCTCCCCTGATTATAATCCCCATCTCCCCTGATTCTAATCCCCATCTCCCCTGATTCTAATCCCCATCTCCCCTGATTATAATCCCCATCTCCCCTGATTCTAATCCCCATCTCCCCTGATTATAATCCCCATCTCCCCTGATTATAATCCCCATCTCCCCTGATTATAATCCCCATCTCCCCTGATTATAATCCCCATCTCCCCTGATTATAATCCCCATCTCCCCTGATTCTAATCCCCATCTCCCCTGATTCTAATCCCCATCTCCCCTGATTATAATCCCCATCTCCCCTGATTCTAATCCCCATCTCCCCTGATTATAATCCCCATCTCCCCTGATTATAATCCCCATCTCCCCTGATTATAATCCCCATCTCCCCTGATTCTAATCCCCATCTCCCCTGATTCTAATCCCCATCTCCCCTGATTCTAATCCCCATCTCCCCTGATTCTAATCCCCATCTCCCCTGATTCTAATCCCCATCTCCCCTGATTCTTATCCGCCTTCTGTTGTTGTCTCCCCCTCCACTGAAATCTCCCGATTCACTCAAAATCCAATTTGTATCGGGGCGCTCACGCTGCATTCCGCCGGCATCGGCTGCTTCGCCAGCGCGTCAGCGTAGCTGGCCAAAACCTCGCTCTGCTTCAGCGCCCTGTCCAGCCTGCTGGCTGCGTTTGCCGCCGCCCGACGCTCCCTGTCCAGTTCCGCCGCCGCCTCCGCCTTGTCGGCCGCCCGTCGCGCCTCCTCTGGCTGGCTGGGCGCGGCCGAGAATGAAACGTCAGAGATGCTGGCGGCTCCTGACAGCTCCACCCTGGCATGGACGATGGTGATTGTTACGAAAAACCGTTCGACATTCGACACTTTGGGATATTCTTCCCATTAACTCACTACCTTTTCAGTCTCACTCTCCCTCTAAGTCTCACACTCTCCCTCTCAGTCTCACAATCTCCCTCTAAGTCTCACACTCTCCGTCTCAGTCTCAAACTCTCCCTCTCAGTCTCAAACTCTCCCTCTCAATCTCAAACTCTCCCTCTCAGTCTCACACTCTCCCTCTCAGTCTCACACTCTCCCTCAAAGTCTCCCACTCTCCTCTCAGTCTCACACTCTCCCTCAAAGTCTCCCACTCTCCTCTCAGTCTCAAACTCTCCCTCTCAGTCTCACACTCTCCCTCTCAGTCTCACACTCTCCCTCAAAGTCTCCCACTCTCCTCTCAGTCTCACACTCTCCCTCTCAGTCTCACACTCTCCCTCTCAATCTCAAACTCTCCCTCAAAGTCTCCCACTCTCCTCTCAGTCTCACACTCTCCCTCTCAGTCTCACACTCTCCCTCAAAGTCTCCCACTCTCCTCTCAGTCTCAAACTCTCCCTCTCAGTCTCACACTCTCCGTCTCAATCTCAAACTCTCCCTCTCAGTCTCACACTCTCCCTCTCAGTCTCACACTCTCCCTCAAAGTCTCCCACTCTCCTCTCAGTCTCACACTCTCCCTCAAAGTCTCCCACTCTCCTCTCAGTCTCAAACTCTCCCTCTCAGTCTCACACTCTCCCTCTCAGTCTCACACTCTCCCTCAAAGTCTCCCACTCTCCTCTCAGTCTCACACTCTCCCTCTCAGTCTCACACTCTCCCTCTCAATCTCAAACTCTCCCTCAAAGTCTCCCACTCTCCTCTCAGTCTCACACTCTCCCTCTCAGTCTCACACTCTCCCTCAAAGTCTCCCACTCTCCTCTCAGTCTCACACTCTCCCTCTAAGTCTCACACTCTCCCTCTCAGTCTCAAACACTCCCTCTCCCCGGATCTCACCTGACGGAGTCGCCGTCGATGGCGGCAGTCAGGTCGCGCAGCAGCACCTCGGTCTCGCCAGCGCGGGATCTGAATCGCAGCACTCGCCTGACCTCGGCCTTGTCTCGGTAGACAATGACGGACTCCACTGGGCAGTCGGGCGCGCTGAATTCAAATTTCGGCGGCCCGTCCTCCAGGGCCGGCTCGGCGGGCTGGACGGACTCGACCGTCTCCTCCGCCTCGATCCCATTGTACGAGATCATCGCTTCTTCGGCTTCCGCGAGCGCCTCCGTCGCCAACGAAGCCGGCAACGGTGGTAGAGGCGACGGCGGCGCCGGCTGCGAATGAGAGGCCTCGTTTGGTTCGGCGTCCGACTCTGCCGCTACTTCAGTCGCCGCCACTGCCTCGGCCTCATCCTCCTGAATCGCAGCATCGCATGCGCTCTCCAAGCCGTTGCTGTCGCTGATCATCTCGGCCCGCTCGTCCGTTTGTCTCCGGCTGCTGGAGGGGATAAATGGTGCCGGGTTCATCGCGATGGGATGTCAGGAGCTGAAATACAAGCCGCTGGACTTGGGGGGTGGGGATGGGCTATTGGGTGAGGGGAATGCGGGGTCAGATGGCCGGGATGTGGAAAACTCCCCCCACCGCGCCAGCATGTAGCCAGAGCCAATGAGGCGGTTGGGTCCTTCGGGAACTGCGTACTGGGGAGAATTGGCTAGTCCATGGGCTCGAAGATAAGAGGCTGAATGAGATGCAAATCATCTGAAAAGCTTCACATTGCAGTGAGGTGCGGGACTCTTCATCGACAAAAAATAGAGACACGAGTTGGTAGGAGAACAGCCTGAGCATTGATAGATGTGATCGTTCCGAGCACACACACACACACACACACACACACACACACACACTCACACACACAATCGCACATTGACAATACTTTGTAGCTGCTCCATCATCAGATGGGCTGCCTGAAAGCTCTATTTTTACCTGACACCTAGACAATTATGCCAATTTATGAGCAGCACATATGTGGGGAAAAAATATAATCGTAATAGAATTTCATATGCGTTTGCGAGTAGCTATTTAGCTAGTTCAGTATAATTTACTCTATGCATTATGGTCTATTCTTGTCCCCTATGTGCCCCCCACACTGTGTGGGAAATCATGTTGGATTTTTTTATGTCACTCTCTCTCCTCTATCTGGCACTCTCTCTCCTTCTCTGTCTGTCACTCTCCTTCTATGTCTGTCAGCCTCTCTCCTTCTCTGTCTGTCACTCTCCTTCTATGTCTGTCAGTCTCTCTCCTTCTCTGTCTGTTTGTCACTCTCCTTCTCTGTCTGTCTGTCACTCTCCTTCTCTGTCTGTCACTCTCTCTCCTTCTCTGTCTGTCACTCTCCTTCTCTGTCTGTCACTCTCTTTCTCTGTCTATCACTCTCTCTCCTTCTCTGTCTGTCTGTCACTCTCCTTCTCTGTCTGTCAGTCTCTCTCCTTCTCTGTCTGTCAGTCTCTCTCCTTCTCTGTCTGTCACTCTCCTTCTCTGTCTGTCTGTCACTCTCCTTCTCTGTCTGTCAGTCTCTCTCCTTCTCTGTCTGTCAGTCTCTCTCCTTCTCTGTCTGTCACTCTCCTTCTCTGTCTGTCTGTCACTCTCCTTCTCTGTCTGTCAGTCTCTCTCCTTCTCTGTCTGTCAGTCTCTCTCCTTCTCTGTCTGTCACTCTCCAAAAGCTGTGTGCTCCCTGCAAATCAATAAATGGCATTGTTTTTGATTCATGACTTACTCTTCTCTCTCTCTATCGTATGAGATTGGCCACTAGCGCGTGATAGCAGTTTGAAAATAAAAATGAAAGGCCTAGTTCCTCCTAATGAAATCTTCAAGGTCGTTATTGAACTGTACATTTGTCGGCTTCCCTTTTCCCTTCAAGGAAAAGCCCGGGGCCTGTTCCGGTGTCTGCGGCTGAATCATGTTCCCGGCAGGGTCGCGATTTCCCAACCCCAACCAGCTGTTTTCCCTTTCTCCTCTAAATGCGTCTATCGTTTTTTCTATGCCAGCTACATATTAGTCATCACTCCTAATTTCATTGAAAGAACACTGCGCGCTACTACACAAAGTAGTGTGAGTGGAGTTTTTACTTCACTATAAGTGGAATTCATTAAAAAGAAATGCTAATTTGCAGGGGGCTCTGTGCACTGACGCATGCCTCGGTGACAGTAGACCCGCAGCCAGCGAGCAGGCAATTCTGCCCCATTCCACTTACACCCAGAGTACAAACTCTCGCAGGTGTGTACATCTAATCCTGACTTTCACACAAAAACCACTTATGAGTAGAAGGATGAAAAACTAGGTTTCTTAGAAAATATTTAGGATGCTGGTTTTGGCCGAAAAATACGGCTGTTGACTTGTTTTATTTAAAAGAATGATAATAATAATAATAATAATAATAATAATAATAATTACCGGACGGCTGCAGACAATGCAACATCATTTGGTGACACTAGATACGCAGCCAGCGAGTTGGTAATTCGGCCCATTTCACTGACTCCTGAGCATACGCTCACACAGGTGTGTACACCTGTCCTGACTTTCTAATCGTCAGGCAGTGTACACTTTTACTGCGCCTTGGAGGTTGGCCCTAAAGGGCTTAAATTGCACGACAAGCCCCCAAGCCTTCTCTACGCGGCTGCGCCTCAAAAATAATTGCGGCATTGCCGCGAAATCGAGCTCAGGGACCTTGGTGCGAGAGGCTTTGTAAAATTCGTTGAAATTCGCTAATGCCCCCTACACACAGCCTAGTTTGATTCGAAACTCATCAGAGAGAGCTATGAGAGTCGTTGCAGTGTCCGCAGATCGATCAATATTGCTCATATTTTGAGCATTTCGGAGCCAGCATGGAAATCGATCTGATCTTGTGGCCTGGCCTGAACATTTCTCAAATTTGAAAGTACATAGATAGCTACGAACGAACCAAAAATATGGAATTCGGGAACAAAACCACACATCCGGTCTATAAAGCTAGCTCAAATATATAGTTTATAATTCAAACCGCATAAGCACTAGGTGGAATAACAGCTCTTCTATGCCCTCCTCATCTGCTGAGCCATGGCTTTAACACTCACTGGCTGATATGAGAACACTAAATTATTGGATCAATATTCCTGGCAGATTATTTCAGTGTTGCTCACTGGAGTCTTAACAATGAGACCGGGAAGGAAAATTTGGCTTTAAACGCTTTACCCGCTTTTCCCATTGATTTGTTTGGGGAAGAGAGTGGGAGAAACACAAAAATCCCATTGTTGAACTGTTGACCTCTCCAACAATTACAGCATTAGGATTCTAGAGTTAAAATAGATTAGTAAAATATTTATCGCTAATCGATGAGTCATGCAGAAAGTATCTCATATAGTTTAGGAGTTTCCCCCCCCCCAAAAAGGTAGCGAATATATCTGAGACTTACATTGAAGAACTTAGATTTTAACCTGCGATCGATGATGATGTCTATACAGAAACTGGTTCGTTCATTTGACAATTTAGCCAGAAATGGTTTCAACAGCTTGGCCTTATACATGTGATTAATTATATCAGTACGATATGAATTTCTTGGCAACATTTTCTGAGAGAGAGGGGGAGAGAGATAAATTTGTTACAACTGAATGCTAAACAACACCAATCCAGTATTGTTAAAGTATCATAGGAGCAGACACGAAAACCTAGCCCCAACCCTAACCCTAACCCTAACCCTAGCCCTAGCCCTAACCCTAGCCCTGCTGAAGTTAAAGCCAGAAATTAAACTCTGAAGCTGAGTGTACGCGCGCCTCGTACATGCGTACAAGCCTTCTGTCTTTCTCTCTCTCACTCTCTTGGTCGGCTCAATTTTGATTGACTTTCTTAATTTCGTGAATTCCGCCGTGAGTGCACGGGTGTGTACAGTACTGCAGCTGTGGTTTTGCCCGGTCAGTGACCAGCAGGAAGTAAGTTTTAATATTCAACAACGCTCCAGGCCCACATAGATGGTAGCTGCGATAGCGGACACAGTGAGGGCAGCAGCGGTTGCAGCTTCAAGATAGCACCACGGCCATTATCTGATAGCCTCCGTCACATGACTGTCAGTTGATTAAATGTTTCAATAGTATAGTTATTAGCATTAACTAATAGCACAATTCAGTTGGCCCCAAAAAAATTTTACATCTAGCTTATACGAAAGAACAAAAAATATAACTTTTCAACATGGGACATACGAGCGTATTAACTGATCCCAAATATTGGCTTTATGAGTCTTGGAAATTGATGAATAAGTAATAAGTTTACATGCTATTGAATGAGTTACAACCTCTAAAGGATTACGGTCCTTTCGTCCTTCTGGTTAAAAAAGTGCAGAACACGTGAAGCTATGGTCATAAAACACAGGAACTCTCAACACTGGAACTTCTCAACACTGGAACTTCTTAACAACGGAACTTCTTAACATTCGAACGTCCTAACACCCGAACTTCCTAACACCGGAAATTCTCAACACTGGAACTTCTTAACAACGGAACTTCTTAACACCGGAACTTCTTAACACCGGAACTTCTTAACACCGGAACTTTTTAACACCGGAACTTCTTAACACCGGAACTTCTTAACACCGGAACTTCTTAACACCGGAACTTCTTAACACCGGAACTTCTTAACACCGGAACTTCTTAACACCGGAAATCTTAACACCAGAACTTATTAACACCGGAACTTCTTAACACCGGAACTTGTTAACGTTCGAACTTCCTAACACCGGAGATTTCTAATACTGGAACTTCTCAACACCTAGTTATCCGTATCGAGCAAATTATATTTCTTAAATGATTATATCTATTTTTTAATTTAGACAGCTAAATGTGAAATGCACTCACCGCGCGTCCTGACGGCGCGACCCGCCCAGCAGCGGCAAAGGCGAGTCCTGCAGCGGTGGCGGCGGTGGGGGCGGTGACGGCAACGCCGTCAAAGCGTCGCGTGACTCCTCCTCGTCGACGTCCACCTCCTCCTCCTCCTCCTCGCCAGCTCTGGCAGCTTCGGTGCCAACGAGGCCCCCACTAAGTGGCGGAAGGGGCGTTCCTGCTGCCGAGCAGCCGAGGTCGGCGAGGTAGCCGGCCGCAAGGTCAGCCTCCGGGTAGAGCGCCTCATCGCGATAGTCGGTGAGGCCGGCCAGGTCGGGGTCCAGGCTGTCAAACTCGGTGGAAGGCGAGTTGATGATGCGGTCCAGCGTGGACGAGCGCCCAGTGGCGTCCCGTCGGCGAAGCTCAGCTGGATGCTGCTGTTCGTACACAACTTCTGACACATCATGATGGTGCACATCCTGCTTATTCTCTTGGTGTACTTCCTGCTGAACCTCAGGTGAATGCTCTTCCTCTTGATGTACTTCAGGTGAATGCTCTTCTTCTTGATGTACTTCAGGTGAATGCTCTTCCTCTTGATGTACTTCAGGTGAATGCTCTTGTTGGAAATTTTCACCTAGCTGCGGTACAGCAGGATAATGTTTCTCTTCCCTTGGTGAGGGTGGGTAATCTTCCTCTGGCTGTGGTTCTTGCTGGTGATGTTCCTCTTCTTGATTTAATGGAGGATGTCCCTCTAGCAGCGGCTCATGTTGGTAATGTTCCTCTGACTGTAGTTTATGCTGGTAATGTTCCTCTGTCTGTGGTTCATGCTGGTAATGTTCCTCTGGCTGTGATTCATGCTGGTAATGTTCCTCAGGCTGTGATTCATGCTGGTAATGTTCCTCAGGCGGTGGTTCATGCTGGTAATGTTCCTCGGGTTGCTGTTCATGCTGGAATTGATCCTCAGGTTGCTGTTCATGCTGGTAATGTTCCTCTGGTAGCGGCTCATGCTGGTAATAATCCTGTGGCTGTGGTTCATGTTGGTAATGTTCCTCTGGCTGCCGTTCCTGCTGGTAATGTTCCTCAGGCTGTGGTTCATCCTGGTAATGTTCCTCTGGCTGCCGTTCCTGCTGGTAATGTTCCTCAGGCTGTGGTTCATGCTGGTAATGTTCCTCAGGCTGTGGTTCATGCTGGTAATGCTCCTCAGGCTGTGGTTCATCCTGGTAATGTTCCTCTGGCTGCCGTTCCTGCTGGTAATGTTCCTCAGGCTGTGGTTCATGCTGGTAATGTTCCTCTGGCTGTGGTTCATGTTGGTAATGTTCCTCAGGCTGTGGTTCATGCTGGTAATGTTCATTTGGCAGTGGCTCATGTTGGTAATGTTTCTCTGGCTGTGGTTCATGCTGGTAATGTTCGTCAGGCTGTGGTTCATGCTGGTAATGCTCCTCAGGCTGTGGTTCATCCTGGTAATGTTCCTCTGGCTGCCGTTCCTGCTGGTAATGTTCCTCAGGCTGTGGTTCATGCTGGTAATGTTCCTCTGGCTGTGGTTCATGTTGGTAATGTTCCTCAGGCTGTGGTTCATGCTGGTAATGTTCATTTGGCAGTGGCTCATGTTGGTAATGTTTCTCTGGCTGTGGTTCATGCTGGTAATGTTCCTCAGGTTGCTGTTCATGCTGGAATTGTTCCTCAGGTTGCTGTTCATGCTGGTAATGGTCCTCAGGTTGCTGTTCATACTGGTAATGTTCCTCTGGTTGCTGTTCCTGCTGGTAATGTTCCTCTGGCAGCGGCTCATGCTGGAAATGTTCCTCTGGTTGCTGTTCCTGCTGGAAATGTTCCTCTGGTTGCTGTTCATGTTGGTAATGTTCCTCTGGCAGCGGCTCATGTTGGTAATGTTCCTCTGGCAGCGGCTCATGCTGGAAATGTTCCTCTGGCTGTGGTTCCTGCTGGTAATGTTCCTCTGGTTGCTGTTCATGCTGGTAATGTTCCTCAGGTTGCGGTTCATGCTGGAATTGTTCCTCAGGTTGCTGTTCATGCTGGTAATGGTCCTCAGGTTGCTGTTCATGCTGGTAATATTTCTCTGGTTGCTGTTCCTGCTGGTAATGTTCCTCTGGCAGCGGCTCATGCTGGAAATGTTCCTCTGGTTGCTGTTCCTGCTGGAAATGTTCCTCTGGTTGCTGTTCATGTTGGTAATGTTCCTCTGGCAGCGGCTCATGTTGGTAATGTTCCTCTGGCAGCGGCTCATGTTGGTAATGTTCCTCTGGCAGCGGCTCATGCTGGAAATGTTTCTCTGGCTGTGGTTCCTGCTGGTAATGTTCCTCTGGTTGCTGTTCATGTTGGTAATGTTCCTCTGGTTGCTTCTCATGTTGGTAATGTTCCTTTGGCTGTGGTTCATGTTGGTAATTTTCCTCTGGCTGTGGTTCATGTTGGTAATTTTCCTCTGGCTGTGGTTCATGTTGGTAATGTTCCTCTGGCAGCGGCTCCTGCTGGTGATGTTCCTCTGGTTGCTGTTCCTGCTGGTGATGTTCCTCTGGTTGCTGTTCATGTTGGTAATGTTCCTCTGGTTGCTGTTCCTGCTGGTGATGTTCCTCTGGTTGCTGTTCATGTTGGTAATGTTCCTCTGGTAGCGGCTCATGCTGGAAATGTTCCTCTGGTTGCTGTTCCTGCTGGTGATGTTCCTCTGGTTGCTGTTCATGTTGGTAATGTTCCTCTGGTTGCTGTTCATGTTGGTAATGTTCCTCTACTTGTTTTAACGGAGGGCAATGTTCCTCTTCCCGTGGAACAGCATATTCCGGCTCTGGAATCTGTCGTTGGCTGTCAACTGTCTCTCCTGCCCGCATTTGCACCTGATGATTATCCTCCAAAGTTTTCCAGTGCTGCCGTTTGCCTTCTGAGCATTGGGATTCTTGTCTCGGCTCACCTTGAGTCTCCGTTTCCCAAGCAGACGAGGCGGCAGATCCCTCTTCTCGTTGCATTGGACTGCTGGCCGGGGTTAACGCTCAGGTTAGTGATTTACTGCCTGGCCGGCGCGGTCTGTTTAAAGAAGATTTTCTTAACTTCTCCTGCTCTTCTTATCGCCGATATTTTACTGAGGTAGGGAAGGCTGATTTATATCGACACGACCGACAACCGCCCAGTGAATCCTATTCCCATCCTCCCAATGCGACACACCCGGGATTTCTCTCCCCCCCCGTCTCCGTAATCCAGCAGTGGAGGGACTCGCCGATTGGCTAATCGGTGGGAGTCGGCGACAGCGGCGGTGGGGTGGGCCTGGGAGCAAAGCAGTCGCTCGACCGTGTCTTCGCTGTCTAATGCTACCACAGTCTCTATAGTCTGGCGGAGTGGGGTTGGGGTCGGCCCACTGTGCGCGGGCCTTGGAGAGGCGTGGATACACGCCTTCCAGGGTAGTGGGGATATTCTAGTCAGGGGTGTTACGGTACGCAGTCGTATCTGGCCGCAGCAAGTTGCATTATGTTCCGCCCAGACACACAACTCATCCCATCCTGGCCAATAGCCAACCGGACCAGTTTTGACCCAATCCCCCCGAAAGGCAAATCGAAAAGCGAGGTCCAAGCGCTTGCACTTTGTAAAATGTTCCACAGATTTCTACCTGGTAGTTGAGGGAGCGGATTTCCTCTCTGCAGCCTTCCCTGGCGAGTGCACCGGCATGATAGCGTCATCACGCATAGGAAATATGCAAATGCTTAAGAATTTGGATTAAAGTTAGTGAGATACAGGGGATTTGTGTGTCTGGGCAGGCAGTGAGTCATCGTGTCGCTGTGTAGCCAAACCATTCAGGGATCCTGTCTTTTTTCCACATATTCTAACTGAATGCGTTTATTTTCTAGTCGCAAAGGCCTCACGTGAGTCGGTGACTCACTCATCTGGCTGCTAGGCAATAAATCAATGAATTCCCATTGATAATTCCCTGTACGATGAAATCTACTGCTGAACTTGGCCATTACAATTGCCTGAAACTGACTAAACGGATAATATAGAGATTGACTCTTTATAAACATCCCCACGAGTAACAGCTTCACAGCCACCCCTGAATATCAAATATTTTCAAATACTACCACTAGAAACTCCACTATCCCATAAGAAACTCCACTATCCCATAAGAAACTCCACTATCCCATAAGAAACTCCACTATCCCATAAGAAACTCCACTATCCCATAAGAAACTCCACTATCCCATAAGAAACTCCACTATCCCATAAGAAACTCCACTATCCCATAAGAAACTCCACTATCCCATAAGAAACTCCACTATCCCATAAGAAACCCACAATTTCGAAAAAATCAACTATACACCTTCGAAAATCCACAATCAAGTCCTGAAAACCCACTATCCAGCTTTGAAAATCCACTATCCAGCTTTGAAAACCCACTATCCAGCTTTGAAAATCCACTATCCAGCTTTGAAAACCCACTATCCAGCTTTGAAAACTTACTATCCAGCTTTGAAAACCCACTATCCAGCTTTGAAAACCCACTATCCAGCTTTGAAAACCCACTATCCAGCTTTGAAAATCCACTATCAAGCTTTGAAAACTTACTATCCAGCTTTGAAAACTTACTATCCAGCTTTGAAAACTTACTATCCAGCTTTGAAAATCCACTATCCAGCTTTGAAAATCCAATATCCAGCTTTGAAAACCCACTATCCAGCTTTGAAAACCCACTATCCAGCTTTGAAAATCCACTATCCAGCTTTGAAAATCCACTATCCAGCTTTGAAAATACACTATCCAGCTTTGAAAACCCCACTATCTTCTAGAAAAAATGAAGGCGGGAAAAGCATTTCAAACGAATCTGTTCCGCATTTCTTCAGATCAAAACAATGGACCAGAGAAGATTTATCAACAAGTGGGCGAAAAGATTTCAATAGAACTTTTATAGTTTACTTAATATCGTGATAAAGAGGAAAATAAAGACTTATAAAGTGCTTGTGGTATTTGGTGATTTGGTACTGTAAATTTTGTATGACAATGAACTAAAATTTAAAATATTATGTGTTTGTGCGACATATACATTTATTGTCATCATAAAACAATGATCATGTAGCTACTGTCTTATATGCAATAATATGTATCAGACTAGAATGTAAAAGTAAATTAATATATCAATTACTAATACGCATCAATAAGCCTGTTGCACAATCTAATAACAGAGAAAAAGTGATAAAAATATAACTTTTGAGGAAGTATTAGTATTTGAAATAGCACAAGAATGTATATATCAACAGTGCTGTCTTAAAGAACTTTTGTCTTAAGCCGCTCATTTCAAAGGCGAACCGAGCACAGGTCAGTGAAAATAAAAATTAACTTGTTGTAACCTGAGACTAGTGACTCATGACCAGAATTTATGGTCATTCATGAGTGACCAATGATCAGAATGTCAGCCTTCATCAGTAACTCATGACCAGAATTTCATCCTTCATGAGTGACTCATGACTAGAATGTCAGCCTTCATCAGTGACTCATGACTAGAATGTCATCCTTCATGAGTGACTCATGACTAGAATGTCATCCTTCATGAGTGACTCATGACTAGAATGTCATCCTTCATGAGTGACTCATGACTAGAATGTCATCCTTCATGAGTGACTCATGACTAGAATGTCATCCTTCATGAGTGACTCATGATCAGAATGTCATCCTTCATCAGTGACTCATGACTAGAATGTCATCCTTCATCAGTGACTCATGACTAGAATGTCATCCTTCATCAGTGACTCATGACTAGAATGTCATCCTTCATCAGTGACTCATGACTAGAATGTCATCCTTCATCAGTGACTCATGATCAGAATGTCATCCTTCATCAGTGACTCATGACTAGAATGTCATCCTTCATCAGTGACTCATGACTAGAATGTCATCCTTCATCAGTGACTCATGATCAGAATGTCATCCTTCATGAGTGACTCATGACTAGAATGTCATCCTTCATGAGTGACTCATGATCAGAATGTCATCCTTCATCAGTGACTCATGATCAGAATGTCATCCTTCATCAGTGACTCATGGTCAGAATGTCATCCTTCATCAGTGACTCATGATCAGAATGTCATCCTTCATCAGTGACTCATGATCAGAATGTCATCCTCAATGAGTGACCAATGATCAGAATGTCATCCACATGAGTGCTCATGACCAGAATGTCACATTTCATGAGTGAATTATGACCAGAATGTTATCCTGTCACAATGACCTCGCTCACAAACTATAAAACTAAAAGGTTGTCAGCACAGATTCTGATAAAAACCAAATAACCAATAAAGACTTGCAGATTAAAGCATTCAGATGAACAACCTGTGTGGTTAGGAACCAGCCAATTAACCTTTACCGACATTCATAAAAACTCATAAAAAATCTTTCACATGTGCAAATACGAGATTTAAAAAAAAACCTAACCTTGAGACACGTACGAGTACTCGTAAAAGTGCATTTCAAGGAATCGGGTTAACGTCTATGGCAAAAACAGCAAAAGTAAATGTAAAACAGAAGTGGAAAATGGCGAATGTGTGACCGCATTGTCTTCTGCTAATGAATGAGTGCCAGTGTGTCTCTGACTAGATAAAAACCTGCGTAGAAATTAGAAATAAAACAGCTGAAACTATCGCGTCAGTTGTCCGATGGGACAGGAAAAAATTCGTTGACTAGAAAAAAACGGACACAAACTATGCTACTGAACGAGGCCGCGGCAGTAGCATAGCGCGTTAATTTTTTATATAAAAAAGAAATTAGAAGCATTTAGAAATAAACTTCTCTAGCAAAAAACACTAGAGGATTTTGATTTGTTTAAGAATAAACTTGTAAGCAGCAGCAGCAGCGGCAGCAGCGGCAGTTGAAGCAGTTTTCGTTTAAATAGGACAAGATTAATAAAAAATAAGGAAATTTTTTATAGAAAACAGTATTTCTTAAAAGCGGTTACAATGGACAGTGAGAAAATAAAGTTAGACAAATAAAAATCAATATCGCAATCATGATCAGATCAGTCAGTCAGGCAGAAGATTCTAAAAAAGCAAACACATTTGATAATTAAACTCGATAGTTTTATCCCGACACAAACTAAAACGGGCAAAATGAAAGTGTCCGCCTTAGCCGGACTTGGGCAGAAAGGCCGATAGGCTGCTTGTGATGCCCGATAGGCCGCCGCTGGCCAGTTTCCCGTTGCCTAGCGACGATATTGAGCCGGCCATGCTGCCCAGCAGGGACTTGGGCCCCGGCTTCGGCGAGCCGCCTGCCTCGCCCATCTTCATGGACTGTGTGGCCTCCTCGGTCTGGCGCGAATTCGAATTCAGGATCGATTATAGAGGAAATATAGTTTTTTAATTTTTAACTTCAAACTCAAAAATTAATTAAAAATAAAATTTGGAATCAGATTGAAAGAATCCGCCCCTGGTTCTAAGAATCCGCCCCTGGTTCCTAGAATCCGCCCCTGGTTCCAAGAATTCACCCCTGGTTCTAAGAATCCGCCCCTGGTTCCTAGAATCCGCCCCTGGTTCTAAGAATCCGCCCCTGGTTCCAAGAATCCGCCACTGGTTCCTAGAATCTGCCCCTTTTGGTCTAAGAATCCGCCCCTGTTTCTAAGAATCATCTCCTGGTTCCAAGAATTTGCCCCTGGTTCTAAGAATCCGCCTCTGGTTTTTAGAATCCGCCCCTTTTGTTCTAAGAATCCTCTCCTGTTTCCAAGAATCCGCCCTGGTCCCATGAATCCGCCCCTGGTTCCTAGAATCCGCCCTGGTCCCAAGAATCCGCCCTGGTCCCAAGAATCCGCCCTGGTCCCAAGAATCCGCCCTGGTCCCAAGAATCCGCCCTGGTCCCAAGAATAAAATATTTAAGCCAGAAATCATTCAGAAATCTGTCTCGCAGCCCGAAGACAAACCTGCAGCCGCGAGTTAAGCGCCTGATAGGTTCGCGTGTCCAGAACATCGTGAGTGACGCCCTGCAGTTCGAAGTCGCTGTAAACCTTGCGCACAATGAAGCACAGGCACTGCAGCTGGTACGGATGCATGGCAGCCTGAGCACGATCCTTGACCAGCCAGTCGTGTATTGCGCGGGTCTGCCTGGAGTACCAGTTCTGCAGGTTGGTGGGGGCGAAATGAGTTTAGGCTAGCCATGTACTTAATTATTACTCCAAACCGGACTCACCTGTACTCAAATATTCTTTTCAGACTAGACTCTTACCTGTACTCAAATATTCTCCTCAGACTAGACTCTCACCTGTACTCAAATATTCTCCTCAGACTAGACTTTCACCTGTACTCAAATATTCTGCTCAGACTAGACTTTCACCTGTACTCAAATATTCTGCTCAGACTAGACTCTCACCTGTACTCAAATATTCTGCTCAGACTAGACTCTCACCTGTACTCAAATATTCTGCTCAGACTAGACTTTCACCTGTACTCAAATATTCTCCTCAGACTAGACTTTCACCTGTACTCAAATATTCTCCTCAGACTAGACTCTCACCTGTACTCAAATATTCTGCTCAGACTAGACTCTCACCTGTACTCAAATATTCTGCTCAGACTAGACTTTCACCTGTACTCAAATATTCTCCTCAGACTAGACTCTCACCTGTACTCAAATATTCTGCTCAGACTAGACTCTCACCTGTACTCAAATATTCTCCTCAGACTAGACTTTCACCTGTACTCAAATATTCTCCTCAGACTAGACTCTCACCTGTACTCAAATATTCTGCTCAGACTAGACTTTCACCTGTACTCAAATATTCTCCTCAGACTAGACTCTCACCTGTACTCAAATATTCTGCTCAGACTAGACTTTCACCTGTACTCAAATATTCTCCTCAGACTAGACTCTCACCTGTACTCAAATATTCTGCTCAGACTAGACTCTCACCTGTACTCAAATATTCTGCTCAGACTAGACTTTCACCTGTACTCAAATATTCTCCTCAGACTAGACTCTCACCTGTACTCAAATATTCTGCTCAGACTAGACTCTCACCTGTACTCAAATATTCTGCTCAGACTAGACTTTCACCTGTACTCAAATATTCTCCTCAGACTAGACTCTCACCTGTACTCAAATATTCTGCTCAGACTAGACTCTCACCTGTACTCAAATATTCTCCTCAGACTAGACTTTCACCTGTACTCAAATATTCTCCTCAGACTAGACTCTCACCTGTACTCAAATATTCTGCTCAGACTAGACTCTCACCTGTACTCAAATATTCTGCTCAGACTAGACTTTCACCTGTACTCAAATATTCTCCTCAGACTAGACTCTCACCTGTACTCAAATATTCTGCTCAGACTAGACTCTCACCTGTACTCAAATATTCTCCTCAGACTAGACTTTCACCTGTACTCAAATATTCTCCTCAGACTAGACTCTCACCTGTACTCAAATATTCTGCTCAGACTAGACTCTCACCTGTACTCAAATATTCTGCTCAGACTAGACTTTCACCTGTACTCAAATATTCTCCTCAGACTAGACTCTCACCTGTACTCAAATATTCTGCTCAGACTAGACTCTCACCTGTACTCAAATATTCTCCTCAGACTAGACTTTCACCTGTACTCAAATATTCTCCTCAGACTAGACTCTCACCTGTACTCAAATATTCTGCTCAGACTAGACTCTCACCTGTACTCAAATATTCTCCTCAGACTAGACTTTCACCTGTACTCAAATATTCTCCTCAGACTAGACTCTCACCTGTACTCAAATATTCTGCTCAGACTAGACTTTCACCTGTACTCAAATATTCTCCTCAGACTAGACTCTCACCTGTACTCAAATATTCTGCTCAGACTAGACTCTCACCTGTACTCAAATATTCTGCTCAGACTAGACTTTCACCTGTACTCAAATATTCTCCTCAGACTAGACTCTCACCTGTACTCAAATATTCTGCTCAGACTAGACTCTCACCTGTACTCAAATATTCTCCTCAGACTAGACTTTCACCTGTACTCAAATATTCTCCTCAGACTAGACTCTCACCTGTACTCAAATATTCTGCTCAGACTAGACTTTCACCTGTACTCAAATATTCTCCTCAGACTAGACTCTCACCTGTACTCAAATATTCTGCTCAGACTAGACTCTCACCTGTACTCAAATATTCTGCCAGACTAGACTTTCACCTGTACTCAAATATTCTCCTCAGACTAGACTCTCACCTGTACTCAAATATTCTGCTCAGACTAGACTCTCACCTGTACTCAAATATTCTGCTCAGACTAGACTTTCACCTGTACTCAAATATTCTCCTCAGACTAGACTCTCACCTGTACTCAAATATTCTGCTCAGACTAGACTCTCACCTGTACTCAAATATTCTGCCAGACTAGACTTTCACCTGTACTCAAATATTCTCCTCAGACTAGACTCTCACCTGTACTCAAATATTCTCCTCAGACTAGACTTTCACCTGTACTCAAATATTCTCCTCAGACTAGACTCTCACCTGTACTCAAATATTCTCCTCAGACTAGACTCTCACCTGTACTCAAATATTCTCCTCAGACTAGACTCTCACCTGTACTCAAATATTCTCCTCAGACTAGACTTTCACCTGTACTCAAATATTCTCCTCAGACTAGACTTTCACCTGTACTCAAATATTCCCTTCTAACTAGACTTACCTGTAAAAATAAATCCCCATAACTCTGCAAAGATCCCAATTTAGATGCCAAGTAAGAGTTGGCATCTAACTTGGCTGTTCTTCTTCAAACCATTCGCTTACCTCGCAAACTGTGAGCACAAGCAGCTCATCAAAGACGTGATGTCGCAGCTGTTCCATATTGGCCCGGCAGCAGTCCACAAACTCCTTGCCCAGCTCATCCGTTGGCTTAGCAATGGACAACAGAGCAGAGAACATTGCGGTCTCATCGTAGCGAGCCAGCTTAACCAGCAAGCCCTCCAGAATTTCACCGAATCTGGTCACTATGCCGTTGGTAATGCGAGACTGGACTCCGTCAAGAAAAGTATCGGTCTTCTTGTGGTACTCGTGCTGTGAGAAGGAGAAGTTTTTTTGAGAAATTACTTTTCGAATCCGCACATTCGTTTGCCTCTCGCGCCAAGGTCCCTGAGCTCGATTCCGCGGCGAGGCCGCATTCATTTGGAACGCAGCAGCGGAGAGAAGGCTTGGGGGCTTGTCATGCAATTTACGCCCTTGAGGGCCAACCGCCAAGGAACAGTGAGAGTGTACACTGCCTGACGATGAGAAAGTCAGGGCAGATGTACACACCTGTGTGAGTGTGTGCCTGTGTACAGGATCTGTGTGCGTGTGTGCTCAGGAGTCAGCGAAATGGGCAGAATGGCCTCCTCGCTGGCTGCGGGTCTAGTGTCACGAAATGATGTGCCATTGCCCGCAGCCCTCCTGCAAGACATTGTCATTATTATTCTAAGAATCCAACACTTATAAAACTTATATTTACAACTACACCTATTTGGAATTCTAAACATAGCATCTAAATATGGCGCGCTATTTCTAGAAGCCCCTACTAGCCGTAGAGAAGTCATCGAAGGCGCGCACCATGTTCTCCCCGGTGCGCATTGTGCACAGCTTGAACACGCTGGTCTTGAGTCCGGCGCAGGTGTTGAGCATAACGCACACCTCCGATGGCAATAAAAAATCTGTGCCCTTGCCGCATCGCTTCATTGTGACTTCGAAAGCTGCTGAAGTTCGCTTGCCGGCAGCTTCTAGCATGTCGGCGGCCATCAGCTTCAGCCGGTTGTCAAGGTGCTCGGCGAAGACAGGATCTGGCCAGTGCAGATCGGCGATGAAGGACTGCAACGCCTCCAGCTTCCATAGAAGATCCTCGCTGGTGACACAGCCGGAGCCCTTCTGGGACCAGCGCTCCTTCTCGAAGCCGCGATTAATTGATTGGGCAATGGACGACTCCATTAAGTCCACGTAGCGAACCACGTGCGGAGCGAATGTGTCCCGCAGCTGCTGGTGAAAGCGACCGTTGCGAAGGTTCGCTGCATAGGGATGGGGTGGGTGTTAAAGAGGCTATTTGATGACGCGGCTTAATTTTGATTCGTCAGAGACGCTTCAATCTCTGAATGGCTAGAGGAACTTCAATCTCTGATTGGCTAGAGGAACTCCGATCTCTGATTGGCTAGAGGAACTTCAATCTCTGATTAGCTTGAGGAACTCCAATCTCTGATTGGCTTGACGAACTCCAATGGCTAGATAAACACAAAATTCTCACTCTCTGATTGGCTTGGGGAATAAGAAATCTGAGTGTCTGACTAGTTAGGGAAAAAATGAGTCTCTGATTGGCTAGGAACGAATCTGATTCTCTGATTGGTTGGAGAGAAATCCAAGTCTTTAATTAGTTGGAAAGAAATCCGAGTCTCTGATTGGCTAGGAATAAATCTGATTCTCTGATTGGTTGAGGAGCAGTTCAATTCTATGAATGTTTAGTGGAGAAATCCGGGTTCCTGATTGGTTAGAAAGACATCTGAGAAATCGGCGCAAGATCAGCAGATTTGAAAGTCCCACCATCAGATCGCAAATAGTCGTTGAGCAGCTGGAACAGCGGGAAAGAATCCCAAACGTCCGGCGGCTGGCTCTCCAGCACGGCCATCATGTCCACGGCAAATTTGGCCCAGAAGGTCTCGGCGTGCTCTACTAGCAGGTCAGAGAACCAGGCGAAGGCCTAAAAATTGCAAAGTTATATCCGATTATTGTTGATTTGTATTTGTACATAGGCCCACATATCAGACAGACAGACAGACAGACAGACAGACAGACAGACAGACAGACAGACAGACAGACAGACAGACAGACCATGGGCCAATTAATATGGTTTCCATGCGGTCAAAGATCTGATTTGCCAGAGCCAATCGATAGACAAGCGATAAAAATGCAAACCACAATAGTTTAAACCACGGTGCACAATGATGCACTACTTTGTACTACTACTGCTATTCATAATGTACTGTTTGATTCGACATGCCCCATTTTGTCTAGTTTTGTGCTTCTGAAATGAATGCAAAAGTAAGCTTGATATACCAGCTAGTGCGGCACATAATATGAACTTCTAAGGAATCGAAAAACTGATTGATAGCAAGAGAAGTATTAGGCACTGTCAAACACCCTGGAACACCCGGTCTGATTTAACAGCTGCTAGCACCTTCTGTCTAACACCCTGGAACACCCGGTCTGATTTAACAGCTGCTAGCACCTTCTGTCTAACACCCTGGAACACCCGGTCTGATTTAACAGCTGCTAGCACCTTCTGTCTAACACCCTGGAACACCCGGTCTGATTTAACAGCTGCTAGCACCTTCTGTCTAACACACTGGAACACCCGGTCTGATTTAACAGCTGCAAGCACCTTCTGTCTAACACACTGGAACACCCGGTCTGATTTAACAGCTGCTAGCACCTTCTGTCTAACACACTGGAACACCCGGTCTGATTTAACAGCTGCTAGCACCTTCTGTCTAACACCCTGGAACACCCGGTCTGATTTAACAGCTGCTAGCACCTTCTGTCTAACACCCTGGAACACCCGGTCTGATTTAACAGCTGCTAGCACCTTCTGTCTAACACCCTGGAACACCCGGTCTGATTTAACAGCTGTTAGCACCTTCTGTCTAACACCCTGGAACACCCGGTCTGATTTAACAGCTGCTAGCACCTTCTGTCTAACACCCTGGAACACCCGGTCTGATTTAACAGCTGCTAGCACCTTCTGTCTAACACCCTGGAACACCCGGTCTGATTTAACAGCTGCTAGCACCTTCTGTCTAACACCCTGGAACAACCGGTCTGATTTAACAGCTGCTAGCACCTTCTGTCTAACACCCTGGAACACCCGGTCTGATTTAACAGCTGCTAGCACCTTCTGTCTAACACACTGGAACACCCGGTCTGATTTAACAGCTGCTAGCACCTTCTGTCTAACACCCTGGAACACCCGGTCTGATTTAACAGCTGCTAGCACCTTCTGTCTAACACACTGGAACACCCGGTCTGATTTAACAGCTGCTAGCACCTTCTGTCTAACACACTGGAACACCCGGTCTGATTTAACAGCTGCTAGCACCTTCTGTCTAACACCCTGGAACACCCAGCTCGGCTTTATTCTCTAACAGCCTCTTGAAAATAACTTTATCGAGCAATTAAAAGAATTATAGAAAGGCGTCTTCTAGAGGAAAAACTATGACAACATACTAGCAAGTAGGATACAAAGGTAGTAACAAATTTCTACGAAAAAAGCTGTTAGTTACCTCTCTTCCTTCCTAAAATGAAAAGTTTTGTGTTAATGAAGTTTATAAATTGTCATATAAACAAAGTGAAAAAAAGTTACATTAGTTTTATTCCGCCTTTTTAGTTTTTTTGTACAAAAAGTCCTAAATTAACCAGACTGGACGCAAATGAAATAAACAAAACAGATTTCACTAGTGCATTTAAAGATTTAGAGACTGGACATTGCCATACCTCTGAGTGATGCTCCTCATTCTGCTGCAGCACTTCGATGCACATCTCAGCTAGATGCACAATGCCCTCCAGCTTCTTGTCTGTCGGATCGTCCGATTGGATGATCTCTGGAAGGCGTGGGACCATGCTGCGTATTAGCAAGGTCAAGGTCGAATTAAGGGTCAAGGTCAAGGAGGTTGTGGCCTTGTGGTTAGAGCGTCGGACTCACGACTTGAAGGTCAGGGGTTCGATTACCGACTCCACTGGAACAATTTGTGTTCAAGACAGCAAGACACTGCATTGCTTCAGTTCACCCAGCTGTTAAATTGGTGCCAGCATTAGCTGGGGTAATTAAGGGTGGGTGAGACGTCCCTCCCAGTCCATGGACTGAACAGCCCTGTACAGTCTTCAGATGCGCCGCGCTATAGCTGCGTCTGTGCTGTCGGCTGCACATCTGGCCCGATTGGGGCAGGTTTAATTAATTAACATCAAGGTTAACCTTTAGATTCTGGGTCCAAGGTCAGTCCCTGAGTATCTGGGTCCAAGGTCAGCCCCTGAGCATCTGGGTCCAAGGTCAGCCCCTGAGCATCTGGGTCCAAGGTCAGCCCCTGAGCATCTGGGTCCAAGGTCAGCCCCTGAGCATCTGGGTCCAAGGTCAGTCCCTGAGCATCTGGGTCCAAGGTCAGTCCCTGAGCATCTGGGTCCAAGGTCAGTCCCTGAGCATCTGGGTCCAAGGTCAGCCCCTGAGCATCTGGGTCCAAGGTCAGCCCCTGAGCATCTGGGTCCAAGGTCAGCCCCTGAGCATCTGGGTCCAAGGTCAGCCCCTGAGCATCTGGGTCCAAGGTCAGCCCCTGAGCATCTGAAAGGTTGGCAGCTTAACTAACCTTCAATATTGGCGCACTCAGCCAGCCTATTGTAGTTTATGTTTGCCGCTTCGTCCAGACAGCCGCTGACCACTTTTCGCACCTCCTCTGTGTCAGCTGGTGTCACAATGTCCTTCATGAGCACTCGCTCTAGCAGTGACAGGGTGCCTTTAAGCGCGCCCTCCGGCCTTCCAAACGGGAAGTAGTAGCGAAACTCGGTCACGTTTCTTAGAAGCATCTCTTTCAGGCGCTTCTTCACTTCTTCGAAGCGGACTCGCTCGTCGTGGAGAACCGTTCCGATACCATCCGGTCTGTGATGGGGTAGCAAGAGGGATTTAACAGGTAGTTTAAAAAAACCCCAGTCATAAACTTATTGCCTCTCGCACCAAGGTTCCTGAGTTCGATTCCGCAGCGAGGCCACATTCATTTGGGGCGCAGCCGCGGAGAGAAGGCTGAGGCAGATGTACAGACATGTGCGCGCGTGTGCTCAGGAGTCAGCGAAATGGGCAGAATTGCCATTCTGAGGTCAGGAGTTCGAATCTCTAGTATCCAGCCAGTCGTTGTCCCCAAAGAAAACACGCACTCACCTATTGCCATGCACGTGGGAGGCGCAGAATGCGAAGCTGTAGTGAATGAGCGCCGGATCGATGATGGAACCTCCATCGGCCGCGTCCAGCAGGTCCTCCAGGTAGAAGACATGCCTCTGGCAGCCGCGCACACCATACCTGGCGCAATACTCGTCCAGAACAAACACCTGGCCGGGGCTGAACCAGCCCAGGCTAGTATAGGGATCAGCCAGGCGGTGCCGCAGGGTCAGCAGTTGGAGACGGCGGAATAGCGCGGCGTGGTCGCATTGCGCCGGATCGACGCGCAGGAATTCGTCCAGGCCGGCCCGTTTGGCGCGGTCGGCCTCGCCGGAGAGCTTCTGCTGGGCCTGGGCGCTGGCAGCGCGAACCGCCGGCTGAGCTGGCGGCTCAGGCTTGTGAGTCTGGCCGGTGGCTCGGTAGATTGCCTGCACCCACAGTTGGCGCTCCGCCTCGTCCTCCGTGGCGTAGGTCACGTGATCGCCTTCGCGCACTGTACTAAAGAAGCACAGCTTGCGATTGGCGGCCGCGTCCTGCGGCAGATCATCCGGAGCTTCGGGCACGTAGTCGACGGTGTAGTCGGTGAGGGGCATGACCTCCAGGGGCTCGGATTTCTTCTCTCGATAGGAGGCCATGACGAAGTGGTACTGGCTCACCTGACGCAATGGGAGGGGGGTTTAACTTATAGAATCGCTGTCAATATAAAACGTTTAAGCCATGATGTTGCTGGGACGTGTACAAGGTTTGGCCCAAGATTCCAGAGTGCGAAAGTTCTTGAAGAGTGGAAGTTTCCAGAGAGTGGAAGTTTCCAGAGTGTGAAAGCTTTTAGAGGGTGGAATTTCCAGAGAGTGGAAGTTTCCGGAGAGTGCGAGTTTCCGGAGAGTGGAAGTTTCCAGAAAGTGGAAGTTTCCGGAGAGTGCGAGTTTCCGGAGAGTGCGAGTTTCCGGAGAGTAGAAGTTTCCAGAAAGTGGAAGTTTCCGGAGAGTGCGAGTTTCCAGAGAGTGGAAGTTTCCAGAGAGTGGAATTTCCAGAGAGTGGAAGTTTCCGGAGAGTGCGAGTTTCCGGAGAGTGGAAGTTTCCAGAAAGTGGAAGTTTCCGGAGAGTGCGAGTTTCCGGAGAGTGCGAGTTTCCAGAGAGTGGAATTTCCAGAGAGTGGAAGTTTCCGGCGAGTGGAAGTTTCTAGAGAGTGGAAGTTCCCAAAGTTTTTTAACTTATAGAATCGCTGTCAATATAAAACGTTTAAGCCATGATGTTGCTGGGACGTGTACAAGGTTTGGCCCAAGTTTCCAGAGTGCGAAAGTTCTTGAAGAGTGGAAGTTTCCAGAGAGTGGAAGTTTCCAGAGAGTGGAAGTTTCCGGAGAGTGGAAGTTTCCGGAGAGTGGAAGTTTCCGAAGAGTGGAAGTTTCCAGAAAGTGGAAGTTTCCGGAGAGTGCGAGTTTCCGGAGAGTGGAAGTTTCCGGAGAGTGCGAGTTTCCAGAGAGTGGAAGTTTCCGGAGAGTGGAAGTTTCCAGAGAGTGGAAGTTTCCGGAGAGTGGAAGTTTCCGGAGAGTGGAAGTTTCCGGAGAGTGGAAGTTTCCAGAAAGTGGAAGTTTCCGGAGAGTGCGAGTTTCCGGAGAGTGGAAGTTTCCGGAGAGTGCGAGTTTCCAGAGAGTGGAAGTTTCCGGAGAGTGGAAGTTTCCAGAGAGTGGAAGTTTCCGGAGAGTGGAAGTTTCCGGAGAGTGGAAGTTTCCGGAGAGTGGAAGTTTCCGGAGAGTGGAAGTTTCCGGAGAGTGGAAGTTTCCAGAGAGTGGAAGTTTCCGGAGAGTGCGAGTTTCCAGAGAGTGGAAGTTTCCAGAGAGTGGAAGTTTCCGGAGAGTGGAAGTTTCCAGAGAGTGGAAGTTCCCAAATTGTAGAAGTTTTCAAGTGTGGAAGTTTCCAAGTGTAGCATTTTCCAATGTGTTTAGATTTCCGCTCAGATTTGTTTAAAACTAGCACTACAAAATCACCTGTATTAGGCACATGTAGCGCTTCTGCCACTTTTTAAACACGCTTTTGCCGGCCGTCCACAGCCAGCCGCAGTGCTTCAAATTGGACGGCTTTTCCATGCGAATGAGGATTTTGATGCGCAGATCGTCTGGGCAGCTCTTGCTGGTCGTCATCTTGTGCCACTCGGCCCCCTTGGCCGTGGTGCAGGTTGGCCGGATGTACACCTGGAGGGCAGGCGTTTGCCATCCAATAAACAGAATGTGCTCGAAACTTAGCTGAGGTCACACCGGATGAGAGTATGGGAAATGATATGAGATAAAATCTGAATCTGGAGGGTGAGAAGATAATCTAGGATGAGATTCAAAGATGAGATGGGATGAGATTCTAAGATGAGATGGGATGAGATTCTAAGATGAGATGGGATGAGATTCTAAGATGAGATGGGATGAGATTCTAAGATGAGATGGGATGAGATTCTAAGATGAGATGGGATGAGATTCTAAGATGAGATGGGATGAGATTCTAAGATGAGATGGGATGAGATTCTAAGATGAGATGGGATGAGATTCTAAGATGAGATGGGATGAGATTCTAAGATGAGATGGGATGAGATTCTAAGATGAGATGGGATGAGATTCTAAGATGAGATGGGATGAGATTCTAAGATGAGATGGGATGAGGTTCTAAAATGAGATGGGATGAGATTCTAAGATGAGATGGGATGAGATTCTAAGATGAGATGGGATGAGATTCTAAGATGAGATGGGATGAGGTTCTAAAATGAGATGGGATGAGGTTCTAAAATGAGATGGGATGAGATTCTAAGATGAGATGGGATGAGGTTCTAAGATGAGATGGAATGAGATTCTAAGATGAGATGGGATGAGATTGGATTAAGATTGGAATGAGATTGGAATGAGATTGGAGTGAGATTGGATTAAGATTGGAGTGAGATTGGAGTGAGATTGGAATGAGACTCTAAGATGAGACAGGGTTGCCTTGGCAGCAAAGTGGCTTACCTTTCCCAGCTCCCTGTCGTCAAAGCTGAGCATCCTGGCATTCTCAGCGAACAGCTTCACCTTGATGATGGGCAGTGGCTGCGATGTCGAGAAGTCGCCCTGGGTGTCCCACATGGGTCTGGAAGCCTCTGCTTGGTCAGTCTGCAGCTTTTCGCCGCCCTCCACCTCCATGGTGCAGTAGACAATGCGATTTGGCGGTACACATTTTAGATTTTTCACTTCTGAGACCACAATCTGCAATGGGGACGCATGAACAGGTATAAATCAACACCTCTCGGCTTTGAGAACACCGTTGAGCTACTGGTATTTGATTGATAGGTCTAAGATCTGTTGATAGTTCTAGGGGTTGTTGGTTGATCTAGGGGCTGTCAGTAGATCTAGGGGTGGTTGGTAGATCTATGAGCTGTCAGTAGATCTAGGGGTGGTTGGTAGATCTATGAGCTGTCAGTAGATCTAGGGGTGGTTGGTAGATCTAGGGGTGGTTGGTAGATCTAGGGGTTGTTGGTAGATCTAGGGGTTGTTGGTAGATCTAGGGGTGGTTGGTAGATCTAGGGGTGGTTGGTAGATCTAGGGGTGGTTGGTAGATCTATGAGCTGTCAGTAGATCTAGGGGTGGTTGGTAGATCTATGAGCTGTCAGTAGATCTAGGGGTGGTTGGTAGATCTATGAGCTGTCAGTAGATCTAGGGGTGGTTGGTAGATCTATGAGCTGTCAGTAGATCTAGGGGTGGTTGGTAGATCTAGGGGTGGTTGGTAGATCTAGGGGTGGTTGGTAGATCTAGGGGTTGTTGGTAGATCTAGGGGTTGTTGGTAGATCTAGGGGTGGTTGGTAGATCTAGGGGTGGTTGGTAGATCTAGGGGTGGTTGGTAGATCTAGGGGTGGTTGGTAGATCTAGGGGTTGTTGGTAGATCTAGGGGTGGTTGGTAGATCTAGGGGTTGTTGGTAGATCTAGGGGCCGTCAGTAGATCTAGGGGTGGTTGCTAGATCTAGGGGTTGTTGGTAGATCTAGGGGTGGTTGGTAGATCTAGGGGTTGTTGGTAGATCTAGGGGCCGTCAGTAGATCTAGGGGTGGTTGGTAGATCTATGAGCTGTCAGTAGATGTAGGGGTTGTTGGTAGATCTAGGGGTGGTTGGTACATCTAGAGGTGGTTGGTAGATCTATGAGCTGTCACTAGATCTAGGGGTGGTTGGTAGATAATTTGGTCTACCAAATGTTAGGTAGACCATTTTCATCTATCAATCTATTTGTAGACGCTGTAAAATGCAAGTATGTATTTAAACTAAGTACGTGTATCTTTGCTTAGCTAAAAAAGTAACAGAGGAACAGTTAGACAGACAGACAGATAAATTTTAGAAAATATATTTTAAGGTATTTAAATGGTAGGCAAGGGAGAGGGAGAGAGGAAAAAGTGATTTTGGGAACGGCTTGAGAAAGAGAGTGAGTGAGAGAAGGGAGAGAAGAGGGAAGCTAAGGAGCCGTTGAGGAGGCTTCGGAGAGGCGGCACTTTGATCGGGTCCTGGAGACGGAGAAATCAAGTAAAGAGTGGGCGACGGAGGGGGTGGGGCAGAGAGAGAGGGAGAGACGAGGAGGGGCTGGAGCTGTGACAGTTAAGCTGGCGATTCCGAGCCAGTTGGAGGGGAAAATTGATTGATTAGGAGGCGACAGCATGGGCGATGGCTGTTGATGGAGGATGGCCGGAGGCCAAATTGAAAAAAACGGGGTGCAATATTGGGTGGGGGGGAAGCCGAGGGGAGTGGAGGTACAAAAAACGACTGGGGATTTTTTTAAAGATCGCCGAAGAGACTTTTTAGATAAGGCAAAACGTAGATTCGAAATTGGTTAGAAATGAAGACTCAAAGTACACACACTCGGCTAACTGGAGAAAGTTGTTCTCTCTCTCTCTCTCTCTTCACACAAGTGTTTTTTTAACCTCAGACAGTGTCAGACAGCTCGGGCTACCAATTAAGCGCGCGTCGAACAATGTGCGGTGTCTGACTAACAACTCGTAAAATTTAGAGTTCTAGAATACATGATGCCAGTGCATTCATAGTCAGTAATACAGACTTATTGTTTCTAATACTAGCATTATTGTGTGTCTGATCGACGCGACATTGTACTTTTAAAACATTGTACTTTGGAAATGGGTTCCTAAAAAGCTTCTGTCATAAGATTTTCCTACTTTTTCTTTCTAGGGGGAAGACAAGAGGGAAAAGACAGGGAGGGGAGAGGGAAAGACAGGGAGGGGAGAGGGAAGGGAGAGGAGGGGGAGAGGGAATTGACAGGAGGGGAAGAAGGAAGGGACAAGAGGGGGAGAAGGAAGTGAAGGAGGGGGGAGAAGGAAGGGACAAGAGGGGGAGAAGGAAGTGATAGGAGCGGAGAAGGAAGTGACAGGAGGGGAAGAGGGAAGGGACAAGAGGGAAGGAGAAGGAAGGGATAGGAGGGGGAGAGGGAAGGGACAAGAGGGAAGGAGAAGGAAATGATAGGAGGGGGGAGAGAAGGGACAAGAGGGAAGGAGAAGGAAGGGATAGGAGGGGGGGAGAGAAGGGACAAGAGGGAAGGAGAAGGAAGTGATAGGAGGGGTAGAGGGAAGGGACAAGAGGGAAGGAGAAGGAAGTGATAGGAGGGGTAGAGGGAAGGGACAAGAGGGAAGGAGAAGGAAGGGATAGGAGGGGGAGAGGGAAGGGACAAGAGGGAAGGAGAAGGAAGGGATAGGAGGGGGGAGAGAAGGGACAAGAGGGAAGGAGAAGGAAGTGATAGGAGGGGGAGAGAGAAGGGACAAGAGGGAAGGAGAAGGAAGTGATAGGAGGGGTAGAGGGAAAGGACAAGAGGGAAGGAGAAGGAAGTGATAGGAGGGGGAGAGAGAAGGGACAAGAGGGAAGGAGAAGGAAGTGATAGGAGGGGTAGAGGGAAAGGACAAGAGGGAAGGAGAAGGAAGTGATAGGAGGGGTAGAGGGAAAGGACAAGAGGGAAGGAGAAGGAAGTGATAGGAGGGGGGAGAGAAGGGACAAGAGGGAAGGAGAAGGAAGTGATAGGAGGGGTAGAGGGAAGGGACAAGAGGGAAGGAGAAGGAAGGGATAGGAAGGGGAGAGGGAAGGGACAAGAGGGAAGAAGAAAGAAGGGATAGGAGGGGTAGAGGTAAGGGACAAGAGGGAAGGAGAAGGAAGGGATAGGAGGGGGGAGAGGGAAGGGACAAGAGGGAAGGAGAAGGAAGTGATAGGAGGGGGAGAGAGAAGGGACAAGAGGGAAGGAGAAGGAAGGGATAGGAGGGGGAGAGGGAAGGGACAAGAGGGAAGGAGAAGGAAATGATAGGAGGGGGGAGAGAAGGGACAAGAGGGAAGGAGAAGGAAGGGATAGGAGGGGGGGAGAGAAGGGACAAGAGGGAAGGAGAAGGAAGTGATAGGAGGGGTAGAGGGAAGGGACAAGAGGGAAGGAGAAGGAAGTGATAGGAGGGGTAGAGGGAAGGGACAAGAGGGAAGGAGAAGGAAGGGATAGGAGGGGGAGAGGGAAGGGACAAGAGGGAAGGAGAAGGAAGGGATAGGAGGGGGGAGAGAAGGGACAAGAGGGAAGGAGAAGGAAGTGATAGGAGGGGGAGAGAGAAGGGACAAGAGGGAAGGAGAAGGAAGTGATAGGAGGGGTAGAGGGAAAGGACAAGAGGGAAGGAGAAGGAAGTGATAGGAGGGGGGAGAGAAGGGACAAGAGGGAAGGAGAAGGAAGTGATAGGAGGGGTAGAGGGAAGGGACAAGAGGGAAGGAGAAGGAAGGGATAGGAAGGGGAGAGGGAAGGGACAAGAGGGAAGAAGAAAGAAGGGATAGGAGGGGTAGAGGGAAGGGACAAGAGGGAAGGAGAAGGAAGGGATAGGAGGGGGGAGAGGGAAGGGACAAGAGGGAAGGAGAAGGAAGTGATAGGAGGGGGAGAGAGAAGGGACAAGAGGGAAGGAGAAGGAAGGGATAGGAGGGGGAGAGGGAAGGGACAAGAGGGAAGGAGAAGGAAGTGATAGGAGGGGTAGAGGGAAGGGACAAGAGGGAAGGAGAAAGAAGGGATAGGAGGGGGATATGTAAGTGAAGCAGGAGATGAGGGATGGGAGGAGAGGCTGAGACAGTGGATGGGTGATAGAATGCTGATATGAGCGCAGGCAACTGGCACAACTCGCCTCAATGGAGAAGTTGAGCTGAATGCTGCTCCGGCTGAAGCTGACTTCGCCATCGCCGGCGTCACTCTGCGAGCTTGACCCTTTTTGGCCCTTCTTTGGCTTCTGACCGCCGGTTAATAATTTGGCGTCCTGGTTGCCCTTGGTTACTGGCACGCTCTCCAAGTTGGTCATTAGCAGATTAATGGCGGCTTTTACCTCGTCGTAGTATAGAGGTTCCATGTCTTTGACGACGAATTTGGGAAATTTCCGATTCTGCAGGACAAGAATGCGCGTTATTAATGTAGCTATGTAAAGATCCCAAGTGATCTAATCACGCATCCCTGTTGATTCTATCCCAGATCCCTGTGGAGACACAATTTTTTGTGTAAGATTTCAAAAAGAAGACTTGGCTGGAGATTTTGCGTGATGCAATTCTTTCTCTTAGAATAAAGAATAGTTTAACGAATGGAGCTTTGGCAGACATGGCAGTCTGAAGCAGTTTTTTTAAGCCACACCCTATTATTGATCCCCTTTCCCCTTCCAGATTCCGCTTCCAGATTGTTAACGACCGGTTTATTAGGTAGGAAAAACTGCTTCTTAAGTTAGACTAATTTATTTCAAAACATACTAGGGTATTTCCAGCCCATAGACAACCGTCACCCTGGCATGGCCAAGAGGGTGCATAGAGCCCAGCCCATAGACAACCGTCACCCTGGCATGGCCAAGACGGTGCAGAGAGCCCAGCCCATAGACAACCGTCACCCTGGCATGGCCAAGACGGTGCATAGAGCCCAGCCCATAGACAACCGTCACCCTGGCATGGCCAAGAGGGTGCATAGAGCCCAGCACATAGACAACCATTACTTTGGCACGGCTAAGATTGCATAGTCCATAGAAATTCTTCCCAAAGGTCAAGATCCTGTGCAAAAAAAGTGGCATCGATAAGCAGACAATTTATGTGCCATTGACAGACCAACGTCAGTTGCGATGGAGAGAGATACAGAGAGAGAAGCGAGGGAAGGACACATAAATGGAAAAAGTAAGAGTCAGGTTACCAATGGGAATTTATTGGCTACCAGTTCATATAGGCGTGTCGCGCATAAAAATTATCCCAATCTATATCTGTCTATATTACGCGGCGCTAATCTCCAAGTGGACCTTACCAAGCGCGCATCTCAACCATCTCTCTCCCATTCCTCTGTCTGGCCCAGCCAAACGGCCATCCAATTCCAGTCTAAAGCTGCTTTATAGTGCATCGCATGCAAATTTCTTGCCTACTATCATCTAGTAGGATTGGTTGGTGGTGGTGATGGGTGGGACAATTTACCAAAAAGCCCCATCACGCACTCGGCGGCCACTCTGCCCACCTCGCGAACCGACACTCCAAAAAGCCAGTAGGTTGGGCAGGCCCGGTCGCCCCACGCCCCAATACTCAATAGTTCTTCTAGCGCGCCACCTCAGCTAGCTCACGGTCTCCAGTGGGGCATGAAATTGCTAGAGCCTTAAATAACTGGGCTCGCGCTTTGAGAAATCTATACGCCTTTTTGGCGCAGACTTCCATCATCAGACAATGCTGTGCGGCGTTATCTGCATTCTCCCCAACAATTACAATCCCGAGCCGAAAAAAATATGAGTCGGCTCATTGTACTCTGATATCGCTGAGTCTTTCTGTCGTGTGGGATATTAGTTTTAATTTTTTATTAATCAATTTTTATGAGCAAGTACGGTGTGTACTCATTTTTAGATTTTATGCCGGGTTAGTAGTTGTCATGGAAACAATACCGTGAACAGATGTTTCTGCACAAAAATTAGGGCTTGCAAAATACATTTTGCCCAATATTTAGACTTTGAAATAGAAACTTTAGTTCTTAGAAACTTTAGATTTCTGAAGACTCTGGCTTTGTGTAGGATTTTGGTTTTCATGTAAGATCTGAGGTTTTAATGTAAGATCTGGGGTTTTCATGTAAGATCTGGGGTTTTCATGTAAGATCTGGGGTTTCATGTAAGATCTGGGGTTTTCATGTAAGATCTGGGGTTTCATGTAAGATCTGAGGTTTTCATGTAAAATCTGGGGTTTCATGTAAGATCTGGGGTTTTCATATAAAATCTGGGGTTTCATGTAAGATCTGGGGTTTCATGTAAGATCTGAGGTTTTCATGTAAGATCTGGGGTTTCATGTAAGATCTGGGGTTTTCATGTAAAATCTGGGTTTTCATGTAAGATCTGGGGTTTCATGTAAAATCTGGGGTTTCATGTAAGATCTGGGGTTTTCATGTAAGATCTGGGGTTTCATGTAAGATCTGGGGTTTCATGTAAGATCTGGGGTTTTCAGGTAAAATCTGGGGTTTCATGTAAGATCTGGGGTTTCATGTAAGATCTGAGGTTTTCATGTAAGATCTGGGGTTTCATGTAAGATCTGAGGTTTTCATGTAAGATCTGGGGTTTATGTAAGATCTGGGGTTTAATGTAAAATCTGGGGTTTCATGTAAGATCTGGGGTTTTCATGTAAGATCTGGGGTTTTCATGTAAGATCTGGGGTTTTCATGTAAGATCTGAGGTTTTCATGTAAGATCTGGGGTTTTCATGTAAGATCTGGGGTTTTCATGTAAAATCTGGGGTTTCATGTAAGATCTGAGGTTTTCATGTAAGATCTGAGGTTTTCATGTAAGATCTGACGTTTTCATGTAAAATCTGGGGTTTTATGTAAGATCCGGGTCCTTCGTGCAAGTTACTTAATTCGCAAAGTTTGTAATTGAAATTAATGTTTAAAAAAATTATTAGCTTTGCTAAATCATTTTCGTCTGTCCGTCTGCTGTTTAACAAAATTAGCATTGCAACAGTTTTATATTAGGCACTTATAGTGTAGTCTATAATTTTCAGCTTAAAAAACATTTACATTTACTTAAGATGAAAATTCAATTTCATTTCCGATATCCAATAAGCCAAAATCATAGCTGCCACATACATAAATAATAGTGCAGATGATATAAGTGCATCCCGTGCAGGGTCAGGACTAGATCGCCGTTCCATTTATCATATAAGAATATGCTAATCCCGTTACGAAGCATACAGATGCAAAACCAACAACTTTGAGATCTTCTCAGCGATATCAGACAAGTCGACTGCCAGCAGTTATCTCATTCCAGTACTCATATTCAAAGACTCTTTGTGATACTGTTTAAACAGAAAACTAATGTAAACAAGTTTCAAATGTGTTTCCAGCAACAATGGCCATTGTGCATGTAGCTCTTTTTCAGCTTCGATTCTAGCTACTGTTCCTGCTTCGATTCTGGCTACTGTTCCTGCTTCGATTCTGGCTACCGTTCCTGCTTCGATTCTGGCTACTGTTCCTGCTTCGATTCTGGCTACCGTTCCTGCTTCGATTCTGGCTACTGTTCCTGCTTCGATTCTGGCTACTGTTCCTGCTTCGATTCTGGCTACTGTTCCTGCTTCGATTCTGGCTACTGTTCCTGCTTCGATTCTGGCTACTGTTCCTGCTTCGATTCTGGCTACTGTTCCTGCTTCGATTCTGGCTACTGTTCCTGCTTCGATTCTGGCTACCGTTCCTGCTTCGATTCTGGCTACTGTTCCTGCTTCGATTCTATTTTCTTTTTTCTGCTAGCAGTATGGATACTGATTCTGGTTACTATTTGCTGTTTCGACTCTGGCTATAGCTAGCTAGTCTGTTGTCTAATATCAAAAGCAAATGTGACAAGTGGCTTGTATCCATATGTATCTGGCAACCCGTTCATTGTAGATTCAGAGCACTTAGTTCTATCCACCAAAAATGTAATGCGCGTACAAACGGTACTTTTTTGTCAACAGAAGATCTCAACCCGCCGGTTAAATCTCTCCTAGCAAAAATGCCTGCTAGTCTGTGACCCCATTTACATTCAAATCATGCTGCTAGTGTATTAACAGAAAATCAACAATATCAGAATAGTAGGGCTAGCCAATTAATTGTGGGCACGTGACATTCAACTGACAATAAAAATACCGGATACTGATAATTATAGAATGGGGGCATTGGAGCAGATACACAAGCTAAGTTTCTGCGTCATCTCATGCTATTTTTAGACAGTCATTTTTCGGCAAAAATGACTTCAATTGTTTTTTTCAATATCTCGATTGACCCGGGAAAAAACAGAATATAAACAGGGGATAAAATTAAAAAGCCAAAAAATATTTTGTTCAGTCACTCACAGTCACTCGTAATTCACTCACAGTCCTTTGATATTCACACAATGACCCTCTATACTCACACACAGTCCTTTGATATTCACACAATGACCCTCTATACTCACACACAGTCCTTTGATATTCACACAATGACCCTCTATACTCACACACAGTCCTTTGATATTCACACAATGACCCTCTATACTCACACACAGTCCTTTGATATTCACACAATGACCCTCTATACTCACACACAGTCCTTTGATATTTCACACAATGACCCTCTATATTCACATACAGTCCCTCTCCATTCACACATTGCTCCATATAATTATAGCGTTCCCATACAGTCCCTCGCCATTCACACACAGTTCCTCGCCATTCACACACAGTCCCTCGCCATTCACACACAGTTCCTCGCCATTCACACACAGTCCCTCGCCCTTCACACACAGTCCCTCGCTATTCACACACAGTTCCTCGCCATTCACACACAGTTCCTCGCCATTCACACACAGTCCCTCGCCATTCACACACAGTTCCTCGCCATTCACACACAGTCCCTCGCTATTCACACGCTCACCTTCTTCATGTCCTCGTAGCCGCTGAGTCTGGCGTCCAGCTCTCGCCTGACCTGAGCCGCCTGCTCGTCGGCGTTGTCCAACTGCAAGGTGCAAAAGTACATCAAGAGTTACTGTATATTTGATTCAAACAAAATAACTTAGCCAAAATATACCGGATACCAAGCAGGTAAGTAGGGGAACAACCTGACTTTAATTAGTAACTGTTGAATAAGCCTCACAGCTGCTAGAAAAGAAGCAGAAAGGCATAAATAATTTATTGAGAAATGCGGACACGCAAACACGCGGAAGTATAGGAAAACACTGCCAAGACCAAGTGAGTGAGAGACAGAGGAAACCACTTGCAAATACAGACAGACAGAATCGCAGGTGACATTGGCAAGCAGACGGGAAATGCTTCCAACTAAGTTAGTACTCTAGCACTAGGAGGCCTGCAAGTGACACTCAAAATAGTCACTTCTTCGGAACTGCAAAGAGTAATACACCCCGGGCGTCTGTCACTGGCAAATCACTAGATTTGTAGCTTATGCCTTATCTCTTATTCTACCTTTTCTTATCTTAAGATAAGCATAAAATTCTTAGCTATCTTAGCATAACCAGATCTCTGCCGAGTCTTAACTCTGCCGTGTCTCATCTCTCCCGCGTCTTAACTCTGCCGTGTCTCATCTCTCCCGCGTCTTAACTCTGCCGTGTCTCATCTCTCCCGCGTCTTAACTCTGCCGTGTCTCATCTCTCCCGCGTCTCATCTCTCCCGCGTCTCATCTCTCCCGCGTCTCATCTCTCCCGCGTCTCATCTCTCCCGCGTCTGAACTCTGCCGTGTCTCATCTCTCCCGCGTCTTAACTCTGCCGTGTCTCATCTCTCCCGCGTCTGAACTCTGCCGTGTCTCATCTCTCCCGCGTCTGAACTCTGCCGTGTCTCATCTCTCCCGTGTCTCATCTCCCCCGTGTCTCATCTCTCCCGTGTCTCATCTCTCCCGTGTCTCATCTCTCCTGGGTCTTAACTCTGCCGTGTCTCATCTCTCCCGTGTCTCATCTCTCCCGTGTCTCATCTCTCCTGGGTCTTAACTCTGCCGTGTCTCATCTCTCCCGCGTCTTAACTCTGCCGTGTCTCATCTCTCCCGCGTCTCATCTCTCCCGCGTCTCATCTCTCCCGCGTCTCATCTCTCCCGCGTCTCATCTCTCCCGCGTCTGAACTCTGCCGTGTCTCATCTCTCCCGCGTCTCATCTCTCCCGCGTCTGAACTCTGCCGTGTCTCATCTCTCCCGTGTCTCATCTCCCCCGTGTCTCATCTCTCCCGTGTCTCATCTCTCCCGTGTCTCATCTCTCCTGGGTCTTAACTCTGCCGTGTCTCATCTCTCCCGTGTCTCATCTCTCCCGTGTCTCATCTCTCCCGCGTCTTAACTCTGCCGTGTCTCATCTCTCCCGCGTCTTAACTCTGCCGTGTCTCATCTCTCCCGCGTCTTAACTCTGCCGTGTCTCATCTCTCCCGCGTCTCATCTCTCCCGCGTCTCATCTCTCCCGCGTCTCATCTCTCCCGCGTCTCATCTCTCCCGCGTCTCATCTCTCCCGCGTCTGAACTCTGCCGTGTCTCATCTCTCCCGCGTCTTAACTCTGCCGTGTCTCATCTCTCCCGCGTCTGAACTCTGCCGTGTCTCATCTCTCCCGCGTCTGAACTCTGCCGTGTCTCATCTCTCCCGCGTCTGAACTCTGCCGTGTCTCATCTCTCCCGTGTCTCATCTCTCCCGTGTCTCATCTCTCCCGTGTCTCATCTCTCCCGTGTCTCATCTCTCCCGTGTCTCATCTCTCCCGTGTCTCATCTCTCCTGGGTCTTAACTCTGCCGTGTCTCATCTCTCCCGCGTCTCATCTCTCCCGTGTCTCATCTCTCCTGGGTCTTAACTCTGCCGTGTCTCATCTCTCCCGCGTCTTAACTCTGCCGTGTCTCATCTCTCCCGCGTCTCATCTCTCCCGCGTCTCATCTCTCCCGCGTCTCATCTCTCCCGCGTCTCATCTCTCCCGCGTCTGAACTCTGCCGTGTCTCATCTCTCCCGCGTCTCATCTCTCCCGCGTCTGAACTCTGCCGTGTCTCATCTCTCCCGCGTCTCATCTCTCCCGTGTCTCATCTCTCCCGTGTCTCATCTCTCCCGTGTCTCATCTCTCCTGGGTCTTAACTCTGCCGTGTCTCATCTCTCCCGTGTCTCATCTCTCCCGTGTCTCATCTCTCCCGCGTCTTAACTCTGCCGTGTCTCATCTCTCCCGCGTCTTAACTCTGCCGTGTCTCATCTCTCCCGCGTCTTAACTCTGCCGTGTCTCATCTCTCCCGCGTCTCATCTCTCCCGCGTCTCATCTCTCCCGCGTCTCATCTCTCCCGCGTCTCATCTCTCCCGCGTCTCATCTCTCCCGCGTCTCATCTCTCCCGCGTCTGAACTCTGCCGTGTCTCATCTCTCCCGCGTCTTAACTCTGCCGTGTCTCATCTCTCCCGCGTCTGAACTCTGCCGTGTCTCATCTCTCCCGCGTCTGAACTCTGCCGTGTCTCATCTCTCCCGCGTCTGAACTCTGCCGTGTCTCATCTCTCCCGTGTCTCATCTCCCCCGTGTCTCATCTCTCCCGTGTCTCATCTCTCCCGTGTCTCATCTCTCCTGGGTCTTAACTCTGCCGTGTCTCATCTCTCCCGTGTCTCATCTCTCCCGTGTCTCATCTCTCCTGGGTCTTAACTCTGCCGTGTCTCATCTCTCCCCTGTCTCATCTCTCCCCTGTCTCATCTCTACCCTGTCTTATCTCTCCCATGTCTTATCTCTCCCATGTCTTATCTCTCCCATGTCTTATCTCTCCCCTCTCTCATCTCTACCCTGTCTTATCTCTCCCCTCTCTCATCTCTACCCTGTCTTATCTCTCCCGTATCTTATCTCTCCCCTGTCTTATCTCTCCCCTGTCTCATATCTCCCCTGTCTTATCTCTCCCCTGTCTTATCTCTCCCGCGTCTTAACTCTGCCGTGTCTCATCTCTCCTGCGTCTAATCTATGCCGTGTCTCATCTCTACCCTGTCTTATCTCTCCCGTGTCTCATATCTCCCGTGTCTTAACTCTGCCGCGTCTCATCTCTCCCCTGTCCGTGTCTCATCTATCGCCTGTCTCATCTCTCCCCTGTCTCATCTCTCCCCGTGTCTCATCTCTCTCCTGTCAAATTTCTCAATTTTTCAACTCTCTCGTGACTTTCTCTTTACTGTCTCATCTTTGTCTCATATTGATATGAGCAAGCGGCCTAACAAGGTCTAGTTTTTTATGCAAAAAGCGATGAAAGTGTCACTTTCAGAGGAAGCAGAAATCTAGACTATGTTAGCATTGAATTTCAATTAGGAATACACAAATAAGTATATCTGATGCCATGCGAGTAGCTCATATTTCCCCCACCCGCTGTCTCTCTCGCCACTCCAAAGCAATTGCCACTTGTTTTCAGACGAGCTCAGTACATGTACAGCCTCTGCGGCATCAATTAAGGAGAATACGGCCATTCTCCCCCCCACCCCTATCATTCCTCTGGGGACTAAGCGACTTGAGGACAGCCGAGAGATGAGGCTAGATTAGACAGTGAATGAAATGAGCCAATATGTAGACTGTAGAGGAATGCTGTCCATTTGCATAAGTACAACGAACAACCAACCAAAGCTTTCTGTTCTGGTATAAAACTCACGATTGAAAAGTTATCAACGAAAATAATTCTCGTTAGGAGAAATCTGAACAATCCCCTTGGGGAGGAGGCTAAATAAACAAAATCATTTATCCCTGAGGCTAGGAGAATTTAGAAGAAAACACATTTTTATCCTATGCTCAAATTTGAATGAACAACAAATAATAATAAGGCGAACGAGCTGGGGGAATTAAGGCAGAAATGGCTATGTTCGGGTGGATTATATCGACTCGACACGAGATTCGCTTGTCGGTGAGGGATGGAGCTCACACGGGAGAGAAGCGGCACCCATCTCGTCCGCCTCTCTTTTTCAGCCCTGTTGACACAGATGGAATTTGGGGGAAGTTTCTTGAAGCGGCCTGTCTGTCTATCCCCTTATGCAGCTAAGTAAATCCATATGGTGGCCGAGTCCGCACGCATCGAACAGCGGCTAGTGTGCTCAACTCAGCTTTCAGCAACTGTGCAGAACCGACATCCATGCATTAACATTTGAAAAAATTGTGCCATGTTTTTGCAACCAATGCAATAATATGGGCTAGGACCCCCTTAAAGCTGTCAATAGCCTATTTTTTATTATCGAGTTTTACCGCTTGTTGAAGCCTCAAACATTTAATCCCAATTTAGACCTTAGCCTGACTAAACTGACCTGAAGTTTGGATCTTAACCTGATTAAACTGACCTGAAGTTCGGATCTTAGCCTGATTAAACTGACCTGAAGTTCGGATCTTAGCCTGACTAAACTGACCTGAAGTTTGGATCTTAACCTGATTAAACTGACCTGAAGTTCGGATCTTAGCCTGATTAAACTGACCTGAAGTTTGGATCTTAACCTGATTAAACTGACCTGAAGTTTGGATCTTAGCCTGATTAAACTGACCTGAAGTTTGGATCTTAGCCTGATTAAACTGACCTGAAGTTCGGATCTTAGCCTGATTAAACTGACCTGAAGTTTGGATCTTAACCTGATTAAACTGACCTGAAGTTTGGATCTTAGCCTGATTAAACTGACCTGAAGTTTGGATCTTAGCCTGATTAAACTGACCTGAAGTTTGGAACTTAGCCTGATTAAACTGACCTGAAGTTTGGATCTTAGCCTGATTAAACTGACCTGAAGTTTGGATCTTAGCCTGATTAAACTGACCTGAAGTTTGGATCTTAGCCTGATTAAACTGACCTGAAGTTTAGATATTAGCCTGATTAAACTGACCTGAAGTTTAGATATTAGCCTGATTAAACTGACCTGAAGTTTGGATCTTAACCTGATTAAACTGACCTGAAGTTTGGATCTTAGCCTGATTAAACTGACCTGAAGTTTGGATCTTAGCCTGATTAAACTGACCTGAAGTTTGGATCTTAACCTGACTAAACTGACCTGAAGTTTGGATCTTAGCCTGATTAAACTGACCTGAAGTTTAGATATTAGCCTGATTAAACTGACCTGAAGTTTAGATATTAGCCTGATTAAACTGACCTGAAGTTTGGATCTTAGCCTGATTAAACTGACCTGAAGTTTGGATCTTAGCCTGATTAAACTGACCTGAAGTTTGGATCTTAGCCTGATTAAACTGACCTGAAGTTTGGATCTTAACCTGATTAAACTGACCTGAAGTTTAGATATTAGCCTGATTAAACTGACCTGAAGTTTGGATCTTAGCCTGATTAAACTGACCTGAAGTTTGGATCTTAGCCTGATTAAACTGACCTGAAGTTTGGATCTTAGCCTGATTAAACTGACCTGAAGTTTGGATCTTAGCCTGATTAAACTGACCTGAAGTTTGGATCTTAGCCTGATTAAACTGACCTGAAGTTTGGATCTTAGCCTGATTAAACTGACCTGAAGTTTGGATCTTAGCCTGATTAAACTGACCTGAAGTTTAGATATTAGCCTGATTAAACTGACCTGAAGTTTGGATCTTAGCCTGATTAAACTGACCTGAAGTTTGGATCTTAGCCTGATTAAACTGACCTGAAGTTTGGATCTTAGCCTGATTAAACTGACCTGAAGTTTGGATCTTAGCCTGATTAAACTGACCTGAAGTTTGGATCTTAGCCTGATTAAACTGACCTGAAGTTTGGATCTTAACCTGATTAAACTGACCTGAAGTTTGGATCTTAACCTGATTAAACTGACCTGAAGTTTGGATCTTAGCCTGATTAAACTGACCTGAAGTTTAGATATTAGCCTGATTAAACTGACCTGAAGTTTGGATCTTAACCTGATTAAACTGACCTGAAGTTTGGATCTTAGCCTGATTAAACTGACCTGAAGTTTGGATCTTAGCCTGATTAAACTGACCTGAAGTTTGGATCTTAGCCTGACTAAACTGAACTGAAGTTTGGATCTTAGCCTGATTAAACTGACCTGAAGTTTGGATCTTAGCCTGATTAAACTGACCTGAAGTTAAGATATTAGCCTGATTAAACTGACCTGAAGTTTGGATCTTAGCCTGATTAAACTGACCTGAAGTTTGGATCTTAACCTGATTAAACTGACCTGAAGTTTGGATCTTAGCCTGATTAAACTGACCTGAAGTTTGGATCTTAGCCTGATTAAACTGACCTGAAGTTTGGATCTTAACCTGATTAAAATGACCTGAAGTTTGGATCTTAACCTGATTAAACTGACCTGAAGTTTGGATCTTAACCTGATTAAACTGACCTGAAGTTTAGATATTAGCCTGATTAAACTGACCTGAAGTTTAGATATTAGCCTGATTAAACTGACCTGAAGTTTGGATCTTAGCCTGATTAAACTGACCTGAAGTTTGGATCTTAGCCTGATTAAACTGACCTGAAGTTTGGATCTTAGCCTGATTAAAATGACCTGAAGTTTGGATCTTAACCTGATTAAACTGACCTGAAGTTTGGATCTTAACCTGATTAAACTGACCTGAAGTTTAGATATTAGCCTGATTAAACTGACCTGAAGTTTAGATATTAGCCTGATTAAACTGACCTGAAGTTTAGATATTAGCCTGATTAAACTGACCTGAAGTTTGGATCTTAACCTGATTAAACTGACCTGAAGTTTGGATCTTAGCCTGATTAAACTGACCTGAAGTTTGGATCTTAGCCTGATTAAACTGACCTGAAGTTTAGATATTAGCCTGATTAAACTGACCTGAAGTTTGGATCTTAACCTGATTAAACTGACCTGAAGTTTGGATCTTAGCCTGATTAAACTGACCTGAAGTTTGGATCTTAGCCTGATTAAACTGACCTGAAGTTTGGATCTTAGCCTGACTAAACTGAACTGAAGTTTGGATCTTAGCCTGATTAAACTGACCTGAAGTTTGGATCTTAGCCTGATTAAACTGACCTGAAGTTTGGATCTTAGCCTGATTAAACTGACCTGAAGTTTGGATCTTAGCCTGATTAAACTGACCTGAAGTTTGGATCTTAACCTGATTAAACTGACCTGAAGTTTGGATCTTAACCTGATTAAACTGACCTGAAGTTTGGATCTTAGCCTGATTAAACTGACCTGAAGTTTGGATCTTAACCTGATTAAACTGACCTGAAGTTTGGATCTTAACCTGATTAAACTGAACTGAAGTTTGGAGCTTAACCTGATCACTTAGTTCCAAAGTAGCCCTAAATCGGAACGAAATTCGACAGTACAAATAAGTATAGACAGTACAGCTGCGTACAGCAGTTCAGTCCATGGACTGGGAGACTAATGCCGGACAAGGAGTAATGGTAACAAAGTGTATTGCTCTAGGACACAAATTGATTTCTCAGGGCTGATTTGCCTACCTGGCAGGCGTTGAACATGATCTGATGCTCGAATTTTCTAATCGTCAACACGCCCTGAAACATGTCGTATAGCTGCTCCTTACTGAGCACCAGCTCACTCTGGCTGGCATTCATCTTCTGAATGCGGCGTGGATCCTCGTCGCCCCTGTAGATCTGGTCGAACTTGGCCATCCAGGAGCTCAGGACGGTCTCCTTGCTCAGGCCGTCAATCTCTGGCAGGCAGCGGACTCGCTTCTCGATGTTGTTTTTGAATACTTCGCGAAAGTCGCGAACTGAGCAGCCGCCGCCGCAAACCAGATTTGCCACTCGGTCGGATTTGAGAAACACCTGCAGCCCGGGGTGGACGGAGCGACCGCACTAAACAAACAGTCCTGAAGTCTGCATCCCGCCCTGAGCAAACAGTCCTGAAGTCTGCAACCCGCACTGAGCAAACAGTCCTGAAGTCTGCAACCTGCACTGAGCAAACAGTCCTGAAGTCTGCAACCCGCCCTGAACAAACAGTCCTGAAGTCCGCAACCCTCACTGAACAAACAGTCCTGAAGTCTGCAACCCGCCCTGAACAAACAGTCCTGAAGTCTGCCACCCGCACAGAACAAACAGTCCTGAAGTCTGCAACCCGCCCTGAACAAACAGTCCTGAAGTCTGCAACCCGCCCTGAACAAACAGTCCTGAAGTCTGCCACCCGCACAGAACAAACAGTCCTGAAGTCTGCAACCCGCCCTGAACAAACAGTCCTGAAGTCTGCCACCCGCACAGAACAAACAGTCCTGAAGTCTGCAATCCGCCCTGAACAAACAGTCCTGAAGTCTGCAACCCGCCCTGAACAAACAGTCCTGAAGTCTGCAACCCGCCCTGAACAAACAGTCCTGAAGTTTGCAACCCGCCCTGAACAAACAGTCCTGAAGTTTGCATCCCGCCCTGAACAAACAGTCCTGAAGTTTGCATCCCGCCCTGAACAAACAGTCCTGAAGTTTGCATCCCGCCCTGAACAAACAGTCCTGAGTTTGCATCCCGCCCTGAACAAACAGTCCTGAAGTTTGCATCCCGCCCTGAACAAACAGTCCTGAAGTTTGCATCCCGCCCTGAACAAACAGTCCTGAAGTCTGCATCAAACAGACCTCGAAGTAGCTCTGCACGGCGTTGCTGAAGGCTTCGTCTGCGACAATGCCGCTTTCGCCAGCCAGGAAGATTTGAAACCTGTCGCGCACCTGCTTCAACTGGGCTTGGGTCACTTTCAATTGTCGCCTAGCCATGTCTGTTGGCTGCTTGGCGCTAAACGGATAGGCGATGCAACGCATGACAAGCGCGTACAGCAGCAGCCGCTGGCGCCTGTCGGCTTCTTCGTCAACAACCTCCTCATCAGCATTGACAGCTGTCAGCTGCTGATTGGCTCCTGTTGGGCTCGACGCTCTCCGAGGCGGCTGTTGGTGCTGTTGCTGCTGAGCTGGCTGCTCCGCCGTTGAATACCGACCGGGTCGTTTGGGTCCACTGGGTGCTGTCACATTGTTGTTGCCAGGCGACGGAGATGACGGATTGGAGCCTGAGTTGTTTGAGTATAGCGGAAAATTCCCTATTGACATTCGTGGATGCTGTGTGAGAGGGTCACGCATGTTTCTTGTGTCCCTTAAGTTTCAGCCTAATGTCCTTAAAGTGTCCTTCTAATGTCCTTTCAATTTCATTCTTATGTCCTTACAATGTCATTCTAATGTCTTTTCAATGTCATTACAATTTCGTTACGATGTCATTCTAATGTATTTTCAATGTCCTTAAAATGTCCTTCTAGTGTCCTAACAATGTCATTCTAATGTCTTTACAGTGTCCTTCTAGTGTCCTTACAATGTCATTCTAATATATTTTCAATGTCTTTGAAATTTCGTTACAATGCCATTCTAATGTCTTTGCAATGTCAGTTTAATGTATTTACAATGTCCTTCTAATGTCCTTACAATGTCATTATAATGTATTTTCAATGTCGCTACAATGTCATTCTAATGTCTTTGAAATTTCGTCACAATGCCATTCTAATGTCCTTACAATGTCATTTTAATGTATTCTTCTAGTGTCATTACAATGTCATTCTAATGTCCTTACAATGCTATTCATATGTCCTTACAATGTCCTTCTAGTGTCCTTAAAATGTCATTCTAATGTCTTTTCAATGTCTTTACAATGTCGCTACAATGTCATTCTAATGTTTAAGAAAACGCTGTCAAGAAGCTAGAAGTGCGTGAATACACTGATGTACCTCTCAAACAGTCGGTTTGGGGGACTGCTGTTGAGACTGCCATTTACGATGCGGGTAGGATACAGACAAGAGCAGCATCATGCCCTGCCAGCTTACTCCGGAAATGAATATCTTGAAGAATTAAACAGACGTTGATAGGATATGGAAGCTAGGACTCTAGCCCGCACTAGAGACATTTTTCAGTTGCTGACAAGAGAAATAAGCAAGAAGAAGACGGCAGACGCAGACAGCAAAGCAAAGCCCATTAAAATT
This sequence comes from Macrostomum hystrix, assembly GCA_950097015.1. Classification (NCBI taxonomy): domain Eukaryota; kingdom Metazoa; phylum Platyhelminthes; family Macrostomidae; genus Macrostomum; species Macrostomum hystrix. The sequence continues at coordinate 9,154,168 of CATNEN010000025.1, forward strand.
AATATTTTGTTAAACGATAGGATTTTTGAAGAGGTTAGCTTTTTAGAAACTAATCAATCGCGTTAAAATTACACTGGATAACACTTGGATTCTGGAAAAGAGTAATTTCGGGTTTCTGCAAATCACGCTTTTAATCAACATAATCAAATTCTGCGGAAGAAACCGACAGCCTCCCCCTACCATCTCCGACTCCGCCAGATTTGTTTGAATCCATTCGCATCGGAGCCGCCGTTGGTGGCATCGGCGAGACCGGCTGGGAGATGCCGCCGCCACCGCCGCCGCCTCCGCCGCCGCCGCCGCCAGTTAGCCGACGCGACGGCGACGCACTGGCTAGAGCGGTCTGCTTTGGCACGATCATCGGAGGCGCAATCGGTGCCGGCGACGGCGAGGCGTAATCCTCGTCGTCTGATGACGAATCGCGCAGCATTTAAGCAGTCTCCGGCCCGTTGGTGCTCAGCTAACTATCTATATATAGTTTTTTGTTGTTTCTTCTTGTTTTAGTAAACACGCAGATAGAAATGAGGCGCGAGGCTGCCAGTAGAGCAGGTCGGCCTCGCGAGTTTAGCAGCTCGCTTGAGGCTTTGAGCGCCGTCCAATGTTCGCAGTGACAGGGTCTGAAGTTTTTTTAGATGGAATTCAACAGGTACTGGTAGCTACTATATAATCTTTCAACACTGGTATGTCAATAAGTTTTAGCCAATAAAAAAGTAACACATCGAAAATTAACAAATTAACAACGATAACGTTTAAGGTTTCCAAAAGATTACTCAATTAGCAACTTTAAAAAAGTCTAAAGATTATTCATAATAATATACATATGAATTTTTAGAAAGTAAGCTAAAAACTATAATACTTATTTGCTTTATAATAGATTAATAATAGATTATTAATATATACTAGTATATTTATATATATTATTCTTTAAAATATTATGAAATTTATTTTTGTTAGGCTAAAAAGTAGGCTAAAGTAGGCTGAATTAGTAGGCTAAAAAGTAGGCTATATTATCAATAATAAACATCTTATGTGTCTAACTACATTTGCAAGTAATATTACATTAATACTTACAAGGTTTTATAGTTAATACAAATGAATGCAAAATGAGATTATTTCAGAAGATATATATCCAACCTGATATTTATAAATGTCAAATTAAGCATTTTCTATACTTCTATTTTTAGTGTTAAGTATCAGTGCAGTCTTGAGTTATCAAAAAAGGTTTTTTAATAAAGAAAGGTATGTTGCCTTCTACTTATGAGTCCACTGCAGCTTTTTTCTAGATACCAGTAAATAAATGGCACAAATGATACCCTACTCTGTGTTTACCTGAGCCAATTATCAAGTATTTATGTTGTAAGCTTTTTTAGATACATTCTTTAACTGCAACATAAGTAAAATAGCTATGAATAATAAATTTAGGATAATTAGCCTACACTATATTGAATACATTTAAAATAATAAAAACAGAACTAGTATGGCTAATTTTTACTCGTTGGCACATATTTCTGCGTGCCTGCCATGTTTAGACGTACAAAAAATAAAGAAACGAATAATAATATCGTAGATGTGAAAAACAAAGTTATAGACTAGCTATGCCCATAATGAACTTAAATTACAATAAGTCAACAATGATTTTATATGAAGTTTTAGAATCAGCCTCTTGCAGTTTCTTCAGCCTCTCTATGTTGCACTACCAACAGATAAAAAATAATGTTTACCATACAGCCCCTATCCAAAATACTGTATTAGAACTCAAAATTGAGTAATCTTATTGTCTTTCGTAGGAAATAGTTTTCGTGCCAGAAGTTAAAAATATAAATTATTTATATTGTTAGTAAAACAAACTGTAGCATTTTTATTAAATGTACGGAATACAATAACCAATTTTTTTCTTTTTTAATTACTTTTTTAATCATTTTAGTCATGCAAAAGGAGCTCTTCCTTCGATTATTTTTTAATTTTCGATAATATCCGAACAATTTGTTCTCCATTTAGTTTTTTATCTCAGCTATCAATGCAATATTTGTCTTTGAAGTCTGTTGTAGAATCTTAAATTTTAATAGAAAATAAACATTGTAACACCCTGACATCGGAGCGAGCTGGTATTGCAGGCCTGTCAACCAAGTACTACTAGGCTGCAACGAGGAACTACGTAAAAAGATGTGTTACTCGAGTCGTCCTTGGACCGTATTGCTCAGTTCATTTATCGAGCGATTGACACAAAAATCGCATAGAAATCAATATTATATGCACATTCAAGTAATAAAAGCTTCAAGGTACTAAAAAACTCAAATCCGAATGTGGTACATATATAGCTTGAAAATGCTTTATATTTCTAAAACAACTCCTCACACAAGAAATATTCCAATTGTGGCAACACAGAAATGCAAGCAATAACTCGTAGAAATGACCAAAAAAGAATAACTTCCGTAAGATTACACGCAACTAAGTTATTAGAAAAACAGGGCTTACTCGCTAGATTCCAGAATCACGTTGCTAACTTGGCTAATCAACTCCGCGAGCAAAATATATGTAAAATCAATTAAACACTACTATAAGTAGCTTAACAACGCTCAAACACTCGATACATATCCTGCAGGCTGACCAGCTTGCCAATAGAGCGGGAGTTGCGACACTCGGCATCGGGCCTGAACTGGGCTCGCATCGCCGGGAACAGGGCTAGCTCCACAGTGCGCTCTACTGGATCTCGACGCGTCTGCGCCTCCGACTGGGCGCCAATAGACGAGTCGGCGACGGCGCCGGGAAATGGCGCCTTCACAGCGTAGAACTTGGCCGTCTCACGGCAGAAGCCTTCAAAGCAGGCGGACTCATTGTTCCAGTTCACCTTGGTGGCTAGACGGAGCAGGTAGATGCCTAGGTAGTCAAGGTCGGGCTGTGAATGGACAATAAAATGTTTACTATTCACTGAAAAGCTTCGGGCCAGAAAAATTAAATAATGAACAATAAGTATCAAATCCTTCTGACCCATTTTCTTAGCTAGTCCATTGACCCATTCTCCCAGTTAGTCCATTGACCCATTCACCCAGTTAGTCCATTGACCCATTCACCCAGTTAGTCCATTGACCCATTCACCCAGTTAGTCCATTGACCCATTCTCCCAGTTAGTCCATTGACCCATTCTCCCAGTTAGTCCATTGACCCATTCTCCCAGTTAGTCCCTTGACCCATTCTCCCAGTTAGTCCCAGTTTATCCTGTCCGTTGCTTCATTGAGGCTAGAGACCAGAGCAGGCCCTCTTACCAGAAAGTTCCGTAGCAAAAGCGGCAAGCTCAAAAGATTTCCATCGGAGTCAATTTCCATTGAAAAATAGTCCAGCAGCATCAACGACCTAGTAATAAAAATGCAAAAAAATATTTCCTTTCTAAATTGCGGCCTAATCTTTGACAACTATCTCTGATCCAAACGACCACTAGTCTATATCTATGACTACTGCCTGATATGTATGACCACTAGTCTATATCTATGACTACTGCCTGATATGTATGACCACTAGTCTATATCTATGACCACTCCCAGATCTCTAAAACCACTGCGTCATCTGTATGACCACTGCCTGATATATATATGACCACTGCCTGATCACTATGACCACTGCCTGATCTATATGACCACTGCCTGATCTCTATGACCACTGCCTGATCTCTATGACCACTAGTCTATATCTATGACCACTCCCAGATCTTTATGACCACTGCCTAATCTTTATGACCACTGCCTGATCTCTATGACCACTGCCTGATCTATATGACCACTGCCTGATCTCTATGACCACTGCCTGATCTCTATGACCACTGCCAGAGCTTTATGACCACTAGTCGATCTTTATGACCACTAGTCGATCTTTATGACCACTATTTGATTATAGCTCGTAGTTGACGACTGCACAATTCATATGACCATTACCCTATCTGTGACCAGTAGTTCCTCTCTATGACCACATGACCACTCCTAATGTTTCCAACAACTGTCTCTGGACCCTAGTATCTATGTATATTGACTACTCCCTTGATATGAGTGGCAAGAACGCGGTCTACTCGTACTCGGGTCGGCCTCCTTAAATACCTTGCTCGGAGCAGGGCGCCGAATCGCTCGGACAGCTCATTGTTAGATAAGTCCGCAGCGTCGATAGAGCCGGCAACTGTGCGATAGGCCGGGCTGGCCAGCAGGGCGTCAAGCAGCCGCTGGACAGGCGCCGGCTCCGACAGGTTCAGCACTTCGAAGTTGCCGAAATCGCGGCACATTACCTGGTAAAAGTACTTCTCAGACAGGTGCTGCATGTTGAGCAGGAGTAGGTCGCAGTCGCACTGGGCCAATGCCAGGCGGCGATCGATGCAGCCGACAAAGACTAGCTTGCGAAACTGGCCGCACAGCTCGGTGTCAGCTCCGGCTTCCACTGTTCGCTGCATCTTCAGGACACTCTGTAGCCTGACTAGGCGGCGCTGGCCCTGCGGCTGAGCTTCGGCCACGGCTGCGAAGTTTGATTAAAATGCTTTGTTGTCTATGGCGATTGCTTAAGCACTAGCGTATACTTTTTGAAAGTCCGCACTAGATTCTGCCTTTCCGCTAACCTTTAAGTACACACTCCCACAGATGTGTACATCTGACGTACACAGGGGGTGTGTACATCTGACATACACAGGTGTGTACAACTGACATACACAGGTGTGTACAACTGACATACACGGGTGTGTACAACTGACATATTCACACAGGTGTGTACATCTGACACAATCCACAGGTGTGTACAACTGACATACACAGGTGTGTACATCTGACATAATCGCAGGGTGTTTAAGTATCCGCTCTCCAACGCTCGCTCTCAAACTCAACCCACTGTCTTTTTCGTTGCTCAACTACCTTGCCTAATTCCAACCCGTCTTACGTATTACAAGCCTGTACTACCTGTTATCCACCGGTTTTGCCTGTCGTTCACCTGTCTTATCAGTTGTTAATCTGAATCCCCAGTTAGTTTCAGATCTCTAAATCGAACACGTACCTGACTGGGAACTGGCGGTTAGTTGAGGCTGAGATCTCCCAATGGGAGGCTGGTCAATAGGATCCTCTTTTTCTTCTTCGGCTAAAATAGGTAAAAATATTAAAGGGGTCAATATTGATGAGCGTACGCTTGTGATGAATTATAGAATGCAGAAATTAATTTAAGGAAACAAGAGAACCCATACAGGCTGAAACTGCCTTTGTAGACGCAGCGTTGGACAAAGGTTTTGGAGCCGTCGATTCCGATGGCCCGGGTTCCGCTTCGGCACCTGCTGAATAGAGCGATTCAGGACACTTCAGGGAATGATTCAGAACAGCTTAGCAAATGATTCAGGACAGCTCAGGGAATGGTACAGGGAACTTCAGGGAATTGAGAATGACTCAGGACAGCTCAGGGAATTGGGAATAATTTAGGAAACTTCAGGGAATGATTTAGGGCACTGCAGGGAATGATTCGGGAAACTACATGGAATGATTCAGGGCACTTCAGGGAATGATTCAGGGCACTTCAGGGAATGATTCAGGGCACTTCAGGGAATGATTCAGAACAGCTCAGTAAATGATTCAGGAAAGCTCAGGGATTCAGAGTGAATGATTCAGAAAGAAAAAGAGAAACCTAACAGGCACCGACCGTCATCCCTGACTGCATCGCCATCATCCACGCCAAGCTTTGGTCTCTTGGTTGCCGGCCCGAAAAAGGACTCAATGCTAGTGGTGCCCGTTTCAACTCGCGATCTGATTACACTCTGCGACGCGGCTGCAACTGACTGCGATAGCTGCTGCTGAGATGACGATGGTCGAGACGTCGGCTGCTGCTGCTGTTTCTGACTGCTGGAGGGCAGCACAGACTGTACTAGAAAGGTCATGCTCTGCCTGCCAGCTGCTAGGGCTGCCACCATGCGCGACTGAATCTGGCAACACAAATATTTCATTATTGGTCATTGCCTAGATTGGATTGCTAACTATTGGATTATTAGATTGGATTATCTAGAGATCTGAAGTACACTGTCTAGGTAACTGGAATAGTCTTTCATGAGATCTGGAACAGACAGTATAGAGATCCGGAATAGATTATCTAGAGATCAGGATCAGAAATAGATTGTCTAGTGATCTGAAATTGATTATCTGGAGATCTGGATGATCTTGATGTTATATCTTGATATCTTGATGATCTGGAGATCTGGATGATCTTGATGTTATATCTTGATATCTTGATGATCTGGAGATCTGGAATGGATTATCTAGAGATCTGGAATATATTATCTGGAGATCTGGAATATATTATCTAGAGATCTTGAATAGATTATCTAGAGATCTGGAATAGATGATCTGGAGATCTGGAATGTATTATCTAGAGATCTGGAATATATTATCTACAGATCTTGAATAGATTATCTAGAGATCTGGATTAGATTGTCTAGAGATCTGGAATATATTATCTAGAGATCTGGAATATATTATCTAGAGATCTTGAATAGATGATCTAGAGATCTGGAATAGATGATCTGGAGATCTGGAATGGATTATCTAGAGATCTGGAATATATTATCTACAGATCTTGAATAGATTATCTAGAGATCTGGAATAGATTATCTGGAGATCAGGAGGAATTCCACAAATAAATATCTATAAACCAGGGCCATTACACATAGATCTGCACTGCATAAGGCCTACCACATCAGCGATAGCGTCCTGATGCAGGAAGAACACCTCGTGCTTAGTAGGATGCACATTAACATCCACATTGTGCGGTGCCACCAGCAGGCTAACATAGGCGAACGGTTGAGCGCCGCGCGGCAGAGCCTCTGTAAAAGCGGCATCCAAAGCCCGACGCAGCCTGGCCGACTCAACCAGGCGGTGGTTAATGAACAGCACCAGCTGAGTCTTGCGGCCCGCGTACCCCGGCCCGGTGACGTAGGCGTCCAGACTGAACTCAAGCCGACGGTCAGAGTGCTCAACCCGGATTAGAGATTCGGCCACCTCGGCGCCAGCCAGCAGGCGAATATTTCCAGGAACAGTGGAATCGGCGGGTGTCTTCAGCGCCGTCTGGCCGCCATCTGGGCCCGGCTTGCGAACAGACATGCCGACGTGGGGATAGTGCAGGGAGTACAGGCCCACCACCTGGCGTTTGGTGAACGGGATAGGCAAAGCCAAATGGTGGATACGGGGAACAGGAATGGTAGGCTGGGAAAGATTAGAGAGGAGAATGGGAAAGACATAAAAAATAGGATGTTTAGTAAAGATTGGAAGATGGAAATAAGTGGGAAGATAGAAAGGGGCTGGGAAAGTTGAAAGGATGCTAGCTAAGAAGTGAAGATATGGGAAGATCGGAAGATAGAGTTCTATCTCTATTCTATCTATCTGCAGGGGGCCCGGGGCACTTGTCGCACAAGCGACGGAGCGGCACGCCCCCAGACCGGCGAACTAGGCGCTTTAGCGCTCATCGCGCCGCCTCCCCTGAGCAGGCACCACATACAACAGCACAGACCAGCCGGGGAGGGCAGGAGGCACCCAGAATAGGGAGCAGTGTCCCCCACCCCCGCCCCACACGCACATAGCAGACCAAGCCGGGGCGGAAGGCTGATAAGAAATCAGTCCTCAGGGGGGGGCCGGGTGATGAGTGTACACTTATCCAATCGCGAGGCAGCGACGTTAGCCGCTGACCCACTCGCCCCTTGGAAGATAAAGTTAGGAGAGTGAAATAATGTTAGGCTTAAAAAAACTAAAAGAGAAAGAATGCAGGGAAAATAGACTAGCAAAAGTACTTTTAACTAGGTAATTAAGTGCATAATTATTTCACCTCTAAAATTTTCTTAAACTCCTCAGCCGCCGATTTTAAAGTTCGCCGACGAATCGGCACATTAAAGAACAGATCCTCGGCCGTGATGGTGGTTCCCTGGTTGCCAGGCACGTACTTGACGCCCGATTTCAGCTTTCCCTCGAAGTATTCGCCTCTGATTTGGTTTGACAGGTAAAATCTTGTGTGTTATTTCGCCAAAAGATGTCAAATTTTCCCACAACGGTACATCACTTTTTGCTAAGAAATTGCTTCATTCTAAATGGGATAAAAGTTCCAAAAAACTATATTTTTGCCCATTTTTTCAAAGGTCAAACCATCTTGGCCTATTGAGAATTTCACTGACTGCCGCTGAATTGGAATTGCATCGTCAACTTTCGCATCACCCCCTAGCTGACTAAGTTAGAAGCCTGCACAAACTGGACACAAATTTGAAATAAATGTACACAACCTAAGTGTACTCTATTTTCTCCATTCATTGTACAAAGCCAGAACTTTGAGAATTCATTTTATAGGGCTAATTTTTGCATCAACAATCCAAAAGTCGGAGTAGCCGATGTGTAGGCACTAGGAATAGGTTAGGCTAGGCTAGGCGAAGTGTCCTTGGTTCGACTCTTCACTGCGTCAAATATTTAAACTAATTGCAAGTCAGTAGTGATGGATGCGAAGCGAATTTTTTAAATTTTATTTTGAAAACAAAAGGGGAAACTTTTAATTAACTTTTGCATGGCAAAACCAGAGATTAAACAACGGCTAAACCAGAGTTTGAATCATGGCTAAACCAGAGTTTGAATCATGGCTAAACCAGAGTTTGAATCATGGCTAAACCAGAGTTTGAATCATGGCAAAACCAGAGTTTGAATCATGGCTAAACCAGAGTTTGAATCATGGCAAAACCAGAGTTTGAATCATGGCTAAACCAGAGTGTGAATCATGGCAAAATGTTTCTTTTGTCATTGAATCGAATTCTCTACATAGATTTTGTTATCGCATAACGTCATAATGATATATATTTTTATGATAATATTTTTGCCTAATATTCATTTAATGTGTTTCTTCTCAATTTTCTACAAAAGCAGCTAAAATAAAAATTCAACTGAGGAACATTGTTAACTGGGGATCATCATCAATGGGGAGTCATCATCGAAGGGGGGTCATGGTAAACTGAGGGGGTCATTGTCAACTGGGGGATAATTGTCAACTGGGGGATCATTGTCAACCGGGGATCATTGTCAACTGGGTGATCATCATCAATGGGGTGTCATCATCAAACGGGGGATCATGGTCAACTGGGGGATCATTGTGAACTGGGGGATCGTTGTAGCTTTAAAAAATCTGAAAATACAGCTGCTAAAAGGTATACACTGGACGAATTAAAAACATTTCTGCTCCCCGAAGGGGAGCAAAACTTGCTAGTGGAATACTAAAGACAACTTACTTCTGGTACAATCGAAACTGGATTACTGCTGACCACTACCTGGTCAATGTACAGCACTACCTGGTCTTTGTTGAACACTACTTGGTCTCTGTAGAACACTACCTGGTCATTTTAGAGCACTACCTGGTCTTTGTAGACTACTAGACCACTACCTGGTCTTTGTATAGTACTACATGGTCTCTGTAGACTACAAGACCACTACCTGGTCAATGTACAGCACTACCTGGTCTTTGTTGAACACTACCTGGTCTTTTTAGAACACTACCTGGCCTCTGTAGAACACCACCTGGTCTCTCTAGAACACTACCTGGTCTCTGTAGAACACTACCTGGTCTCTGTAGAACACTACCTGGTCTCTGTAGAACACCACCTGGTCTCTGTAGAACACCACCTGGTCTCTGTAGAACACCACCTGGTCTCTGTAGAACACCACCTGGTCTCTGTAGAACAATACCTGGTCTCTGTAGAACACTACCTGGTCTCTGTAGAACACTACCTGGTCTCTGTAGAACACCACCTGGTCTCTGTAGAACACCACCTGGTCTCTGTAGAACACCACCTGGTCTCTGTAGAACAATACCTGGTCTCGGTAGACCACTACTAAGTCTCTCTACCTGTAAGCGCAGTCGGCCTCAGCAGTCTTGCTCACAATGGACACGTGAGCAACGTGGCTAATGCTAGCTAGAGCTTCCCCGCGAAATCCGTGCGTAGCCAGCGAGCGCAGATCGGTGAAGGCCGTTAGCTTGCTGGTGGTGAAGCGCTCGCAGACAATGGGCATATCGTCAAAGCGAATGCCGCAGCCATTGTCAACAATCTGTAGCAACTTGATGCCACCATCGCGGGCTAATATCTGTCAAGTCATGTTTCAAGGGTTGGCCCAAATACTGTCGTCAAGAAAACAATTTTTTCAATACCTCCTTATATGTTGATCATAATAAGTCTTGCTATTTCTTTGTAATTCATTTTGATCCCTCAATTTCCAGGTTCGATCATCACCCTATACAGATCCTCAGTTAAATTAACTGGCCATATTCTAGGTTGGCAGTAGGCCAGTCCCAGTGGTACCTGCACAAGAGTAGCTCCGGCATCGATGCTATTCTCTAGCAGCTCCTTCACAGCGTTGAATGGCCGCTGGATGACTTCGCCCGCGGCGATGCGATTCACGACAGCCTCGTCTAGGCGTTGAATGCGCGGCCGGTTATTGACTGTTGATTCCTGTAACATTAAAACGGCTGCTGGATTGAAAAGTGCACAGGAGGTCCGATTCAAAAGTGTCAATTCGCACTTTTAAATAATTTAATTGGATTGGATTAAAATGCTCATTATGTAGCCCAAGCACATTAATTACTTCTGAATACTTAGTATATGTTATTTAGCATGAAGCAAAATATATATTATGAAGTAGATTTAAGTAGGGTCAAACAAACATAGAAATGAAGCTAGTCCATCCAATATATTTACAGAACACTTCTAAAAAACACTCCAACCTCAAAATATTGATACAAATAGATCTGACAGTTCATTGAAAAAATTGTCAGATCTAAATTTAAAAAATGAGGTATATTTAAAAATGCATATTTTTATACAAGTAAATGTAAGAAAACATTTTTTTCTCCTTTAATCCATTTGTTTATAATGCATTTGTAACAGTGTAGCCAGTTAGTATGCTAATATACTGTTTATGTAGTTGCAACAGTGTAGCCAGTTAGTATGCTAATATACTGTTTATGTAGTTGTAACAGTGTAGCCAGTTAGTATGCTAATATACTGTTTATGTAGTTGTAACAGTGTAGCCAGTTAGTATGCTAATATACTGTTTATGTAGTTGTAACAGTGTAGCCAGTTAGTATGCTAATATATTGTTTATGTAGTTGTAACAGTGTAGCCAGTTAGTATGCTAATATATTGTTTATGTAGTTGTAACAGTGTAGCCAGTTAGTATGCTAATATACTGTTTATGTAGTTGTAACAGTGTAGCCAGTTAGTATGCTAATATATTGTTTATGTAGTTGTAACAGTGTAGCCAGTTAGTATGCTAATATATTGTTTATGTAGTTGTAACAGTGTAGCCAGTTAGTATGCTAATATACTGTTTATGTAGTTGTAACAGTGTAGCCAGTTAGTATGCTAATATATTGTTTATGTAGTTGTAACAGTGTAGCCAGTTAGTATGCTAATCATACATGCGCAACCTCCCAAATCTTAGCCGGCCGTGCGACTTAGTTTTTGCTCTCATTTGCGACTTAGTTCGTTTCATTGCTCTATTTACGACTTAGTTTGCTCTCATTTGCTCTCTTTTTCTCTCCCCTTTTTCCTTTTTTTCACGCCTTCCTTTTTTGTCCCTTGGTCCCCCCTTTGATTTTTTTGCGCTTGGTTGATTGGTTTTTGCGACTTACCTTGCTTGGCCCTCGTTTCACCCGGCCTGTTCGGCTGGGTCGGCCGGGTGTTGCGCATGTATGATGCTAATATATTGTTTATGTAGTTGTAACAGTGTAGCCAGTTAGTATGCTAATATACTGTTTATGTAGTTGTAACAGTGTAGCCAGTTAGTATGCTAATATACTGTTTATGTAGTTGTAACAGTGTAGCCAGTTAGTATGCTAATATATTGTTTATGTAGTTGTAACAGTGTAGCCAGTTAGTATGCTAATATACTGTTTATGTAGTTGTAACAGTGTAGCCAGTTAGTATGCTAATATACTGTTTATGTAGTTGTAACAGTGTAGCCAGTTAGTATGCTAATATACTGTTTATGTAGTTGTAACAGTGTAGCCAGTTAGTATGCTAATATACTGTTTATGTAGTTGTAACAGTGTAGCCAGTTAGTATGCTAATATACTGTTTATGTAGTTGTAACAGTGTAGCCAGTTAGTATGCTAATATACTGTTTATGTAGTTGTAACAGTGTAGCCAGTTAGTATGCTAATATACTGTTTATGTAGTTGTAACAGTGTAGCCAGTTAGTATGCTAATATACTGTTTATGTAGTTGTAACAGTGTAGCCAGTTAGTATGCTAATATACTGTTTATGTAGTTGTAACAGTGTAGCCAGTTAGTATGCTAATATACTGTTTATGTAGTTGTAACAGTGTAGCCAGTTAGTATGCTAATATACTGTTTATGTAGTTGTAACAGTGTAGCCAGTTAGTATGCTAATATACTGTTTATGTAGTTGTAACAGGCCTATCTAGGCTGACTAAGACAAAGACAGAAGATAGAAAATAATAGATCCTAGTCATTTTGTTAATAGCAATTTCATCAACTGGGCTTGTAGCAACTGATTTCTATAGTTGGTCACTTCATCACTTCATTCAGAGTTTGGCACACTGAAGGCCTTGTCTTAGTGATCAGTCATCTGTGCCTTAGGTTGTCCGTAAAAGGTGCATGAATTAAGAGAAGATATGAATTTGACTTTTGAAGTTCTGAAAACTTGCAATCAATACTCTTTGAATTCAATTTCTGGCCAGTTTAAATTCCACCCTCATCATGAAACATGTTTAATCAGAAATATAAATTTCTAATTTGTCAATATAATAATAATAATTATGATAGATATATCTTAGTAACTTAACCCTAATCAACTTCCATATTGAGAGATTTAATACTTTGGTTACTCTATCAACCCTTTGACTAATTGAAAGTTGACAAAATGACCAGCACCTAACATAATAGACATGCCATGTCACAACTAAAAATAACATTAAGAGACTAGATTAGGACCAGATACATTTAAATATCTTACATTTTAGCTATTATTAGCTAGCTATTTGATAGTTTTTAGTTTATATAACATGTAATGCTTAACAACTCAATATAGAAAATTAGCCTTTTTATGGCCAATAGGCCCTAGGCCTAGCACACTAATCTGGATCATAGGCCTAGCACATTTAGAATAGCTGGATTTTGTTAATTCTATATTATTTTGATAAATAGTAATAGTATAGCACTGACAAGCCAAGCAAGACAAAAAGTAAAATGTTAAAAAACTGTTGTAGCCAATATATATATATATAGGCCTAGCCAATTTTATATCACTAGGCCTACTGCTAGATACATGTAGTTTAAGTTTTGAAACCTAATTTTTAGAAGCCTCCAGCTATGTATTAATTACAAGGTTTAAACTTAAACTTTGTAACAAAACTGTTTAGCTAGCTAGCTATTGATTCCTAGGCCTAGTGTTTTGAAAGAATTGCTAAATACTGAAACAATTCAAGATTTAGGCCTATTAATTCAATCAAGATGAACTAGATGTGTATGCCATATGGTATAGGTCCTGACTCTTATTTCGACATTTGTATTAGCTAGACTTTGACTTATTACGCTGCAGTGCTAGGCCCTATAAACAACATTAAATTGGGTTGGACCTAGTTTTACCAGAATAAGGAAATTTGAAGTATTTAAGTAAGCCTTAGCTTAGTACCGGCGTAGACTGTGTGTGTGGATCCTGCATGTACACCTGGCACGTTGTGAAAGCGTTTAAATTTTCATAAAAATGAAGCAAAAAAGAATAAACAAATACTCTAACTTCTTTCTTAGCTCTGATGCCTCTAGTTAGTTTTAAAATAAATTTTCTTTGATAGTAGCTATTATCCTCGAATAATTGTATAAAAATTGTCTGAGATTTTTAATACTCAGGTTGCAGAAAACTTATTCGGAAAAAAACAGGAAAAAATGAAAAAATCATCGCATCGCTATATGACCTGCCTTTTGAGAGGATCAAAGCAAAGTAATTTAGTAGGGCCAAACAAGTTATAGAGCTGAGGTAGTGTATACTAGATTTAAGGATTGTTTAACTTTTCTTTCTACTAGCAGTAGAATTTTTGCGTTGAAAAAATTACGTTGTTTTGTCCTTGTTTGCAAAACGGTTCTAAATCTATAATCAGATTTAAAGTTATTAATCAGTTTTGAATGCAAGTAATATTTCGAAAATTAAAATAGTAATAATTAATCATATATAAATTAATATATATAATCATTAATTTTTATTCTACCCTACAACCCTCTCACAAGGCCTAGGGATTAATCGGAGTGTTAGACTCACAACTTGAAGATCGGAGTTTCGATGACGACACCAATAAAAAATGTGTGCCTTCGAGCAAGACACTTAACTCTGCATCGCTATAGTTCACCTAGCTGGATTAAATTACCCAGCATCTGGGTACGTAATTGAGGGTGGGTGTGGCGTCCCCCCAGTCCATGGACAGTTGCAGCCGTACGCAGCCTTCAGATGCGCCGCTCATTAGCCGCGGCAGAAAATTCAGATGCTGTCGGCCGCACATCTGATCCAGTCCGAAAAAAATACACACAATGCAACGTACCGAACATCCTCCATTATATTGGTAAGCTCACCCTGAATATGCTACTATACTGTACCACATACTCGCTCCATTCGAGAATCCGCCAGTGTGTACCTTCCACGCGGAACCAAAAAAATGCAAGCGATAAGATCCCAGGAAGCGCAACTTGTGTAGTGAATCGGCTCGTATGCTGCCATAAATTTGAGCAGTCGATGTGAGCATAATCAAAGCTCACAGCCCGCCGTGGCCTCTACAGTGGCACGCACGTCTTGCACCCTCTAAACCGACAAGTGGCCTGAATCAAAGTGGATGAAGGCTGAGAAATGCGCTCCAAACTAAAGGACATCCGGTTTTTTCAGGCATAATGTTGGATCTATTTGTTTACAAGATTTGCCCAATAATAGCTGACCACACAATGAAGCACTCTGGCTCCTAAATGGCATTATACTAGCTCGTACATATAAAACAATTATTTGAATATCAAATCTATACATTTTGGTGAATCACTATGACATAAATCATTAGATAAGCGAAAAATGTAATTTACATGATATAAGTTTTTAATGTGCGTTTGTCAGTTGCTGTTCATTGCCTGACATTTGATAAGTTGCTGCTCATTCATTCCCTGGCATTTGATCAGTTGCTGTTCATTCATTCCCTGGCATTTGATCAGTTGCTGCTCATTCATTCCCTGGCATTTGATCGGTTGCTGTTCATTCATTCCCTGACATTTGATCAGTTGCTGTTCATTGCCTGACATTTGATCAGTTGCTGTTCATTGCCTGGCATTTGATCAGTTGCTGTTCATTCATTCCCTGGCATTTGATCAGTTGCTGTTCATTCATTCCCTGGAATTTGATCAGTTGCTGTTCATTGCCTGGCATTTGATCAGTTGCTGTTCATTCATTCCCTGGCATTTTATCAGTTGCTGTTCATTCATTCCCTGGCATTTGATCAGTTGCTGTTCATTGCCTGGCATTTGATCAGTTGCTGTTCATTCATTCCCTGGCATTTGATCAGTTTCTGTTCATTCCCTGGCATTTGATCAGTTGCTGTTCATTCCCTGACATTTGATCAGTTGCTGTTCATTCCCTGACATTTGATCAGTTGCTGTTCATTCCCTGGCATTTGATCAGTTGCTGTTCATTCCCTGGAATTTGATCAGTTGCTGTTCATTCATTCCCTGACATTTGATCAGTTGCTGTTCATTGCCTGACATTTGATCAGTTGCTGTTCATTCCCTGGAATTTGATCAGTTGCTGTTCATTCATTCCGTGACATTTGATCAGTTGCTGTTCATTGCCTGACATTTGATCAGTTGCTGTTCATTCCCTGACATTTGATCAGTTGCTGTTCATTGCCTGACATTTGATCAGTTGCTGCTCATTCCCTGACATTTGATCAGTTGCTGTTCATTCCCTGACATTTGATCAGTTGCTGTTCATTGCCTGACATTTGATCAGTTGCTGTTCATTCCCTGACATTTGATCAGTTGCTGTTCATTGCCTGACATTTGATCAGTTGCTGTTCATTCCCTGACATTTGATCAGTTGCTGTTCATTCCCTGACATTTGATCAGTTGCTGTTCATTGCCTGACATTTGATCAGTTGCTGTTCATTCCCTGACATTTGATCAGTTGCTGTTCATTGCCTGACATTTGATCAGTTGCTGTTCATTCATTCCCTGACATTTGATCAGTTGCTGTTCATTGCCTGACATTTGATCAGTTGCTGTTCATTCCCTGGAATTTGATCAGTTGCTGTTCATTCATTCCCTGACATTTGATCAGTTGCTGTTCATTGCCTGACATTTGATCAGTTGCTGTTCATTCCCTGACATTTGATCAGTTGCTGTTCATTGCCTGACATTTGATCAGTTGCTGTTCATTCCCTGACATTTGATCAGTTGCTGTTAATTGCCTGACATTTGATCAGTTGCTGTTCATTCCCTGACATTTGATCAGTTGCTGTTCATTCCCTGACATTTGATCAGTTGCTGTTCATTCCCTGACATTTGATCAGTTGCTGCTCATTCCCTGACATTTGATCAGTTGCTGTTCATTGCCTGACATTTGATCAGTTGCTGTTCATTCCCTGACATTTGATCAGTTGCTGTTCATTGCCTGACATTTGATCAGTTGCTGTTCATTCATTCCCTGACATTTGATCAGTTGCTGTTCATTGCCTGACATTTGATCAGTTGCTGTTCATTCCCTGACATTTGATCAGTTGCTGTTCATTCCCTGACATTTGATCAGTTGCTGTTCATTGCCTGACATTTGATCAGTTGCTGCTCATTGCCTGACATTTGATCAGTTGCTGTTCATTCCCTGGCATTTGATCAGTTGCTGTTCATTCCCTGACATTTGATCAGTTTCTGTTCATTCCCTGACATTTGATCAGTTGCTGTTCATTGCCTGACATTTGATCAGTTGCTGTTCATTCCCTGACATTTGATCAGTTGCTGTTAATTGCCTGACATTTGATCAGTTGCTGTTCATTCCCTGACATTTGATCAGTTGCTGTTCATTGCCTGACATTTGATCAGTTGCTGTTCATTGCCTGACATTTGATCAGTTGCTGTTCATTGCCTGACATTTGATCAGTTGCTGTTCATTGCCTGACATTTGATCAGTTGCTGTTCATTGCCTGACATTTGATCAGTTGCTGTTCATTGCCTGACATTTGATCAGTTGCTGTTCATTCCCTGACATTTGATCAGTTGCTGTTCATTGCCTGACATTTGATCAGTTGCTGTTCATTGCCTGACATTTGATCAGTTGCTGTTCATTGCCTGACATTTGATCAGTTGCTGTTCATTGCCTGACATTTGATCAGTTGCTGTTCATTGCCTGACATTTGATCAGTTGCTGTTCATTGCCTGACATTTGATCAGTTGCTGTTCATTGCCTGACATTTGATCAGTTGCTGTTCATTGCCTGACATTTGATCAGTTGCTGTTCATTGCCTGACATTTGATCAGTTGCTGTTCATTGCCTGACATTTGATCAGTTGCTGTTCATTCCCTGGCATTTGATCAGTTGCTGTTCATTCCCTGACATTTGATCAGTTGCTGTTCATTCCCTGACATTTGATCAGTTGCTATTCATTCCCTGACATTTGATCAGTTGCTGTTCATTCCCTGGCATTTGATCAGTTTCTGTTCATTCCCTGGCATTTGATCAGTTGATGTTCATTCATTCCCTGGAATTTGATCAGTTTCTATTCATTCCCTGGCATTTGATCAGTTGCTGCTCATTCATTCCCTGGCATTTGATCAGTTGCTGCTCATTCATTCCCTGGCATTTGATCAGTTGCTGCTCATTCATTCCCTGGCATTTGATCAGTTGCTGTTCATTCCCTGACATTTGATCAGTTTCTGTTCATTCCCTGACATTTGATCAGTTGCTGTTCAGTCCCTGACATTTGATCAGTTGCTGTTCATTCCCTGACATTTGATCAGTTGCTGTTCATTCCCTGACATTTGATCAGTTGCTGTTCATTCCCTGGCATTTGATCAGTTTCTTTTGATTGGTAATCCAGAATGCTAAATTGTGCCGAATCTATTTTATCTATAGTACAGATTCATTGAGTTCAATTTAGCGAATAGATTAGAATTCCCAGGCATAATATTTATTTAATATGTCTATGGTAGAAATGATGTGAGTCAAATAAGAATGTGATTCATGAACGCCAAGTCGTGAGTCTATGGCAAAAGCCGTACGGTTCTAACATTCTCGTTTTGCAGTGTTTTGCTATACATGTGCAATATGTATAGTATAGGAATTAAGTATAGTATTGTATCTGTGTTCATGAATAAGCAGGCCTATAGCTATACTTAAATATTTTTTCTGTATAACTTTAACTTATGATCTGAAACCAGAAACTTGATTACACAGCCAGACACTTAACTCTGCATCGCACCAGTTCACCCAGCTGTTAAATGGGTACCAGCATTGAGGGTGGGTGTGGAGTCCCCAAGTCCATGGACTGGAAAACTTTTTTACTGGAAAAATTTGCACTTTGCATTCCAATAATGCTTAACTGCTCTTCATCAAACGTGTTTACTTTTTTGAACTCGAGTGATAATTATTTCATACCGGCTTAACAGACAAAAATCTAAAAAAACATTCGAATTGATCGCGACTCAGTCAGTGTTTGACGAGTTGTAAAAAAGCGTTCTCGTTCTGAAATGTTGAAATCGTATTGTGGTGACATAGCATGATTAGTATAACATGGCTGAAATGTATTCGTTCATGTAGGGACTTCACGATGAATAGCGCACAATTCTTGTCCGGTTGATACGTTGAGGTTGTCTGGTGCCATTGTAAACAGCTCAGAGCCAGTGAGTCCTGGCCTGGCTGGTATGGGTCTCACCAGAAAACCTGACATATCAAGGGACGAGGCGGTCACTGGCTTGCAGCTTGAGAATCGGGGCGAATGCTGACATTTTCCACTTTGTTTGAATGTTTATTCTTTAAAGATTTAACTGGCTATTGAGTTTCAGTTGATCCAGAAACAGAGAGACAGAGAAGAAAGCAGTGAAGGAGAGAGCGCGACTGTCGGCGTGGCTCCAGATAATTTGAGCATTTTATAGACACTACTCGAGTAGGCAACCCCCACCACCCCACTCCGACACTCGGCACTGGCCTGATGGAGGTGGCCAGTGGATGGAGGGGGTGCATGCGATGGGGAGCGAGCCAGGACTGGGGCCTGAGCGTGTATAGGGGTGCAGGCCGCGGCTGGGAAGGAGGTTAAGGGGTGCCGGGAGACGGGGAGAGAGAGCGCGCGCAAGCTGGGAGCAAGCAAATTGAGCTCGCGACTCCAATGGGCGGCAGCAGCCAGCTGTCGGCGCTTATCGGCCCGATGATAAAGCAGCGAGCGGCAGCGCTGCAATCGAGTCCAAAAAGCCGCTGAAGGAAGAGATGGCCGCTTCTGCTCGGCCTTCCACTTATTTAGTGGCGTCTGGGGCCGCATTGGGCTTGGCGAGGTTGCAGGGGTGGGCCGAGTTGCGGTCCAGACTCACAGCTCAGACTGGCTGTGCTAGGAAACACACTGGGAGCCTGGAGGAAGAGAAGGCAAGTTGTGGGATGAGGAAGGATACGAGCAGCTCGATGCTGATGGGTGATGATCCAACTGAGCGATGGAGCGACTGGGAGAGAGGGGGTAGCGCAGTGTGTAGCATATTACGAGGTTGCTCCCCACCAGATCCACTTGTTGACTTATGGGAATTGGAATAATTTCTCCCCTTGCAGTTGCCTCCCCCCCACGCGGCCGTTCCGTCTGGATCCCAAACCGACCGCTGGTCGCCCTCCCTGTCTCTCTCCAGATGGAGAGTTTTGACGGATGCCACGGGATGCGATGGGAGATTTCAGCGCTTCCTGTGCCTGTTCCTCCGTTTCGGAAGTCCTCGATTGCCGCTGGTTCGACCTCGCGGCTTGGTCGCATTGAAATCGCTTTGAATCGGCCAGCCAGCTTGTGATGGACGCACAATATGACCCGGGGACAAACAATTAGCATAATTATTCCAGCAGCGATAAGCGCTGTAGGCCCGGTGTGATTGTAGTATCGGGATCACTGACTCACTCAGCTCCCCCTCCCCAATGGGAGCATTCTCCCACTGGCCCTGCTATATATCAGTCAGAGCAAACGGAATTGTAGAGGTTCCATTTGAACCGTCTGCCACCATCTCTCTCCATCTCTACCTTCACCGTACTTCTCGTAAACTTGGCATTCTGCCGGTTAGATTGTAACCCTTCTACATTCGATATGCAGAAGCACAGTGTGCGAGCAAACAGGTTGTCCCGTGCGCTCCCCTTTGTGCGTGTCGGTGTGTGCAGTACACATTTTCAGACAGACCGAACTGATAATTATGTCTTGTGCTCATACTTGTGGCTCAGCGACTAATTTTCAGCGAAAGGATGTTTCAGTTCAAGACGGATGAAACTAATTATGGCACTTCGTGAAGCTACTGATTTGAAAACTTGCATAAATAATAATACTGTCTTACTTCTCAACTTACTACTGATCAACAGGCCCCAAGTAGTATTTAAAGTGTAATCTATCTGATGTTGGTAATTCGAATAGCTAGTTTTTTGCCGGTCCAGACTCTGGAAGAAAATGCATAAAAATAAGCGACATGTGACAAGCACTCACAGGACTCCCGTCATCCCTCTCCTGTTCTCATATTGCGAAGACGAGCGTACCAACGAGCACACGGCTCGAATTACATTTTTACAACTCCTCCCCTCCCCAGCAACAAGCAGAATTGCCTAGCAGGCCTCCAGAGAGATTGACTGCACACACCCATACACACACACACGCACACACCCATACACACACACACGCACACACCCAAACACACACACACGCACACACACATACACACACACCCATACACACACACACGCACACACCCATACACACACACACGCACACACACATACACACACACACGCACACACACATACACACACACACACGCACACACCCATCACACACACACCCATACACACACACACGCACACACCCATACACACACACACACCAGATCGTCTCTCCAGTTGTGTCTCTCGTGGGACCAAGGATCGAAGCATTCTTACGGGAGGCTGCAGTTTTCGTTCTCATTGGCATTCAAGCTACCGAGTAGTCCGCTTGCTACTCACTGGCCGGGCTTATATAGTCTATCCGATCTTCTTTCTATCTCTACTCATCCCAGCAGATTTAAGCAGTTTGCCCATGTGTGTGAGGGTGTGTGTGTTTGGGCTGGCAGATAGTGCTGCGGAAGCGAATTAACTAATTGGGCTTAAAGCTCGTTTCCCCGGACTAAAATTCTGGCATATTATATGCCAGAGAGGGGCAGAAGAAGCCTTGTTTGAGGGGAGGCAGAGAGACGGAGAGGGGTGGCTTTAGGATAAGAACGACTCGGACGCAGGATGAGATAGGGGACAGGCTGCTCAATGTGTTCTCAGCACCATAGGTGGGGGTGAAGAGCCGAATGAGCTGAGGGCAGCAATAGTCAATTTCTCGCCCTCTCTCCATTTAGCACCAGCCCATTCGCCTTCTTGCTGCAGTGTTTTCGCATCTTTGCAGCAGCAGCAGGGCAGCAGCACTAAACGCCAAAGCTGTGGGAAGGAATCCTCGGGGAGAATTTCTGCTTTTCCTCGCTCGTCGCCCCTGGCTTATCTCCATTCCCCTCCCGCGCTCCCAATTCGAGCAGGTCTTTCATTACATCGGATGCTGGGGACTGATGAGGAATGAGCTGCTGCTGTAGAAATGAGTAAGAAAATAATTAACGTCTGCTGGGACACTGCTTGCCAGAGGATCTTATGAGAGCACCCGTAAAACTGATGGCGCAGGTGGACTAGTGCTGGAGCAGCAGACAGTTCTGCATTACCTTAATATTTGGCATATGTCGGAAAAATTATGAGAGTCATCGAAATTCCTCTTCGCTTTCTCGGAATCCACAGTATTCTATGGGAACTGTACTACTCACTCAAAATGCACCTATTATTCTATGGGAACTGTACTACTCACTCAAAATGAACCACGTATTCTATGGGAACTGTACTACTCACTCAAAATGCACCACGTATTCTATGGGAACTGTACTACTCACTCAAAATGCACCAATTATTCTATGGGAACTGTACTACTCACTCAAAATGCACCACGTATTCTATGGGAACTGTACTACTCACTCAAAAAGCACCACGTATTCTATGGGAACTGTACTACTCACTCAAAAAGCACCACGTATTCTATGGGAACTGTACTACTCACTCAAAATGCACCAATTATTCTATGGGAACTGTACTACTCACTCAAAATGCACCACGTATTCTATGGGAACTGTACTACTCACTCAAAATGCACCACGTATTCTATGGGAACTGTACTACTCACTCAAAATGCACCAATTATTCTATGGGAACTGTACTACTCACTCAAAATGCACCACAGTATTCTATGGGAACTGTACTACTCACTCAAAAAGCACCACGTATTCTATGGGAACTGTACTACTCACTCAAAATGCACCAATTATTCTATGGGAACTGTACTACTCACTCAAAATGCACCACGTATTCTATGGGAACTGTACTACTCACTCAAAATGCACCACGTATTCTATGGGAACTGTACTACTCACTCAAAATGCACCACGTATTCTATGGGAACTGTACTACTCACTCAAAATGCACCAATTATTCTATGGGAACTGTACTACTCACTCAAAATGCACCACGTATTCTATGGGAACTGTACTACTCACTCAAAATGCACCACAGTATTCCATGGGAACTGTACTACTCACTCAAAATGCACCACGTATTCTATGGGAACTGTACTACTCACTCAAAATGCACCAATTATTCTATGGGAACTGTACTACTCACTCAAAATGCACCACGTATTCTATGGGAACTGTACTACTCACTCAAAAAGCACCACGTATTCTATGGGAACTGTACTACTCACTCAAAATGCACCAATTATTCTATGGGAACTGTACTACTCACTCAAAATGCACCACGTATTCTATGGGAACTGTACTACTCACTTAAAATGCACCAATTATTCTATGGGAACTGTACTACTCACTCAAAATGCACCACGTATTCTATGGGAACTGTACTACTCACTCAAAATGCACCACGTATTCTATGGGAACTGTACTACTCACTCAAAAAGCACCACGTATTCTATGGGAACTGTACTACTCACTCAAAAAGCACCACGTATTCTATGGGAACTGTACTACTCACTCAAAAAGCACCACGTATTCTATGGGAACTGTACTACTCACTCAAAATGCACCTATTATTCTATGGGAACTGTACTACTCACTCAAAATGCACCACAGTATTCTATGGGAACTGTACTACTCACTCAAAATGCACCACGTATTCTATGGGAACTGTACTACTCACTCAAAATGCACCACGTATTCTATGGGAACTGTACTACTCACTCAAAAAGCACCACGTATTCTATGGGAACTGTACTACTCACTCAAAAAGCACCACGTATTCTATGGGAACTGTACTACTCACTCAAAATGCACCACAGTATTCTATGGGAACTGTACTACTCACTCAAAATGCACCAATTATTCTATGGGAACTGTACTACTCACTCAAAATGCACCACGTATTCTATGGGAACTGTACTACTCACTCAAAATGCACCACGTATTCCATGGGAACTGTACTACTCACTCAAAAAAGCACCACGTATTCTATGGGAACTGTACTACTCACTCAAAATGCACCAATTATTCTATGGGAACTGTACTACTCACTCAAAAGGCACCACGTATTCTATGGGAACTGTACTACTCACTCAAAATGCACCACGTATTCTATGGGAACTGTACTACTCACTCAAAATGCACCACGTATTCTATGGGAACTGTACTACTCACTCAAAATGCACCAATTATTCTATGGGAACTGTACTACTCACTCAAAATGCACCACGTATTCTATGGGAACTGTACTACTCACTCAAAATGCACCAATTATTCTATGGGAACTGTACTACTCACTCAAAATGCACCACGTATTCTTTGGGAACTGTACTACTCACTCAAAATGCACCAATTATTCTATGGGAACTGTACTACTCACTCAAAATGCACCACGTATTCTATGGGAACTGTACTACTCACTCAAAATGCACCACGTATTCTATGGGAACTGTACTACTCACTCAAAATGCACCAATTATTCTATGGGAACTGTACTACTCACTCAAAATACACCACGTATTCTATCGGAACTGTACTACTCACTCAAAATGCACCAATTATTCTATAGGAACTGTACTACTCACTCAAAATGCACCACGTATTCTATGAGAACTGTACTACTCACTCAAAATGCACCACGTATTCCATGGGAACTGTACTACTCACTCAAAATGCACCAATTATTCTATGGGAACTGTACTACTCACTCAAAAGGCACCACGTATTCTATGGGAACTGTACTACTCACTCAAAATGCACCACGTATTCTATGGGAACTGTACTACTCACTCAAAATGCACCTATTATTCTATGGGAACTGTACTACTCACCAAAATGCACCACGTATTCCATGGGAACTGTACTACTCACTCAAAATGCACCTATTATTCTATGGGAACTGTACTACTCACTCAAAATGCACCACGTATTCTATGGGAACTGTACTACTCACTCAAAATGCACCTATTATTCTATGGGAACTGTACTACTCACTCAAAAGGCACCACGTATTCTATGGGAACTGTACTACTCACTCAAAATGCACCACGTATTCTATGGGAACTGTACTACTCACTCAAAATGCACCAATTATTCTATGGGAACTGTACTACTCACTCAAAAGGCACCACGTATTCTATGGGAACTGTACTACTCACTCAAAATGCACCACGTTTCTATGGGAACTGTACTACTCACTCAAAATGCACCTATTATTCTATGGGAACTGTACTACTCACTCAAAATGCACCACGTATTCCATGGGAACTGTACTACTCACTCAAAATGCACCTATTATTCTATGGGAACTGTACTACTCACTCAAAATGCACCACGTATTCTATGGGAACTGTACTACTCACTCAAAATGCACCACGTATTCTATGGGAACTGTACTACTCACTCAAAATGCACCTATTATTCTATGGGAACTGTACTACTCACTCAAAAGGCACCACGTATTCTATGGGAACTGTACTACTCACTCAAAATGCACCACGTATTCCATGGGAACTGTACTACTCACTCAAAATGCACCTATTATTCTATGGGAACTGTACTACTCACTCAAAATGCACCACGTATTCTATGGGAACTGTACTACTCACTCAAAATGCACCTATTATTCTATGGGAACTGTACTACTCACTCAAAAGGCACCACGTATTCCATGGGAACTGTACTACTCACTCAAAAGGCACCACGTATTCTATGGGAACTGTACTACTCACTCAAAATGCACCTATTATTCTATGGGAACTGTACTACTCACTCAAAATGCACCACGTATTCCATGGGAACTGTACTACTCACTCAAAATGCACCTATTATTCTATGGGAACTGTACTACTCACTCAAAATGCACCACGTATTCTATGGGAACTGTACTACTCACTCAAAATGCACCTATTATTCTATGGGAACTGTACTACTCACTCAAAAGGCAGCACGTATTCTATGGGAACTGTACTACTCACTCAAAATGCACCACGTATTCCATGGGAACTGTACTACTCACTCAAAATGCACCTATTATTCTATGGGAACTGTACTACTCACTCAAAATGCACCACGTATTCTATGGGAACTGTACTACTCACTCAAAATGCACCACGTATTCCATGGGAACTGTACTACTCACTCAAAAAGCACCACGTATTCTATGGGAACTGTACTACTCACTCAAAATGCACCAATTATTCTATGGGAACTGTACTACTCACTCAAAAGGCACCACGTATTCTATGGGAACTGTACTACTCACTCAAAATGCACCACGTATTCTATGGGAACTGTACTACTCACTCAAAATGCACCTATTATTCTATGGGAACTGTACTACTCACTCAAATGCACCACGTATTCTATGGGAACTGTACTACTCACTCAAAATGCACCTATTATTCTATGGGAACTGTACTACTCACTCAAAATGCACCACGTATTCTATGGGAACTGTACTACTCACTCAAAAAGCACCACGTATTCCATGGGAACTGTACTACTCACTCAAAATGCACCTATTATTCTATGGGAACTGTACTACTCACTCAAAATGCACCACGTATTCTATGGGAACTGTACTACTCACTCAAAATGCACCTATTATTCTATGGGAACTGTACTACTCACTCAAAATGCACCACGTATTCTATGGGAACTGTACTACTCACTCAAAATGCACCACGTATTCCATGGGAACTGTACTACTCACTCAAAATGCACCACGTATTCTATGGGAACTGTACTACTCACTCAAAATGCACCAATTATTCTATGGGAACTGTACTACTCACTCAAAAGGCACCACGTATTCTATGGGAACTGTACTACTCACTCAAAATGCACCACGTATTCTATGGGAACTGTACTACTCACTCAAAATGCACCTATTATTCTATGGGAACTGTACTACTCACTCAAAATGCACCACGTATTCCATGGGAACTGTACTACTCACTCAAAATGCACCTATTATTCTATGGGAACTGTACTACTCACTCAAAATGCACCACGTATTCTATGGGAACTGTACTACTCACTCAAAATGCACCTATTATTCTATGGGAACTGTACTACTCACTCAAAATGCACCACGTATTCTATGGGAACTGTACTACTCACTCAAAATGCACCTATTATTCTATGGGAACTGTACTACTCACTCAAAATGCACCACGTATTCTATGGGAACTGTACTACTCACTCAAAATGCACCTATTATTCTATGGGAACTGTACTACTCACTCAAAATGCACCACGTATTCTATGGGAACTGTACTACTCACTCAAAATGCACCTATTATTCTATGGGAACTGTACTACTCACTCAAAATGCACCACGTATTCTATGGGAACTGTACTACTCACTCAAAATGCACCACGTATTCTATGGGAACTGTACTACTCACTCAAAATGCACCACGTATTCCATGGGAACTGTACTACTCACTCAAAAAGCACCACGTATTCTATGGGAACTGTACTACTCACTCAAAATGCACCAATTATTCTATGGGAACTGTACTACTCACTCAAAAGGCACCACGTATTCTATGGGAACTGTACTACTCACTCAAAATGCACCACGTATTCTATGGGAACTGTACTACTCACTCAAAATGCACCTATTATTCTATGGGAACTGTACTACTCACTCAAAATGCACCACGTATTCCATGGGAACTGTACTACTCACTCAAAATGCACCTATTATTCTATGGGAACTGTACTACTCACTCAAAATGCACCACGTATTCTATGGGAACTGTACTACTCACTCAAAATGCACCTATTATTCTATGGGAACTGTACTACTCACTCAAAATGCACCACGTATTCCATGGGAACTGTACTACTCACTCAAAATGCACCTATTATTCTATGGGAACTGTACTACTCACTCAAAAAGCACCACGTATTCTATGGGAACTGTACTACTCACTCAAAAAGCACCACGTATTCTATGGGAACTGTACTACTCACTCAAAATGCACCAATTATTCTATGGGAACTGTACTACTCACTCAAAATGCACCACGTATTCTATGGGAACTGTACTACTCACTCAAAATGCACCACGTATTCTATGGGAACTGTACTACTCACTCAAAATGCACCAATTATTCTATGGGAACTGTACTACTCACTCAAAAGGCACCACGTATTCTATGGGAACTGTACTACTCACTCAAAATGCACCACGTATTCTATGGGAACTGTACTACTCACTCAAAATGCACCTATTATTCTATGGGAACTGTACTACTCACTCAAAATGCACCACGTATTCCATGGGAACTGTACTACTCACTCAAAATGCACCTATTATTCTATGGGAACTGTACTACTCACTCAAAATGCACCACGTATTCTATGGGAACTGTACTACTCACTCAAAATGCACCTATTATTCTATGGGAACTGTACTACTCACTCAAAAGGCACCACGTATTCTATGGGAACTGTACTACTCACTCAAAATGCACCACGTATTCCATGGGAACTGTACTACTCACTCAAAATGCACCTATTATTCTATGGGAACTGTACTACTCACTCAAAATGCACCACGTATTCTATGGGAACTGTACTACTCACTCAAAAAGCACCACGTATTCTATGGGAACTGTACTACTCACTCAAAATGCACCACGTATTCTATGGGAACTGTACTACTCACTCAAAATGCACCACGTATTCTATGGGAACTGTACTACTCACTCAAAATGCACCTATTATTCTATGGGAACTGTACTACTCACTCAAAATGCACCACGTATTCTATGGGAACTGTACTACTCACTCAAAATGCACCTATTATTCTATGGGAACTGTACTACTCACTCAAAAGGCACCACGTATTCTATGGGAACTGTACTACTCACTCAAAATGCACCACGTATTCTATGGGAACTGTACTACTCACTCAAAATGCACCACGTATTCTATGGGAACTGTACTACTCACTCAAAATGCACCTATTATTCTATGGGAACTGTACTACTCACTCAAAAGGCACCACGTATTCTATGGGAACTGTACTACTCACTCAAAATGCACCACGTATTCTATGGGAACTGTACTACTCACTCAAAATGCACCTATTATTCTATGGGAACTGTACTACTCACTCAAAATGCACCAATTATTCTATGGGAACTGTACTACTCACTCAAAATGCACCACGTATTCTTTGGAATTAAACTTGTCTAGTTTGCTTCTTACACGCATAAACCAGGTGACCTATAATAATACTCGTAACTGCAGGAGGGCTGCGGGCAATGCCACATCATTTGGTGACACTATATTTGCAGCCAGCGAGGAGGCAATTCTGCCCATTTCGCTGACTCCTGAGCACACAGGCACACAGATACTGCATGCAGGCACACGCTCACACAGGTGTGTACATCTGCCCTGACTTTCTCATCGTCAGGCAGTGTACACTCTCACAATGCCTTGGCGGTTGGCCTTCGAGGGCATCAATTGCTCCCAAGCTTTCTTTCCGCGGCTCAAAACGAATATGGCCTCGCCGCGGAATCGAGCTCAGGGACGTTGGTGCGAGAGGCAAACGCGTTAACCGTTCTGCCACTACCTCGACGTAACTGTTTCGCAGTGATCTTTGTGTTATTGACAAATATCTTTGTCACTATTATATTACATTATTTAACTTCCAATTTACTAAAATACTCGTAAATGTTTTATACCCGCCACTGACAAATTGTTGTTAGAAGGGCAGCAGCTTGACTTACTCTGAAATACATGCACTCAATGCGCTGGGCTGGTGGGGTAAGTCATTGACTGTGAGCTGCCACACTCACAAAGCACAGACAAGTGGCAGCCAATTTGGGGCATAGATGCTTGCAGACGCAATGCATAAATAATCATAATTCTCGCAGTCAGAGAGAGAATCCTAAAACTGGTTCCCCTAAATCCACCCCATCACAATCTGGCCATCCGACCAAAAATGCAGTTTTTTTATTCCCGATGCCACACAGAAGGTCGGATGCCGACCGCCCCCCACAGGCTTGAACTATTGGAAGGAGAGCCTGGCCTGGCTAGCGGAGTGGGAGAGGTTGGGGCGGATAAGAGAGGGAGAGAATCCCCTAGAGTACGGGCTTAGACTAGCAATCCCGCCAATGAGGTACTTGAGCAGCTGCGGCAGCCACCCCGAGCCGCTACCCTCAGATCCTCACCTTAGCGCAGGCCAGGGGCTGAGGGTGCTGCGGCCAGGCAAAATGAAGCAAAACGGAGGGGGGCGGGGCATTGTGGCTGAATTTAAATATCTGGCTACTGAAATAATTGCAATTCTTCGAATTCTCGGAAGCCGCCAATAATCTTCTTAGAGTCGGCACATCCCGGCACATCCCGGCACTGACTGACAGTGATTAGTTAAACAGAAAGACATGTCAGCTACTCAGGCAGCGTTTGCAGGTGTGCTGATCTGCCTTTCCAGTGTCATCCGTGGAGTGCTGCCTGTCAGCGTCACCCTCAACGATGCCGAGTGAGTACACAGTGAGAGCCATGAGCTGACTAATTAATCTGAAGCATACTCTGCGCTAACAATCTGGAACTCAAGCTTGCCTTGAGAGGCGAGACAATTCTGCTCATTCCGCTGACTCCTGAGCACACACGCACACAGATGTGTACATCTGCCTTCTCCTTGACTTCTCCTTGTCAGGCCGTGTACATTTTCACAGTGCCTTAGGGTTTGGCCCTCAAGGGCATAAATTGCACGACATGCCACCAAGCCTTCATTCAGCGGCTGAACCCCAAATGAATGTGGTCTCGCCACAGAATTGAGCTCAGGGACCTTGGTGCGAGAGAAAACGCGTTAACGGTTCTGCCACTCACCCCAGAATCTTGGCTAGAGCCGTAGCTAGAATCGAAGCAGGAGCCGTAGCTAGAATCGAAGCAGGAGCCGTAGCAAGAATCGAAGCTGGAGCCGTAGCTAGAATCGAAGCAGGAGCCGTAGCTAGAATCTAGAGCCATAGCTAGAATCACAGCTAGAGCCATAGCTAGAATCTAGAGCCATAGCTAGAATCACAGCTAGAGCCGTAGCTAGAATCTAGAGCCATAGCTAGAATCACAGCTAGAGCCATAGCTAGAATCACAGCTATAGCCTTAGCTAGAATCGCAGCTAGAGCCGTAGCTAGAATCGCAACTAGAATCGCAGCTAGAGACCATAGCTAGAATCGCAGCTAGAGACAATAGCTAGAATCGCAGCTAGAGACCATAGCTAGAATCGCAGCTAGAGCCATAGCTAGAATCGCAGCAGAAGCCGTAGCTAGAACCGCAGCTGGAGCCGTAGCTAGAACCGCAGCAGGAGCCGTAGCAAGAATCGCAGCTAGAACCATAGCAAGAATCGCAGCTAGAGACCATAGCTAGAATCGCAGCTAGAGCCATAGATAGAATCGCAGCAGAAGCCGTAGCTAGAATCGCAGCTAGAGCCATAGCTAGAATCGCAGCTAGAATCGCAGCTAGAGACCATAGCTAGAATCGCAGCTAGAGCCATAGCTAGAATCGCAGCTAGAGCCATAGCTAGAATCGCAGCTAGAGCCATAGCTAGAATCGCAGCTAGAGCCATAGCTAGAATCGCAGCTAGAGCCATAGCTAGAATCGCAGGAGGAGCCTTAGCTAGAATCGCAGCTAGAGCCATAGCTAGAATCGCAGCTAGAGCCATAGCTAGAATCGCAGCTAGAGCCATAGCTAGAATCGCAGCTAGAGCCATAGCTAGAATCGCAGGAGGAGCCTTAGCTAGAATCGCAGCTAGAGCCATAGCTTGAAACGCAGCTAGAGCCATAGCTAGAATCGCAGCTAGAGCCATAGCTAGAACCGCAGCTAGAGCCATAGCTAGAATCGCAGCTAGAGCCGTAGCTAGAATCGCAGCTAGAGACCATAGCTAAAATCGCAGCTAAAGCCGGAGCTAGAATCGAAGCTAGAATTGCAGCTAGAGACCATAGCAAGAATCGTAGCTAGAGACCATAGCTAGAATCGTAGCTAGAGACCATAGCTAGAATCGCAGCTAGAATCGTAGCTAGAGACCATAGCTAGAATCGCAGCTAGAATCGCAGCTAGAGACCAAAGCTAAAATCGCAGCTAGAGCCATAGCTAGAACCGCAGCAGGAGCCATAGCTAGAAACGCAGCTAGAGCCATAGCTAGAATCGCAGCTAGAGCCGTAGCTAGAATCGCAGCTAGAATCGCAGCTGGAGTTTTCCTAATTACTCGCAATGCACTTTACCTAGCTGAATTTGTAACCATAAAGGCGCTAAAAACATTTCAGTATTGACCTGTGGGTGAGCCAGCTCTCAACGGATCTGACTAAATTTCGAACTAGTCTTGGAGCTAAGCAAGTTGAAGATGTAAGTGTGAACTATGATTTATTTATCATTTATCGATGATAAACAGAAACTTTTAGTTTCCCTTTTCGGCTGAGAATCGAACTAACGACCTGTCGATCGAGGGCGAAAAGTTTCCTTTTATTTACTGGAACCCAAAAAGCATCTAAATAGAGAATCAACACAGCGGATGCAGCTGCGGTGTTGCTTGAAGGCTTCTAGTGGTAAAAATAAATTTCTTTTTTGGTCCAACTATAGGAGGACAACAACGCCGGATAGAGCGTGTATTGAAGAGCGCGTTAGAGAAGCCATCGATTGCAGGAAATGCGAACGCAGCCTCGCCCCTCTGCCTCACTCCCTCGTCATTTTAGTTTAGTCCCGGCTCGGGGTTAAGCATTCCGCGAGAGCACCCTATAATTTCTGAACTCGCCGCGCCGCAATCAATCGATTTTCGAGGCCTCGCATCGCCCTCCCCCCTCCCCTGAGGCTGGGCCTTCCGCTCCTTCACCCTCTCTTAACCCTCAGTCTCTCCCTCATTGCTACACAATAACCCAAACCGCCAGATCTCATTTTATTATTGATAATGAGGCCGTGTGATTGGCTTTGCGTAAAAGTGTCTTGTGTAATTTAGCAACAGTGGCGACTTACTAAATTAGTTCTTTCAGCTTATCAACTCGCGTTTTCTGTCTATCTTGTTATCTCTATCTGTCTATCCAGTCTTATATCTATCTACCAATCCTGTTTTCTCTATCTGTCTATCCTGTGTTATCTCTGTCTGTCTATCCAGTGTTATCTCTGTCTGTCTATCCAGTGTTATCTCTGTCTGTCTATCCAGTGCTATCTCTGTCTGTCTATCCAGTGTTATCTCTGTCTGTCTATCCAGTGTTATCTCTGTCTGTCTATCCTGTGTTATCTCTGTCTGTCTATCCTGTGTTATCTCTGTCTGTCTATCCAGTGTTATCTCTATCTGTCTATCCAGTGTTATCTCTGTCTGTCTATCCTGTGTTATCTCTGTCTGTCTATCCTGTGTTATCTCCGTCTGTCTATCCTGTGTTATCTAACGAAAGCTATCCTGTGTTATCTCTGTCTGTCTATCCTGTGTTATACAACTTACGAGATACTCGTATTTTAGAAGACTCCAAGTGGATCTACAATTTAGAATGGGGCAAATGAAATCTAGCTTAAAGTGCCGTGATTTTAAGTAATTCTACTTATCTAATCCAAACTCAACTTCCACTTTTAAATAATTAAAACGCTTTCTGGCTGTCAAACTAAATGAAATTCAGGCATTTCAATCTAACGGCTTAGCGCCCAGCGGCCTAGCGGAAGGCGAGGCCAGCGAGTTGTTGCAAACGGTGCGAGCTCGCCTGCAGAACCTGCTGTGGAAGAGCGAGAACAATGTCAAGGTGAGACTGCGTGACCGAATTGCGGTTCGGGATGGCCTGATTGCAGGACCAAACTGCAGTTGGGAATGGCCTGATTGCAGGACCAAACTGCAGTTGGGAATGGCCTGATTGAAGGACCAAACTGCAGTTGGGAATGGCCTGATTGCAGGACCAAACTGCAGTTGGGAATGGCCTGATTGCAGGACCAAACTGCAGTTGGGATTGGCTTGATTGCAGGACCAAACTGCAGTTGGGAATGGCTTGACTGCAGGACCAAACTGCAGTTGGGATTGGCTTGATTGCAGGACCAAACTGCAGTTGGGAATGGCCTGATTGCAGGACCAAACTGCAGTTGGGAATGGCTTGATTGCAGGACCAAACTGCAGTTGGGAATGGCCTGATTGCAGGACCAAACTGCAGTTGGGATTGGCTTGATTGCAGGACCAAACTGCAGTTGGGAATGGCTTGACTGCAGGACCAAACTGCAGTTGGGATTGGCTTGATTGCAGGACCAAACTGCAGTTGGGAATGGCCTGATTGCAGGACCAAACTGCAGTTGGGAATGGCTTGACTGCAGGACCAAACTGCAGTTGGGATTGGCTTGATTGCAGGACCAAACTGCAGTTGGGAATGGCCGGATTGCAGGACCAAACTGCAGTTGGGAATGGCCTGATTGCAGGACCAAACTGCAGTTGGGAATGGCCGGATTGCAGGACCAAACTGCAGTTGGGATTGGCTTGATTGCAGGACCAAACTGCAGTTGGGAATGGCCTGATTGCAGGACCAAACTGCAGTTTGGAATGGCCTGATTGCAGGACCAAACTGCAGTTGGGAATGGACTGATTGCAGGACCAAACTGCAGTTGGGAATGGCCTGATTGCAGGACCAAACTGCAGTTGGGAATGGCCTGATTGCAGGACCAAACTGCAGTTGGGAATGGCCTGATTGCAGGACCAAACTGCAGTTGGGAATGGCCTGATTGAAGGACCAAACTGCAGTTGGGAATGGCCTGATTGCAGGTCCAAACTGCAGTTGGGAATGGCCTGATGCAGGACTAAACTGCAGTTCGGAATGGCCTGATTGCAGGACCAAACTGCAGTTGGGAATGGCCTGATTGAAGGACCAAACTGCAGTTGGGAATGGCCTGATTGCAGGACCATAACATACCTAGATTTTACCATAAAACTTGAAGCCATAATTGGGATTGGGAATTGCAGAATATTCGCATCCAGGCGGAGAAGTCGTTCGCGAGCTACTCGCCACAGAATTATTCGGTGAGTTGCTGCTTTCGTATTTAACTTCTTTCTGGCGTTTTGCTTTGCCTTCTTGATTCAGTTACCTTGTTGCAACCGTATTTGCCATTTGACCGTAATGCCTAAAAATATCGAATGTCAAAAGAGTAATGAGCAAGCTATGAATGACCATATAGGGAAAGATCGATCAACGTATGATCAGAAGGGTAATGATCGATCTATGTGTGACTAGACTGGTAATGATCGATCTATGCATGACTAGAGTGGTAATGATCGATCTATGCATGACTAGAGTGGTAATGATCGATCTATGCATGACTAGAGTGGTAATGATCGATCTATGGATGACTAGAGTGGTAATGATCGATCTATGGATGACTAGAGTGGTAATGATCGATCTATGCATGACTAGAGTGGTAATGATCGATCTATGCATGACTAGAGTGGTAATGATCGATCTATGGATGACTAGAGTGGTAATGATCGATCTATGGATGACTAGAGTCGTAATGCTCGATCTATGGATGACTAGAGTGGTAATGCTCGATCTATGGATGACTAGAGTGGTAATGATCGATCTATGCATGACTAGAGTGGTAATGATCGATCTATGCATGACTAGAGTGGTAATGATCGATCTATGCATGACTAGAGTGGTAATGATCGATCTATGCATGACTAGAGTGGTAATGATCGATCTATGCATGACTAGAGTGGTAATGATCGATCTATGCATGACTAGAGTGGTAATGATCGATCTATGGATGACTAGAGTGGTAATGATCGATCTATGGATGACTAGAGTGGTAATGATCGATCTATGGATGACTAGAGTGGTAATGATCGATCTGCATATGATCAAAACGTTCAAAACGTAAAGTTTATTTTTACATAGGTAATGATCTTAATCTTAATGACCAGAAGTACAATGGTCGAACTATGAATGAATAGAAGGGTTTTGATGTATATTTGGCATGACCAGAGCAGTGTACCGTATTTTTCTGTTTTGCTACAGAATTTAGAAGGCTGGTTGATTTTTCTGAAAATTTCCGAACCGGCAAAAGTTTATGTAGCAGTTCGGTGGCTATTAAAAGTTCACTGAAGATCAATAACACAAAATGATTTATGTAAGCCTTTGACTTTGAAGTAGGCTCAAGTGATTGATGAATTGGCAATTCGATTGATGCCTTAAACTAACATTGAGAAATGATTACAATGTCTAGAGGATTACGGATATAATTTTGAGGAAGCAATGCGTCACTAAAACATTCAGAGCACATAGAAAACATAAGCGAAACCAAAAATACGAGCTTTCTAAAGGCTTACCAAAATCCAACGCTTCAAAAGGCTGTGTACAACTGTTCAGTCCATGGACTGGCAAGGTACCCATTTTACAACAACAACAACAACACAACAAAGTACGCTGTCAGGTGGAAAAGGCAGCGTTACAGTGCACGCTTCAGAGCCTGGGCGCAAACAAAGGCCGCACCGCCGGCAGTGTCCGGGGCGCCAGCATCGGCCAGCAGGCAGTCGACGAAACGCCGAGTTCGGGCCTGGCCGCGCCGGTAGGGTGCCTGCAGCGTTAGCAGCAGCACCTCCTGCACCGGCTGCGGGCAGTAGGACTCGGCGCGGATGATGTGGCCTGCAAGCTGGAGTCGCCGAAGTCGCAGCAGTTCACTCGGACGGGCCAGGCCGGCGCGACGATAGAGTGCCGCGTTAGTGATCCGCTCGTCGCTGATCTTAAAGGCGGCACGCAGCAGGCCAGCGTGCGCCACGTTGACTTGCTGTTCTAGCGAATCAGTCAGCGTCCACGTCTCGGCGTTGTACAACAGGACGGTCTCGACCACCGCCTGGAATAGCGCCGCCCTCTGGCGATCAGGTAGGGCCTCGGACTGCAGGACCGCCCTCACAGAACGAAAGGCAGCCCAAGCGTACCGGCGGCGACGCCGCAGATCTTCGCGGACGTCAGGTACCAGACCGCCGAGGTAGACGAACTGCTGACAGCGCGGAAGCTCCGTTACCTGCCCGTCAGCGCTTCGGCAGAAAATTGCGGCCTCGATGTCGCCCGGCACGCAGAGCACAACGGTCTTCTTCGTGTTGACCAACAGGCCGACGCTCGCTGCAGCGCTAATCAGCTTATCCAGCTGGCGCTGGGCGTCCTCTACGGTCGAGGACAGCAGGGCGAGGTCATCGGCGTAGCCAAGCACGCTGAGCCGCTTCTCCGGTTGACGTCGACCCACGCGTCGCCGCAGTAGGAAGCCGTCTTCATCGGTAGGAAGAGCAGTTCGTAGCACCCAGTCAAGCACCAGGACGAACAGGAACGGCGCTAGAGTGTCCCCCTGGAGCACCCCGGAGGATGTCTCGAAGGGGTCCGACAGGCCGTCCGGCGTCATCACAGCTGCTCTCGTAGCACAGTACAACGCCATGATGGCGGAGATCAGCTGTTCTGGCACATGATACGCGCGGAGCACATGTGGGAGCGCAGCCCTCGCAACCGAGTCGAAAGCCTTCATGAAGTCAATGAAGACAACGATCAGGTCCAGCTGGCGCGTGCGCGCCTCCTCGATGATTCGGCGAAGAGCTAGGATCTGCGTCACTGCGCCACGGTGGGGCCGAAACCCGTTCTGCTCAGGTCGCAGGTAGGGATCCAGCACGGGTTGCAACCGCGATAGCAGCATCCGGTTGAACAACTTCGCAGCACAGGATTGCAGGCAGATGCCTCGGTGCTCGTCTAGCCGCGTAGTGCCCGGCTTCTTTGGAATGGCGATGATGTGCGCCATGGTCCACTCAGTGGGTGCCACCTCACCGGAGAGCACGCGGTTCATCACACGGGCGACCTCACTGGCCACACAGTGGATGCGCAGCGCCTCGATGGGCACCTCGTCCGGACCCAGCGCCTTGCCGCCCGGCGTCTTCTGGGCGAGCATTAAGACTTCAGCCATGGTGACTGGTGCAACGTTAAAACTGTCCTCTGACGGCAACGGCGTCTCTGGCGGCAGCGTCAGGATGTTGGGCAGCGGGGGTGGCGGCGCGTTGACTATGGCGGCGAAGAACTCGCGTAGCTCGTTTCTGCGCTCATCTGCAGTGTCGCCTGCCAGATTCAGTTGGATGCGCCGCTTCCGCCCTGTCAGAGCATTAATGGCGGACCAGGCCACGCGCCCTCTGGCGTCGGGCCCAGCGGCAGAGACGGCCCTGACAACTTCATCAACTGCGGCTTGCTGCCGCTGCAGATAGACAGACGCCAGAGCCTCCTCCGCCTCGCGAGTAGGTCGCCTGCTCAGACGGAGCTCTTCCAGATCTTCCCTCGCTTGCTGAATCGCGGGGTCGTCTTGCCAGACCGGCTGCCCACGCTGGGCCGGTTGCATCAACGGGACCGCTTGTTCCGCGGCGGCTCGTACTGCGGCGCTCACATCCGCGTACTCGGCACCTCCACGCTTGCCGCCGAGCGCAGTGATGAAGGCGCTAGCGAAGTGGCAGTGCGTTCCGGCGTCTTTGAGAGCGCGGTAGTAGCGCCGCGGTGGCCGCTTTGGCGGACGGTAGAGCGGATCGCGTAGCTCGAGGTCGCAGATGAGTAGCCGATGATCGGATCGCAGAGCCAGCGGCGTAATAGTGCGGCAGTTGATAGCGCGGCGGCGCTCACGGGAGCGCAGAAGCACGTGATCGATCAGTGCTAGCCTCCGTGTAGCGAACCGGCCACGCGCGTTCCGCCGCCTCCGTTTGCAGCCCACGAAAGTCGCGAGCCTGCTTGGTGGCTTGCGGAAGCGGGTGTTGGCCGACACCATATCCTGCCTCTCCAGGAAGTCCTCCAGCGCCTGGGTGTTGCCGTTCTCGCGGGGCGTCACAAACAGCGACCGCTCGGACCTACGCGGAACCGCGTTTAGGTCTCCGAGTACGATCACCGTGTCGCGCTGCGAAGTCTCCTCCACGCGCGCAGAGAGCTGCTCGAAGAAGTCCTGAGCCTCATCTGGGCGGGTGGCAGGTGGCGCGTACACGCAGAACAGGCGAGCATTCCGGCCGCGAAGCCGGACGTCTACCCGAAGCATCCGGGGGGACAGGGAAGAGCAGCGATAGCTCTGCTGCAGTCTCGGGCCGATCAGTGCTCCAACTCCTCCACGGCCTCGTTGATCCGCTGAGGTGTACCAGAGTGTCCAACCGGAGCCCAGGTCCTCACAGTGAAGTCCAGGCTCGGCTCTGATAGACACCTCCTGAAGTGCGATGACATCACAGCTGAGGTCGAGCGCTAGCTTCGCCAGCAACCCTCTCCGCCAGGCGGCCTTGAGAGTGCGGCAGTTCAGCGTCCCGACTCGAAGTGTGCCCTGTGGTACAGCTGGGGCTCGGTAGTGTTGAGCCTCATGGTCTCCGGCGCCGCACAGAAGACCCAGATGGACTCGCATGGCAGCAGCTCGGCGCGCGGCGCCACGTTGCCGGCCTCGCCGGTTTCG
This sequence comes from Macrostomum hystrix, assembly GCA_950097015.1. NCBI lineage: Eukaryota > Metazoa > Platyhelminthes > Macrostomidae > Macrostomum > Macrostomum hystrix. The sequence goes on from CATNEN010000025.1 coordinate 9,193,385, forward strand.
CTCGCGTCGGCGCTCAACTCGCCGGTGCGCGCTCCGCTGCCCCCGCTTTGTCCTGCCGCTGTTGGCCGCCGCAGCAGTTAAGCGCGGCTCACCGTCTTGACCACGAGGAGGTCGCGGCATTTATCTGCACCGATGTGCAAATAAGTTAAGACTGCAAATAAGTTAAGACTGCAAATAAGTTAAGACAAATTTGCATTTTACAACATAGTGAACTGAAGCGACATCGCAGCCACCTCCAAACTCACCTGTTCCAGTGCCCGGATTTCACAACTTTCCCCTACCTTCGAGCCGCCGCCATCGACAAGAAGGAGACGACGGCGCACGGCGACGCCGCTTCGTCGATTCCCGCCCCCTCTGGGCAGCCGCCGTTGTACACAACTAGTTCAACAACCGCTCCGCCAGTTCCCACCGGCCCAGTGGACTACTGTGTTCAGCAGGCCACCCTTGAGTTGACGCCAGACCCAAGACTGTACGATGTTGAAACTAATCGACGGAATTCCACTTCGCATGTGCCGCCAAATATCTACGATTCTTGTGAGTACGGATGCTTGTGAGTACGGGTGCTTGTGAGTACGGATGCTTGTGAGTACGGATGCTTGTGAGTACGGATGCTTGTGAGTACGGATGCTTGTGAGTACGGGTGCTTGTGAGTACGGATGCTTGTGAGTACGGATGCTTGTGAGTACGGATGCTTGTGAGTACGGATGCTTGTGAGTACGGAGAGTGTACGAATGTGGAGTGTGGACTCGCCAAAGAATCGAACTCGGGACCTTGGCATAATGTCAATTTAAAAAAATTAGAAGTGCTTGTCGAGTGCAATCACCTGATTTCTTGTCAGCCAACGAGATTTTAAACGTTGCAAACTGGACCAGCAGTCTGGACGATGTGTTCATCGCCAATGCGCAGTCTGACTCCACGCTGAAGTGGCAGTACTTCGGCACCACCGAGGGTATGTTCAAGATCTACCCCGGCATCCAGTGGTATGTTCAGACTAAATTCTACACTAGAAAGGATGTGGACATGCCGATAGACATGTTTGATTGCAGGACCCAGTACTGGTGAGTTGTATGATCAATTCTGCTTCATTCGAATATGAACTAAAATTTAGGATGCAATCACAACGATAGCGAAACCCCATCCAGGTATCTGCTAGCGGCCACCTACCCTAAAGACATGGTGATTCTGATTGATAATAGCGGATCCATGAAGGGCAGAGGATCGATAATGGCTAACAAGACTCTGACTGAGATTCTGCACACTCTCAATGTTAACGACTTCTTCAATGTTGTCATGGTGAGTTGGCTTAGTTCAGCTTTGAGCACAACTCAAAGGTGCTGCATGTTTGGTGAATGACAAATCAATGATAAAAGTGAAGGACTTGTATTAGACTAAATCGTGTGATTTCGCTGACTCCTGTGCACACACTCACACAGGTGTGTACATCTGCCCTGACTTTCTGATCGTCAGGCAGGGTACATTTTCACAGTGCCTTGGAGATTGGCCCTCAGGGCTTAAATTGCTCGACAAGCCGCCTTAAGTATTCTCTCCGCGGCTGCGCCCCAGATGAACTTGGCCTAGCTGAGGAATCGAGCTCAGGGACCTTACCCCCGAGTGGAATGACTTAGTAGGTCATCCTAAATTCGTATTACAGTTCATGAACATGTCCGTCAAGTACATCTCGGAAGCCTTCAATCGCACCATGCTGCAAGCAACGGAGATGAACAAAAATGTGAGTTATTGATGCTTATTTAATATTTATAATAAGAAACTAGCATTTTTACTATAAGTAGTATAATCAAGAACTTAGTTATAACTTTACAGAAAGTGATGGAGCTGATCAGCCAGGACGAGGAGAAGAACCCGGCCGTGCGGCAGTTCTCACCGCAGGGCGTGTCAGATTTTCACCTGGCTCTGGTTGAAGCCTTCGAGCTGCTGCGCCTGGCTAAAAACCAATCAGCTAGTGGCTCGTCCGGTGGAGTGCAGACTATCATGCTCATCACGGACAGTGCGCCGGAGGAGTTTGTTGACGTCTTTCAGAAGTACAATCCGGATGTAAGCCGGAGATGCTTAACGTTGTGATTAGGTTGGTAGGGTTTGGGGTGGTGGGTTAGGGGTTGGTGGGTTAGGGAGTGGGTTAGGGAGTGGTGGGTTAGGGGATGGTGGGTTAGGGAGTGGTGGGTTAGGGGATGGTGGGTTTGGTAATGTGGGTTTGGGGGTGGGTTAGGGGGTGGGTTAGGGGGTGGGTTAGGGGATGGTGGGTCAGGGGATGGTGGGTTTGGGAATGTGGTTTAGGGGGTGGTGGGTTTGGTAATGTGGGTTATGGGGTGGTTTAGGGGGTGGTGGGTTTGGTAATTTGGGTTAGGGGGTGGTTTAGGGGGTGGGTTAGGGGATGGTGGGTCAGGGGATGGTGGGTCAGGGGATGGTGGGTCAGGGGATGGTGGGTTTGGGAATGTGGGTTAGGGGGTGGTGGGTTTAGAGGGTAGTCGGTTTGGGGTTGGTGGGAATGTGTCGCTCACCCCGAATAGCCGGGGAACCTGGGCCAATCCGGTGCGAGGGAGTTAAAAGAAACAGCTTTCCCACTAAAACATTGAGGATTTAAATTTTCTATCCCCACCCCTGAAACCGCTAACTATCTGAAACAGCGTCAGATCCGTCTGTTCACCTTTCTGATTGGGCAAGAGGCCACAGATGAGGACACGGTGAAGGCCATGTCCTGCAACAATCGGGGCTACTTTGTACAAATTGCCACCCTGGCCGACGTCAAGGAGAACGTCCAGGTAAGAAGGCATCAATTTCATGAAAAACTGAGACTAAACTACTACTAGTAGATTGCATCGGATGTGTGCTTTTGCCACACTGATAATTTAGTAAATTTAAACTGCTATGACAAATTTTTCGATGCGTGAACCATTGTGTGTCTATTGATCCATGTCACGTTTCATGTCACATGATGTACTTTGATAGAGTGGATGGTAAATTGCTGGTAAAAGTCTGGTGCCATTTCACTGAACAAGCATAATTATAATTCAAACTCTCTAGCGGTACATACCGGTGATGGCGAGAACGAATGCGCTTCAACGCGACTACTTTTTTGTATGGACCGGGGTGCATCAGAATCAAATTAAAACTCAGGTAAGAATGGCAACCTGACACTTTTTGCATTTTACTAGAAGTCTTATCACTCATGTGTTGTACAATAGCTTATTCTATAGTAAACACTGGACCCGCAGACAGGGAGGAGGCAATTCTCCCCATTTCGCTGGCTGACTCCTGAGCACACAGATACTGTACGCAGGCATACGCTCACACGCACAGGTGTGTACGTCTGCCCTGACTTTCTCATCGTCAGGCAGTGTGCACTTCACTGTACATTGGAGGTTGGCCCTCAAGGGCGTAAATTGCATGACAAACCAACCAAGTCTTCTCTCCGCGGCTGCGCCCCAATCGAATGTGGCCTCGCCGCGGAATCGAGCTCAGGGACCTTGGTGCGAGAGGCAAACGCGTTTGACACCTATGCCACTAACCCCTCAAGGGCGAATTAAGTAACTTTAAATTAATTGGTCGTGAAGGTTTTAGTTGCTGCTATTTTTAGAAAATCGTATTCAGGAAGCCCCTTCTTAGCCACCGCACGCCAAAACACGTGACTGACTTAAGCCAATGAAAATTTAAAGACCGATTTTTATCAAATTCGATTCATTTCACTTCAAGTTTGCTGTTGAAGTGAGTCACTGATAACCCACAAATAATTTCTTAAAGGTGACAGTTTACTTTACCAAAAGATAGATATATTATTGTTAGCCGTATAACTGTACGGTTCTTAAGAATATGAAATTATGAGGGTTTGATTGCCACTCGACCTGCCAATTGAAATCGAACCTCTGTACAATGTCACGCCGCTCCCACACGCACCGCACGACAATCCGTGTGGAACCCCGAGGCACCGCAAATCCACGTGGCTCCAGCTACGCTGCAGGATTCACACACTGGCGGCTTCACCACCTTCCCTCCCATGACTGCCAGCACGGCCTCTTCAATCCTGAATGCGACCCAGGCGCCGCCGACAACCCAGACTGCCACCAAATCGCAGCAGCAGCAGCAGCAGGCTCGTTTAAAGAGCGAACTTCAGCAGCATCAGAGAAAAGAGGAGGATCCAAGAGTGGTAATTAGGGAGCGATGTAATCTAGGATCTATAAAACATTTGTTTGCTATAGGTCTAACTTCAGTTTAACACCACTCGTTTCTTACTATCATCCAAACAGCATTAATCATCGGTTCTAATCACCCACAAAATTAGTGCTCTTACTCGTACTTTTCAAACAGGATGTACATCGTTAAAAATGTGTTGTCTTTTTTTAGTCTAGTTGACTTAAACTTTACAGCAGGGTTTTGGTAACGTCACATACCTTGGGTGCAAATGAGAGTTGTGAAACAATCGTTTTGAGATGAGATACGGGAGAGATGAGACACGGGAGAGATGAGACACGGGAGACATGAGACACGGGAGACATGAGACACGGGAGACATGAGACACGGGAGACATGAGATACGGGAGAGATGAGACAGGGGAGAGATGAGACACGGGAAGAGATGAGACACGGGAGAGATGAGACACGGGAGAGATGAGACACGGGGAGATGAGACACGGGAGAGATGAGACACGGGAGAGATGAGACACGGGAGAGATGAGACACGGGAGAGATGAGACACGGGAGAGATGAGACACGGGAGAGATGAGACACGGGAGAGATGAGACACGGGAGAGATGAGACACGGGAGAGATGAGACACGGGAGAGATGAGACACGGGAGAGATGAGACACGGGAGAGATGAGACACGGGAGAGATGAGACACGGGAGAGATGAGACACGGGAGAGATGAGACACGGGAGAGAGCAGATGCGACAATAGAGAGATAAGACAGAGTTGAGGTGTGTGAAGGGGCCAGTGTGCGGGACTCAAGAGCATTGCAGAGCTGTAAGTCGCCAATGTCAAAGAGCTTACAGACCTCGAGCTTCAGAGTTCTACCAGTAAATTTCCTTAATAAATCTAACAGCCCTCCAGCATGATGCTAATAAACTGTATTTTAAACCGCAAACTAAAACGCGCTGAATAATTTATTATGGCAGTATGAGTTTCCTTATCCTTATTGCGCTTGTGAAAATCTAGTAAAATGTGCTTAAATTTGTTTGTTTTTTAAGTTTAATTAAACTTGACCTCTAGCATAGAAAATGCAACCAAACGAATTTACGTTGTTCTTAATCGCTTAAAATCGTTAATTCGCAATATTCGTAGATTTAGCACTGACTTATAATTCAGCTGAAAAATACTTTCTCTTTTATAGGCACTCTCAGATAGACCGGTAAGTTCAGAAAAAAATTGTCGCCAGCTAAAATACGAGTATTTTCCTTCGAAAATGTCTTTACTAGAAGTTCCTTACAATTTTTTATACGCACACATGTGAAAACTGAGTGTGGTTGAGCATGCCTGGCTGTCCCGAAATAAGAAAGCTTTATGAATTCTCTACATTTTAGCTGACGCTTTTGAGAGATGGGTGAAATGGGGGTTTTACGGGGACTTACCGGGATCTCCACGGGATGATTGAGTCATCGTCAGAGCACTGCACCAGTGATGTGGCACGTGTTTTTGCATTCAATTAATATTTGTTTGTTTTGCTATCGCAGCAAGTATTGTTATACTATGCCTGAGCCACTAGCAAAGTTTTGAAAATCATTTCTGAAATAACTTAATTTCATTTGAACTTTGTTGCAGAAGAACAAGTTATTTGCGTCAGTGGCACAGGCTGCCTACGATATCCGTGTTAATCAATCCGTGAGTTTCTGTCTGTGCTATGGATTCTATCATTCTGATTCGTTCATTGATTAATTGATTGAAATTCGACTGGATTAAGGCTCGACATACCGTCGGGAACCTCATCGGAGTGGCCGGCCTTGACATCCCGGTGGACCAGTTCGAACGACTGGCCCCCGCCTGGGAGCTGGGCGTGTTGGGCTACATCTTCATGGCTACAAACAATGGCTTCATTCTGTTTCATCCGGAGTTCCGGCCCGTTAATGTAAGACGGCGAGATAGTGGGTATTAGAAGTTGGGGTGTTTGGGGTGGTTGGTGTTTGGGGTGGTGGGTGTTTGGGCTGGTGGGTGTTTGGAGTGGTGGCTGTTTGGGGTGGTGGGTGTTTGGGGTGGTGGGTGTTTGGGGTGGTGGCTATTTGGGGTGGTGGCTGTTTGGGCTGGTGTGTGTTTGGAGTGGTGGCTGTTTGGGGTGGTGGGTGTTTGGGCTGGTGAGTGTTTGGAGTGGTTGGTGTTTGGGATGGTGGCTGTTTGGGGTGGTGGGCGTTTGGAGTGGTGGCTGTTTGGGGTGGTGCGTGTTTAGGGTGGTGGGTGTTTGGGGTGGTGGATATTTGGAGTGGTGGCTGTTTGGGCTGGTGGCTGTTTGGGGTGGTGGCTGTTTGGGGTGGTGGCTGTTTGGGGTGGTGGCTGTTTGGGGTGGTGGCTGTTTGGGGTGGTGGCTGTTTGGGGTGGTGGCTGTTTGGGGTGGTGGCTGTTTGGAGTGGTGGCTGTTTGGGGTGGTTGGTGTTTGGGGTGGTTGGTGTTTGGGGTGGTTGGTGTTTGGGGTGGTTGGTGTTTGGGGTGGTTGGTGTTTGGGGTGGTTGGTGTTTGGGGTGGTGGGTGTTTGGGGTGGTGGCTGTTTGGGGTGGTGGCTGTTTGGGGTGGTGGCTGTTTGGGGTGGTGGCTTTTTGGGCTGGTGGCTGTTTGGGGTGGTGGCTGTTTGGGGTGGTGGCTGTTTGGGGTGGTGGCTGTTTGGGGTGGTGGCTGTTTGGGGTGTGTAGAGGCTTTGGTTAGTAGTCGAAAGCTTGCTCAACTGAGCGCTGCCCAGTTGCTTGCTCAACTGAGCGCTAGCCAGCGGGCGACAATATATATATTTGGTTCTCAACTTCTATTTCAAACTAAGTAACTTCTATTTCGCCGGCGGCTCTCCGGCTGGCGTTAGTAACTTCAATTTCGTCCGCGAGACCGGCCTGCCCAAGTTAGGGTAAATCAATCTCACAAAAAGTAACTTCTATTTCGTCTCTTCAGCACAGCGATTTGTGTTTGCGTCCGCTCTGTGAAATACGGACTTTGTCCTTGCCTTTGATCTTCGCCGACGCCGCCACCGACTCCGCCGCAGTGGAATTTTAATAATTTTTTCCGAGTGTCGAGAGATTTATGGCCCTGTGAATATATGACCATATAGCACAGAATCACAATAAATTCAGCTAATTGGATAGCGCCGACACTTTCACATCCAGCCGCTCTTGAAGCTCCAATCTTATTATAATATATTTAATAATATTAATATATATATTGGGAACGAGATCTCTCTCTCAATCATGTCACACAACTTTGTTCAAGTCACAGAAATGCCTCGCGGAAATTACGGAAAGGTGTCTCAAACAGACCGCCAGCGCCTGATCTCTGCATTTGAAGAAAATGCTGACTGGCTGCAGCTTGCTGTCCAGTTGGGGATCAACAAGCAAACGGCTCGATCCATCATTACGCGTTTCCGTCGCACTGGACTGCGGGATCCAGCTCGACTGGTTTTGCACGCGCGCGGCAGGGGGCACCTCGAGACGTTCGGCGGCGATGCACGGCCTCCCGCCGTCCGTGCCTGCGCCTGGGGTGGCGCCGGTAGCAGCGCTGTATGTGCCTCTGGTGGCGCTGCTGGTGCCGCTGCCGCTGGTGGCTCCACTGGTGGCGTTGACCCGGCTGGTGGCGGTGGCGTCGGTGGCTGGTCGATTGCGGGCAGGTGCTTGAGGTCCGTGATGTGGCGCATGCAGGTCTGGCGCCCTCTGCTCAGCACCAGGGAATCGCCCTTTACCTCGTCGATGGTCCAGGGCTCCGGATCGAAGGGTGTCTTTGTCTTGGCCGCTGGTCGCCGCCTGTGTAGCACCGAGTCGCCGGCTCTAATGTCGTGGCTTGTGGCCCTTCGGCGGTCGTCGGCGTACCGGGCCATCCGCTGCTTGGCCTCGTCGCGGGCCCTTGATGCACGCCAGGTTGCGCGGCTGCTGGCGTCGCTGTTGCACGCTGGGGATGACGTCATGGACCTGCCGCTGGAACGAAGTCCCAGCCTTGGTCTCTGCATCACGGCTGGCGTCGACCCCGTGCTCGAATGTGGGGTGTTGAGGTAGGCTTCTAGCCAGTCCTCCAGAGCCTCCCGCCAGTCTGTTGACTCGATGTTGGCAATCCTGACGGTCTTGTTGATTGATCGGTTGACGCGTTCCGTGACGCCGTTTGCCTCTGGGTGGTACGATGTGACGAGACGCTGCTGGATGCCGTTGCTGCCGAGGTAGTCGCGGAACGCTTGCGAACTGAACGGCGGCCCGTTGTCGGACACGAGCTGGGTCGGCCTGCCGAACGTGGCGAAAAGTTTTCGCAGCTGCTTGGTGACGTAGCCGTCATGGACGACATGCTGATGACGATTGGGTACCGGGAGAAGTGGTCCACAATGACCAGCAGGTGACGGTTTTGCACCGGTCCGGTGAAGTCGATGCCCAGAGTGTGTCAGGCGTACGGCGGCAGCGGCGTGGCCTGCAGCGGAGCCGCCGGGACTGCCGCTCGATGGCTCGCTGCTTGGCACGGCAGGCAGGCGTCGCACATGCGCCGCGCTTCTCCAACCATGCCTGCCACCAGACCTTCGCGGACAGTCTGGCCTGTGTCTTCTTGTCTCCCTGGTGTCCTTGGTGCGCTAGGCGCAGCACTGCTTGTCGTAGAGCCTCGTGGACGACAATCCGGTGTCCTCGTAGCAGGACCCCGTCGGATGCGGACAGCTCCTGCTTCAGCGCATGCAGGGACCGCAGCGTTTCGTCGCGAAGGTCCCAGTCACCTCCGCGAAGGGCCGCGATGGCTGCCCGCAGCGCTTCGTCTCTTGCCGTCGCCTCCTTGATCTGCTGCAGCGAGAGTCCCTTCGGGGTGGCGGCTTCGGCGATGCTGTTAATGAAGTTAGTGTCCCTGGACTAACACGAACTGCAGCGACTGCTGAGGGCCCGCTTGGTTGCCGGCTCAGGACATCGCTGGGGTTGGACGGGCCTGGCCTGTATGTTGTCTCGAACACCAGGTCCTGGATGATCAGTGCCACCCGGGAACTGGGCTTGAAGAGGTGCACCAGCGGCTTGTGATCGGTGACGACTCGGAAGCCGGGTGAGCCGCTGAGTTAGTGGCGGAAGCGGAGGCAGCCGAATTTAACCGTGAGAGCCTCCCGCTCAGTCTGCGAGTAGCGCGCCTCTACGGCCGTCAGAGCGCGGCTGGCGTAGGCGATTGGTCTCAGGCTGCCGTCTGGCTGTTGCTGGCTGAGGATTGTCCCGAGGCCGGTCGGGCTGGCGTACACGATCACTTCTGTCGGCTTCCGCTTGTTGAAGAACGTTAACGTGTTGCTGGCATCGATGGAGCTCTTGACGGCGTTAAAGGCAGCGTCTTCCGCCGCTTTCGAGGTCCAGGCGGCCTCCCTTCTGGTCAGGTTTCTGAGAGGCTTTGCAATGTCTGCGAGCTGTGGGTTTTTGGGGTGGTGGGAGTTTGGGGTGGTGGCTGTTTGGGGTGGTGGGTGTTTGAGGTGGTGGCTGTTTGGGGTGGTGGGAGTTTGGGGTGGTGGCTGTTTGGGGTGGTGGGTGTTTGAGGTTCTGGGTGTTTGGGGTGACGAGTATTTGGGTGGCGGGTATTTGTGGTGGTGGGTGGTGGATGTTAGAGGTGTTGGATATTTGGGGTTGGTGGTGTTTGGCATGGTGCGTATTTATACGGAGGTGGTTGTTAGGCGTGGTGAGTATTAGGGGCTGTGTGTATTTGGGATGACGGCTATTTGGGGAGGTGGGTTTTTGCTGTGGCTGCGGTTGGTTGGCTTTTGGGGTATCAATTGGATTTCCTAAAGTCAGAAAATCAATTTAAAAGCAGTAGGCTGTTAGATTATGTTCATTCGAAGATCGATTAGAATTCTAAAATTAATTTTTTAGGAGAACGGCGATATGCAGATGTTCTACAACAATCAGGACATTGCGGACATTGAATTCCCAGCTGACGACACTCCAATCAACGGCAAGCCGAACTACGATCTTCCTCTGCGAGTCGCCATGATCAAGCGTCAGACAGGCGCCATCAATATGGTCAGGGTCAAGACATTCGACCATATGGTGAGTAGAAGTCGGGCAGAATGTCCGGGTAGAAGTCACAGCTCAGGACCAATATAAGACACCTGTAAATTTTTTGCAACAAAAGCAAAGTCCATCCCGTCCGCCTCCAGAGTCGCGGCATGTTACAGCAGTTCCGCTACTTTTACGCTCCGCTGAACTCCACCGCGCCAGCTGGTGTCGCCAGCGAAACCCGAGCGACGCCTTTCTCTCTCGGCCTCGTCCTGCCCTGGCGCTCCGACAAGCAGTGGCCGCCCGTGGCTGCCTACAAAAACCCGCCATCAACTCCAGTCCACAGCCTGAAGCTGGATTACCTGGCTGACTTGCTCTCCCGGCGTCTGGCAAACGCAACTTGCGACGCGGCATCGCCTGCTTCGTACAAAACAGGCCTGGCCGACTATGAGTTCTGCGACTTCCCCAGCGAACTGCTGTCTCAGTACAGCGTCAACCCGCTGTGCGCGCTGGCTTCAGTGCTGCAGATGCCGGAGGCCAAGCAGAGGTCAATGAGCTGCTCAGCTGAGTACCTGAGTCGAGTGCTGATTGACGCGGGCAGCACAAGCGAGGTGGCGAAGGACTGGCCGACAAGCATGAACTCCGTGGCGCGGGCCCAGCTGGGCGCCGGCCTGGTGTTCCTGTGGACAGCAGCCGGACTGGCTCGGTGGCAGCAGCCGCCGGCGGGCGACCCACAGGCCGTCATCGACGCCAGTTTTGCCGCGGCTCGACGCAACGGCTCTCGGGATGGTGTGTACGAGCGCACTGCCCTGCTGGCAGCCGCCGCATCGGAAGCGTCGCTACCGCTGACGGTGTTGTCGGCGCCATCAGGTGATTCAGTGTCCGCTAGGATCAAGGCCAACACCAGTGTGCCGATCTACCTGACCTCCGCGCTGCGAGTCGGCGCCAGCGTAGTCGGCGTCATCGGCGCCGAGCTCAACTACGATCGGCTTGCTGAGTACTTCACGGCCGCCACACGGACTTGCGCCGGTGGCGGCTCTGGGTGCCCCACCTGCGCCCAGACCAATGTGCGCTGCTACCTGCTGGACGGTAGCGGCGCCGTCGTTGTGTCAGAGAGTCCTGCCGATGTTGGAAAAACTTTCGACATTGTGAACTGCCCTGCTATGCGGCTCATGATGAATCGCAGCATATTTGTCAGGTGACTATTTTTAATTCAGCCGAAGGTATCTTTGGCTTTGGGGCTTGATTTGAACCATGAAATCTGCATTGACAGTGACTCCAGAAATTCAAAATGTAAAATTGCCCATATTTTCTAAAATATCCTCAAAGGTGTTATCTAGACAACTTTGCTGACATCCAGTAACAAAATCATCTTACTTTGGCTTTATATTTCCAGCATGAGAGCCTACGACTTTCAAGCTGTATGCCTCAATAAAACACCTGTTGATAGCTCCGCTTCTACATTGTTGAATGTGAGTTCGAATTGTCTAATAATTTTGCGAAGTACGCTCGTATAACAAAACAATTGAAGTCTAAAAAAACATATATTTCTTTTTTTATAGCCCATCAGAGCCGTGATACGTCTCATTTCGTGGGTTGTGGTCGAAGGATTCTTGTGAGAACAGATCGATCAGTATTTAATTTGTACATTAGAATGTTGTTAAATAAACGTTTGTGACATGATGCCTTGAGACAATTTTCCAGACTGCTATCAGATGCGACTATGTCAACATTTCAAGCCATCAAAACTGCGGCTCAAGGTGATTTGCTGCTTAATTAAGCTCGTAGATGGTTAACTTTGCCCGTGCCTCGCAGGTTGCATATGAACAAATTTGGAAGTTCAAGTTTTCCTTCTCTCGCAGATTTTGGCATGGTTTTGACCGGTGACGCCGAGAAGTGCCACCGCATCGATGCTTCCCGACCCGACAGCATTCGGAAAGTCTACGAGCGAGTCGACACACTCGTAGCCGAAACCGCCAACTCTTTCGACAAGTCTACGGATGCGGCTACGAAGCTGCAGGAGATTCGGCGTCGCCTCATGCAGCCGCTGTGCATAGGACGCACCGGAGACGATCGAGATGAGGAGGCCGCCTGCGAGTACCTGTGCAAACTGCTGCCAGAGCAGTTTGGCATCGGCTTTGTCGCTGACCTACTGGCCAGCTGTACACAGTTCACTGAGGCCCAGGTCGACTGCACCATCCAGAGGACTCTACTGCGCAGGGAGCAGCAGCAGCCGCTGCCAGCGACGGGGGCCATGCGACTCCGGTGTCCGGCGCTAGGACAATGTGACTCCTGCCAGACTGGAGCCAACGGTTCCTCGCTATTGTAGGTTTCGTCGCAATGAGTGCACCAGACTTGTCCCAAACGCTGTACATAAAATAAGAGTAGGATCGCGAAGACCTGTACAGTATTTGGTATAACAATGACAAAGCTCTTCCATGTTGTCTATTGGCCACGGAACAAATCTGTAATAAGATAGTCAAGCTCGCACCAAAGTGCATTGTGTTTACGCGAGCTTGTATGCATGAGAATACCGATTACGCTCCTACGTTTACTTGAAGCCTTGTTTTGGAAGGTTTGAGCAACTTTGAGTAAAAATGTAATTATCAGGGCCAATCCCAAGTAACAGTGAATGTGAATTGTGAGCTCTGTCTGACGTTTGGAAAGTCGGGTCCTCGGGTGTATTAGAGCGTATCCATGTGCTGCGCGCCTTCTAAATCTTAGTCGCCAAACTTCAGTGCTCTCAATGTTTGCCACTTCCGAACAATACAGTTTACCAGCCTCAAACAGCGATAGATTATATTTTAACTGTTCGAAACCATCTTTACAGAATTACCTAACATACCCCCTCTGCAGCGACGTGTATGTCCGGCAGGTGGCGGGCACCAATTTGATCTTTGTGGCTGTCGCCGGCGACCCGAACTGCGACTGCACCGGCTGTCCGTTGGCTGTGGTCAGCGAAAAACTCGACGTCGTTCGCAATGTCACCGCCCAGCAGCGCTACAGGGAGAGGCCGCCATGGAGTAGGCCGAATATTGTGCTTACGGTAGGCTACTCAATGAGTTCAGTGTGTTCTCTGACAGCCTTAGCAACCCAACACTCAATGAGTTCAGTGTGTTCTCTGACAGCCTTATCAACCCAACACTCAATGAGTTCAGTGTGTCCTCTGACAGCCTTATCAACCCAACACTCAATGAGTTCAGTGTGTCCTCTGACAACCTTAGCAACCCAACACTCAATGAGTTCAGTGTGTCCTCTGACAGCCTTAGCAACCCAACACTCAATGAGTTCAGTGTGTTCTCTGACAGCCTTAGCAACCCAACACTCAATGAGTTCAGTGTGTCCTCTGACAGCCTTAGCAACCCAACACTCAATGAGTTCAGTGTGTTCTCTGACAGCCTTAGCAACCCAACACTCAATGAGCTCAGTGTGTTCTCTGACAGCCTTAGCAACCCAACACTCAATGAGTTCAGTGTGTTCTCTGACAACCTTAGCAACCCAACACTCAATGAGTTCAGTGTGTTCTCTGACAGCCTTAGCAACCCAACACTCAATGAGCTCAGTGTGTTCTCTGACAGCCTTAGCAACCCAACACTCAATGAGCTCAGTGTGTTCTCTGACAGCCTTAGCAACCCAACACTCAATGAGTTCAGTGTGTTCTCGGACAGCCTTAGCAACCCAAAACTCAATGAGTTCAGTGTGTTCTCTGACAGCCTTATCAACCCAACACTCAATGAGTTCAGTGTGTTCTCTGACAGCCTTAGCAACCCAACACTCAATGAGTTCAGTGTGTTCTCTGACAGCCTTAGCAACCCAACACTCAATGAGTTCAGTGTGTTCTCTGACAGCCTTAGCAACCCAACACTCAATGAGTTCAGTGTGTTCTCTGACAGCCTTATCAACCCAACACTCAATGAGTTCAGTGTGTTCTCTGACAACCTTAGCAACCCAACACTCAATGAGTTCAGTGTGTTCTCTGACAGCCTTAGCAACCCAACACTCAAGGAGTTCAGTGTGTTCTCTGACAACCTTAGCAACCCAACACTCAATGAGTTCAGTGTGTTCTCTGACAGCCTTAGCAACCCAACACTCAATGAGTTCAGTGTGTTCTCTGACAGCCTTAGCAACCCAACACTCAATGAGTTCAGTGTGTTCTCTGACAGCCTTAGCAACCCAACACTCAAGGAGTTCAGTGTGTTCTCTGACAACCTTAGCAACCCAACACTCAATGAGTTCAGTGTGTTCTCTGACAGCCTTAGCAACCCAACACTCAATGAGTTCAGTGTGTTCTCTGACAGCCTTAGCAACCCAACACTCAATGAGCTCAGTGTGTTCTCTGACAGCCTTAGCAACCCAACACTCAATGAGTTCAGTGTGTTCTCTGACAGCCTTAGCAACCCAACACTCAATGAGTTCAGTGTGTTCTCTGACAGCCTTAGCAACCCAACACTCAATGAGTTCAGTGTGTTCTCTGACAGCCTTAGCAACCCAACACTCAATGAGTTCAGTGTGTTCTCTGACAGCCTTAGCAACCCAACACTCAATGAGCTCAGTGTGTTCTCTGACAGCCTTAGCAACCCAACACTCAATGAGTTCAGTGTGTTCTCTGACAGCCTTAGCAACCCAACACTCAATGATTTCAGTGTGTTCTCTGACAACCTTAGCAACCCAACACTCAATGAGTTCAGTGTGTTCTCTGACAGCCTTAGCAACCCAACACTCAATGAGCTCAGTGTGTTCTCTGACAGCCTTAGCAACCCAACACTCAATGAGTTCAGTGTGTTCTCTGACAGCCTTAGCAACCCAACACTCAATGAGTTCAGTGTGTTCTCTGACAACCTTAGCAACCCAACACTCAATGAGTTCAGTGTGTTCTCTGACAGCCTTAGCAACCCAACACTCAATGAGTTCAGTGTGTTCTCTGACAGCCTTAGCAACCCAACACTCAAGGAGTTCAGTGTGTTCTCTGACAACCTTAGCAACCCAACACTCAATGAGTTCAGTGTGTTCTCTGACAGCCTTAGCAACCCAACACTCAATGAGTTCAGTGTGTTCTCTGACAGCCTTAGCAACCCAACACTCAATGAGCTCAGTGTGTTCTCTGACAGCCTTAGCAACCCAACACTCAATGAGTTCAGTGTGTTCTCTGACAGCCTTAGCAACCCAACACTCAATGAGTTCAGTGTGTTCTCTGACAGCCTTAGCAACCCAACACTCAATGAGTTCAGTGTGTTCTCTGACAACCTTAGCAACCCAACACTCAATGAGTTCAGTGTGTTCTCTGACAGCCTTAGCAACCCAACACTCAATGAGCTCAGTGTGTTCTCTGACAGCCTTAGCAACCCAGCACACAGCTAGTTCTCTGTGTTTTGTGCCAACCGGCTCTATTTTTGCATTTAATTTCTATTTTTCCACAGGATAACGCCACTGTGTGCAGCAAGGCAGCAGTACCATCAGCTGTCAGTCAAGCTCAGCTGTTGCCAGTGGTTCTCATGGCTTTCGTGAGCTCCTGCTTTCAGCATCAATGGTCTCTCGGCGCTTGAAGAAGTAAAGAAAATATCTTTTTACATAGCGAGTAATTAAAGCTTGCAACCAAACTTCAGTATTCTGTATCTCTACTGGACATTTGCTGAGCTCTTGGTCAGGGTAGATGTTTGCGTTGGAAGATGTCAGGGAAGTTTTTAGGGTAGATGTCAGCGTATAAGTAGATGTCAAGGTAGATGTCAGGACAGATGTCATGGTTGGTATATTTTTGGGTATATGTCAGGGTAGATGTCTGCGGAAAACTTCCAGAATATTTCCAGCATTTTGTAGATATTTTTCTCGCAGTTTTTAAAAAGAATGAAAAGAATTTACAACTGCTCCTTAATAACGAATATTCTCATATTTACAGCTGCTTGTTACTACTAAAAATAGCTAAATTCTTACAAAAAGCGATATAAGTTTTCTATGCAACCTGTGTGAGCAAAATTAATATTACAGATATTTACTTATAGTTCTGCGGTGGCATGAAATTTTATCTTTCAAATGTTATCATGCATGTTGATATGTTCTGCTTTTCATTTACATAAAAATTTGCCAATATTGTTCGCTATGAATGAATGCAATAAATTCCAACCGTCACAAAATTGATTAAAGATAACTTTTCGACAACAGAAAAAATATTTCACCGGTTTTTTATGTCTAGTTGAATTGACTCATTGTATAAATTTAAGCTTTTTACTTAGTCTTGTAACTTCTGTAGATTAATAGTTCACGCCAAGGCCAAACCCACTGTCCTATTTATTACATCAGTCACAAACCCACTGTCTTATTACACCAGTCACAAACCCACTGTCCCATTTATTACATCAGTCACAGACCCACTGTCCCATTTATTACATCAGTCACAAACCCACTGTCCCATTTATTACATCAGTCACAGACCCACTGTCCCATTTATTACACCAGTCACAAACCCACTGTCCCATTTATTACATCAGTCACAAACCCACTGTCCCATTTATTACATCAGTCACAAACCCACTGTCTTATTACATCAGTCACAAACCCACTGTCTTATTACATCAGTCACAAACCCACTGTCTTATTACATCAGTCACAAACCCACTGTCCTATTACATCAGTCACAGACCCACTGTCTTATTACATCAGTCACAGACCCACTGTCTTATTACATCAGTCACAAACCCACTGTCTTATTACATCAGTCACAAACCCACTGTCTTATTACATCAGTCACAAACCCACTGTCTTATTACATCAGTCACAAGCCCACTGTCTTATTACATCAGTCACAAACCCACTGTCCCATTTATTACATCAGTCACAAACCCACTGTCTTATTACATCAGTCACAAACCCACTGTCTTATTACATCAGTCACAAACCCACTGTCCCATTTATTACATCAGTCACAAACCCACTGTCTTATTACATCAGTCACAAAGCCACTGTCTTATTACATCAGTCACAGACCCACTGTCTTATTACATCAGTCACAAACCCACTGTCTTATTACATCAGTCACAAACCCACTGTCTTATTACATCAGTCACAAGCCCACTGTCTTACTACATCAGTCACAAACCCACTGTCTTATTACATAAGTCACAGACCCACTGTCTTATTACATCAGTCACAGACCCACTGTCTTATTACATCAGTCACAGACCCACTGTCTTATAACATCAGTCACAAACCCACTGTCTTATTACATCAGTCACAAACCCACTGTCTTATTACATCAGTCACAAACCCACTGTCTTATTACATCAGTCACAGACCCACTGTCTTATAACATCAGTCACAAACCCACTGTCTTATTACATCAGTCACAAACCCACTGTCTTATTACATCAGTCACAAGCCCACTGTCTTATTACATCAGTCACAAGCCCACTGTCTTATTACATCAGTCACAAGCCCACTGTCTTATTACATCAGTCACAAGCCCACTGTCTTATTACATCAGTCACAAACCCACTGTCCCATTTATTGCATCAGTCACAGACCCACTGTCCCATTTATTACATCAGTCACAAACCCACTGTCTTATTACATCAGTCACAAGCCCACTGTCTTATTACATCAGTCACAAGCCCACTGTCTTATTACATCAGTCACAAGCCCACTGTCTTATTACATCAGTCACAAACCCACTGTCTTATTACATCAGTCAAAAACCCACTGTCCCATTTATTGCATCAGTCACAGACCCACTGTCCCATTTATTACATCAGTCAGAGACCCACTGTCCCATTTATTACATCAGTCGGAGACCCACTGTCCCATTTATTACATCAGTCGCAAACCCACTGTCTTATTACATCAGTCAGAGACCCACTGTCCCATTTATTACATCAGTCGCAAACCCACTGTCTTATTACATCAGTCACAAACCCACTGTCTTATTACATCAGTCACAAGCCCACTGTCTTATTACATCAGTCACAAACCCACTGTCTTATTACATCAGTCACAAGCCCACTGTCTTATTACATCAGTCACAAGCCCACTGTCTTATTACATCAGTCACAGACCCACTGTCTTATTACATCAGTCACAAACCCACTGTCTTATTACATCAGTCACAAACCCACTGTCCTATTACATCAGTCACAAACCCACTGTCTTATTACATCAGTCACAAACCCACTGTCTTATTACATCAGTCACAAACCCACTGTCTTATTACATCAGTCACAAACCCACTGTCTTATTACATCAGTCACAAACCCACTGTCTTATTACATCAGTCACAGACCCACTGTCTTATAACATCAGTCACAAACCCACTGTCTTATTACATCAGTCACAAACCCACTGTCCTATTACATCAGTCACAAACCCACTGTCTTATTACATCAGTCACAAACCCACTGTCTTATTACATCAGTCACAAGCCCACTGTCTTATTACATCAGTCACAAACCCACTGTCCTATTACATCAGTCACAAACCCACTGTCTTATTACATCAGTCACAGACCCACTGTCTTATTACATCAGTCAGAAACCCACTGTCTTATTACATCAGTCACAAACCTACTGTCTTATTACATCAGTCAAAAACCCACTGTCCCATTTATTGCATCAGTCACAGACCCACTGTCCCATTTATTACATCAGTCAGAGACCCACTGTCCCATTTTTTACATCAGTCGGAGACCCACTGTCCCATTTATTACATCAGTCAGAGACCCACTGTCCCATTTATTACATCAGTCACAAACCCACTGTCCCATTTATTACATCAGTCACAAACCCACTGTCCCATTTATTGCATCAGTCACAAACCCACTGTCCCATTTATTGCATCAGTCACAGACCCACTGTCCCATTTATTACATCAGTCACAGACCCACTGTCCCATTTATTGCATCAGTCACAGACCCACTGTCCCATTTATTGCATCAGTCACAGACCCACTGTCCCATTTATTACATCAGTCACAGACCCACTGTCCCATTTATTACATCAGTCAGAGACCCACTGTCCCATTTATTGCATCAGTCACAAACCAACTCCCTTAAATTTTTTTTTCGATTAAACATTATCACTGTACATTTCAGTTTGTTATCACGTGTAACAGTCCTGTCAGTCCAATAAACTGTCATAAAGTGTAGGTACTCATATTGATGATTTTATCAAGTAGTAGTCAAGAGAGGTGGGAGGACACCAGGACCATAGCATCAATACTTGTAACACAGTAATATGATTCAATTATAATATAAAACAGCAGGTTGGAAAATTGCGCACTCAATTTACCTAACGATCAATCGATTCGGTCTGCTTTTGTTTTGGACTGTCGATTAGTGCAATGAATTGTCAGGTAAAATATAGGCGCAGATAATGGATTGGATTCCAAGTCTGCAACAGAAGACTTGTACTAATAAAGAAGAAATTCATTTACAAGAGATCGTAATTTTACACGAACTTCAAGCTTACTCGACAATAAAAGGAGAGTGTAAAAGATAAAATGAAAAATTCTAGATTAAGATATCAATATTCTAGACAGTTCGCTAGTAATAGACATTGGTTGCATTTTATTTAAATTTTTACATACACAAGACCTAGTGAGGCATCAGTTGTATCAGTTGCGTCAGATGTCAATTGTGTCAGGTGTCAGTTGTGTCAGGTGTCAGTTGTGTCAGATGTCAGTTGTGTCAGATGTCAATTGTGTCAGGTGTCAGTTGTGTCAGGTGTCAGTTGTGTCAGATGTCAGTTGTGTCAGATGTCAGTTGTGTCAGGTGTCAGTTGTGTCAGGTTCAGTTGTGTCAGGTGTCAGTTGTGTTAGGTTAAGCTTTGGCAGGTGTCAGTTGTGTCAGATGTCAGTTGTGTCAGATGTCAGTTGTGTCAGGTGTCAGTTGTGTCAGATGTCAGTTGTGTCAGATGTCAGTTGTGTCAGATGTCAGTTGTGTTAGGTTAAGCTTTGGCAGGTGTCAGTTGTGTCAGGTTCAGTTGTGTCAGGTTCAGTTGTGTCAGGTGTCAGTTGTGTTAGGTTAAGCTTTGGCAGCTGTCAGTTGTGTCAGATGTCAGTTGTGTCAGATGTCAGTTGTGTCAGATGTCAGTTGTGTCAGGTGTCAGTTGTGTCAGATGTCAGTTGTGTCAGATGTCAGTTGTATCAGATGTCATTTGTGTCAGGTGTCAGTTGTGTTAGGTTCAGTTGTGTCAGGTGTCAGTTGTGTTAGGTTAAGCTTTGGCAGGTGTCAGTTGTGTTAGGTTCAGTTGTGTCAGGTGTCAGTTGTGTTAGGTTAAACTTTGGCAGGTGTCAGTTGTGTTAGGTTCAGTTGTGTCAGGTGTCAGTTGTGTTAGGTTAAGCTTTGGCAGCTGTCAGTTGTGTCAGATGTCAGTTGTGTCAGATGTCAGTTGTGTCAGATGTCAGTTGTGTCAGGTGTCAGTTGTGTCAGATGTCAGTTGTGTCAGATGTCAGTTGTGTCAGATGTCAGTTGTGTCAGGTGTCAGTTGTGTTAGGTTCAGTTGTGTCAGGTGTCAGTTGTGTTAGGTTAAGCTTTGGCAGGTGTCAGTTGTGTTAGGTTCAGTTGTGTCAGTTGTCAGTTGTGTCAGGTGTCAGTTGTGTCAGGTGTCAGTAGTGTCAGGTGTCAGTTGTGTCAGGTGTCAGTTGTGTCAGGTGTCAGTTGTGTCAGGTGTCAGTTGTGCCAGGTGTCATTTGCTTCAGGTGTCAGTTGTGTCAGATGTCAGTTGTGTCAGATGTCAGTTGTGTCAGATGTCAGTTGTGTCAGGTGTCAGTTGTGTCAGATGTCAGTTGTGTCAGATGTCAGTTGTGTCAGATGTCAGTTGTGTCAGGTGTCAGTTGTGTTAGGTTCAGTTGTGTCAGGTGTCAGTTGTGTTAGGTTAAGCTTTGGCAGGTGTCAGTTGTGTTAGGTTCAGTTGTGTCATGTGTCAGTTGTGTCAGGTGTCAGTTGTGTCAGATGTCAGTTGTGTCAGGTGTCAGTTGTGTCAGGTGTCAGTTGTGTCAGGTGTCAGTTTGTTCAGGTTAAGCTTTGGCAGGTGTCAGGTAATTTGCTCAAAGATTCACTGAAATATTTTCAATTACGTTCCGGCTTATCAAAAATACTTTGGTCTAGAAACGTATAGACACCTACATGAAGATCATCATGGCTAGTCCATATTTTAACAAATTTTCATCCGTTTATTCATTGGCTATTTTATATATAATTATTTTAGTAAGGGTTACTATAATGGGAAACTTTTAATTGACGCCTGATATAAGATTTGAGGATTTAGGAATGCGCAAAAACAGGAAAGGGAGGACAAAGATTGAGGCTATCAATCGAATATAGTGAAGGCTAAAGCTTTTAGTGGGATAATCGTGTGGTTTGTGCCGTAAGGTGTGTACTGCCACCGATTCAAAATATCCTTCTCATCTTCAAAGTCTAGAGTTTAAACGATTCCAAATAAATAAATCAGACAGAGAGACGAAGGCTAGAGCGCCCCAGTGTAATCAGACTCTCATTCAGTCTCTTGATCGCGAGCGTTGTCATTGTTGTTTTTGTTGACAACAGGGGCCAGACTGACTCCTGTGGTGTAGCTTGTGCTGCGGCTGGAGCCTCCGCTGCCGACCGGGCGTCCGAGGCATCGTCGAAGCGGACGCAGCATCGGAGCGCGAACAAAGGCAACGTCCTTGGCGTAGATGATCCAGTTGAATCCGTAGAAGACGGCGTAGAGGACGTTGAACAGCAGGCCCAGACCACTGGTGAAGAGCACATTCAGATAGAACTCGACGGGATTGGCTCGCGAGTTGGCTGCGATTGAATAGACGGTGCCAACCCCCAGCACAGCGGCTGCTGGTGCCAGCGTGGCCATGTAGAACAAGCTCAGGCTGAAGATCAGCAGTGTCACCCTGGCGGCCTTTCGATCCTCCTTGGCATTCTGCTGCTGCTGCTGCTGCGTCTTCTGGCTGCTGGCCCGGATCTGGCGGATCCTGCAGGCCAGGAAGGCGTTAAAGGCCAGTATGATGAGAGACACGACCCCGCCGCGCTGGAGCAGGAACAGGTAGACGGTGAGCACACTGCGCTGGTCGGGCAGCTCGGATGGTACAAAACAGATCGTGGACAGCACGGCCACGTCGGCGAAGGCTAGCATCTGGCTGACTCGGAATAGGCCAATGACGGGTGTGGCACACGCGATGGAGATCAGGCCTGTGGGAAACATAATGATCGTAATTGATACACCTGGCCCAATCGGGCCAGATGTATAACAAACAGCGCTGCCGCAGCTATTGCGTGGCGAATCTGAAGGCTGCGTACGGCTGTTCAGTCCATGGACTGGGGGTGTCACACCTAACGGTGACACAGTCAAATTTGTTCCGATGGAGTCAAGAATCGAAACCCCAACCTTCAAGTCGTGAGACGACGCTCTAACAACCAGGCTACAACCCCGGCACAAATAACAGGTAACATAGACCGAGTATGAGCAAACAATAAACTCATAGGTGCCAAGACGCACCAATGAATGCGGCGGCCATCTTGCTGAGCTTGAGTCCATAGCTGCGGTAGCTAAACGGCAGGGTCAGCGCGTGCAGCCGGTCGACCACCAGCGCCACCATCAGCAGCATGGCGAAGCCGTTCGCAGTGTTCATGACGAACTCCCAAAAGGGGCAGAACCAGTCGGCGGAATACATCGGGAATTTGAATGAGCCTCTGGTGAAACTGAAGCTCGCTCGGTTCACCTGCAGATTGTCATTTACGCATTCGTAAGTCTGAGTCTATAATCACCATCGTGATCTGCATATTTGACGATAGCGCATCATTTGGTGACAGTGGATCCGCTGTCAGCGAGGAGGCCATTCTGCTCATTTCGCAGACTCCTGAGCACACAAGCACACAGATACCGACTTTCTCATCGTGAGGCAGTGAGCACTCTTCTCACTGTGCTTTGGGGGTTGGCCCTCAAGGGAGTAAATTGCACGACAAGCCCCCAAGCGTTCTCTCCGCGGCTGTGCCCCAGATGAATGTGGCCACGCTGCGGAATCGAGCTCAGGACCTTGGTGTGAGAGGCACGAACCACCTCAGTTGGACGGTGAACGCCAATGGAGTGCTGCGTCTCCACGAACCCCACCTGCTCAGGAATTTACCGTCTGCGAGAAGAACTGATGCGTGACGATCAGCGCATTGGTTGGCAGCAGGCAGGTGATGTAGACATGCGGTTTCGACCAACGCGACCTCGAGCGAAGCATCAGGCAGAACGCCGTGAGGTTGCCGAATAGACCAACCACGAAGCAGACGGGCACAACGATGAAGGCCACCCAGCTGTTGAGTCGCTCCAGTGTCAACACGCGGTCGTAGAGTTCGCGCAGCCCGGCGTCGCGACGCAGTGCCGACTGGAGGAGCATGAAGAACAGTGCGTAGCGGTTCGGGATTTCGCCTCCCCCGCTGCTGCTGTTGACAGCTGGATCGCTGTTGTTGCTCATGACTCTTATAGCGGTTGATTTGCCTGAGACTGTGCAACAACAAGTTTTATAAATTGGAGAGCAAAAAATAAGTTTAGCAACTTACCCTTACGGACCGTTGAAACCAATGTTTTCGACGAATTTCACGTTTTTGGGGATGAATTTATAGCCAATAAATTCCCATTTGACTGGCAATGCAGCCAGTTCCACCAATCAGTGCAGGGGCCTCTATCCGTAATTGGTCAAGCCCTTCCAACCAAGCTAGCTTTTAATTACAATAATGATAATAACGACGGCACAGCCGCAGCTTGCGCGGCGCATCTGAAGGCTGCGTACGGCTGTTCAGTCTATGGACTGGGGAGGACACACACTTTTTATTATCCCATTTAACAGTTGATTAAACCGAAGCATTGCAGACTTAAGTGTCTTCTCTTACTTGGGAAAAAATCGTTCCAGTGGTGTCGGGAATCGAACCCCTGTCGTTCCTTCCAGTCGTGAATTCGACGCCCAAACCACTAATCTACAAGCTCTATAGACGTACTCGTATGTAAGCGTCTACTACAAAAAATAATTAATTTTCTGTACTTTGCAGGCCTAGCTGTAAACGGACTAGCACACAAAACCCCATAGCATACTAATGCATACTTCAGTTTTTGAGATCAGATCAGTCAGATCGAAGCCTAAGCTTTGTTGTTGTCTAGTTTTCAAAGTGCCAGTTAAGAATTCCAGTTAGGTTTTCTTCCAATCTTAACAATAATAAAGACATAGGTTGTGAGTGGTCTAACGCGTTTGCCTCTCGCACCAAGGTCCCTGAGCTCGATTTCGCGGTGAGGCCACAGCTGCAGCTTGTGTGGTGTGGCTTGTCATGCAATTTACCTTTTGAGGGCCAACCTCCAAGGCATAGTGAGCTTTTACACTGCCTGACGATGAGAAAGTCAGTCACCCCTGTGTGATCGTCTGCCTGCGTACAGTATCAGTGTGCGTGTGTACTCAGGAGTCAGCGAAATGGGCAGAATTGCCTTTTCGCTGACTGCGGGTCTAGTGTCACCAAATAATGTGCCATTGCCCACAACCCTTCAGCAATTATTTTTGTTCCTATCTGAAGTGCATACACCCAATCAGTGAATGTAAATAAAGCTAAGTCAGTGTTTCCAAATCCATAAGTCAATTAATCTTCCATTAATTTGAAGTGGGCCATGAAAATTGCCTAAGACTTTGATTTCGTCGTGAGAAAACTTTACCGACAAACATGCCTATGGCTCGCCATCGTTCACCATCGGTCATGTGGCGGACCATTTTGAAAATAACGAGTAATACTGGTTACTCGCTAGCTGCATTTTGAACTTCGCGATAACCCTTTACCCACCCCACTCTCCCACGGTAGCTATCCTTGCAGTCAGGTGCACATTACGTAATTTGCAGCAGTGAGTTGAGATCAACCGTTCCCCTCGCTCTAGGGTGGCGGTTTTTAATGTTGCTGAGTAAACATGGGAGTTGTCTCATTTACAGTTGGAGCAAATGTAATTGAGCTGTCATAATTTCATCTCTCTTTGGTTACGTGTTGTAGGTAAATAGGGTGTGGCCGAAGTCAACAAATAAAATGAAACAAAGAAAGTTTTTCGCTATTTCATCACAGTTGAGCAGTCAAACACGACCGGGTGAAGGCAGTTTTTTGCACGAAATATTTCGTGATGTATTAAGTTTAGATAACAAAAATGTGAATTATTTACTCCTCTTTGCTTTAACAGATTCTGATTGTTAAAATGAAAACATTTTCTTTGATGAAAACGTTAGCCGAATCAGATGGACCTCTGAATGATGTGCAAAACAGACTACTGGCGGCGACGAGAAGTCCTATAGGGTAGACGCTTATTAAAATAATAAAATTTCGTTGAAAAGCATGTACAAAGCCTAGAAAACGGTACAAGTAATTGAAGAACTTAGGGATTAAATGTCTTACATCGGACGGTAGAAGCAACAGCTGTACATGTGTCCCAACTGGACTCGATATCATTTCTCTCTCTCTTCTCTGACCATCTCTCGTCTCTAAACATTCTTATCTACAATGCTACCAACACCAGTCAGCCGAAATTCAGGCCGGATGAAGCAAGCGAGATTTTCGGAGGATCCAAACTAGCTTTCAGAATTCCTCTGCCTCTGTCGCTTTCGAAAGCGAAAAGAAGAGGATGAAAAACGTGGGCGGCCGCCAAGCCCCTACCGAACCGCCCACCCCAGCCACCCCAGCCTCCGCTCGGGAATTTATCGAGCGAAACTTCGGCAAGCCGGGGTCGCGAAAGCTGGGATGAAGGGGAATGGGGGAAGGGCCAGCTTCCAGACACCAGTTGCCGCATTAGTCAGCAGCAGCAGGGCTTCAGCTAGTCGACCTGGAGGACCCATGGCCCAAGGTCTTTTCAAGGTCTCGTTGGAAAAAGCTTCGTATTTATAAGATAGACCGCAGCTTTCCTGTTCGCTGTCTAGTCACAACTAACTCCAGGAACTATCAAATAGACCTTCTGATTTGTGGCAAATAGACCTTCTCTGCGATTAAAATGGACGCCTCTAATGTTAGCAGCAAGTCGGTAAGATTTTGTACATTGCGTAGAAATTTCATAAATCTTGGATTCGTTAGGTACGAAAAAGTTTTAGAGAGTCTTGGATAGTCTTGGGTAGTCTTGGACAGTCTTCAATAGTCTTGGGTAGTCTTGGGTAGTCTTGGGTAGTCTTGGACAGTCTTCAATAGTATTGGGTAGTCTTGGGTAGTCTTGGGTAGTCTTGGACAGTCTGGGATAGTCTGGAATAGTCTGGGATAGTCTTGGGTAGTCTTGGGTAGTCTTGGGTAGTCTGGGATAGTCTGGGATAGTCTTGGGTAGTCTTGGGTAGTCTTGGGTAGTATTGGGTAGTCTTGGGTAGTCTTGGGTAGTCTTGGGTAGTCTTGGGTAGTATTGGGTAGTCTTGGACAGTCTTCAAAAGTCTTGGGTAGTCCTGGGTAGTCTTGGGTAGTCTTGGACAGTCTGGGATAGTCTGGAATAGTCTGGGATAGTCTTGGGTAGTCTTGGGTAGTCTTGGGTAGTCTTGGGTAGTCTTGGGTAGTCTTGGACAGTCTTCAATAGTCTTGGGTAGTCTTGGGTAGTCTTGGACAGTCTGGGATAGTCTGGAATAGTCTGGGATAGTCTTGGGTAGTCTTGGGTAGTCTTGGGTAGTCTTGGGTAGTATTGGGTAGTCTTGGACAGTCTTCAATAGTCTTGGGTAGTCCTGGGTAGTCTTGGGTAGTCTTGGACAGTCTGGGATAGTCTGGAATAGTCTGGGATAGTCTTGGGTAGTCTTGGGTAGTCTTGGGTAGTCTTGGGTAGTCTTGGGTAGTCTGGGATAGTCTGGGATAGTCTGGGATAGTCTTGGATAGTCTTGGGTAGTCTTGGGAAGTCTTGGGTAGTCTGGGATAGTCTGGGATAGTCTTGGGTAGTCTTGGGTAGTCTTGGGTAGTCTTGGGTAGTCTTGGGTAGTCTTGGACAGTCTTCAATAGTCTTGGGTAGTCTGGGCTAGTCTTGGGTAGTCTGGGCTAGTCTTGGGTAGTCTTGGGTAGTCTTGGGTAGTCTTGGGTAGTCTTGGGTAGTCTTGGGTAGTCTTGGGTAGTCTTGGGTAGTCTTGGGTAGTCTTGGGTAGTCTGGGCTAGTCTTGGGTAGTCTTGGGTAGTCTTGGGTAGTCTTGGGATAGTCTTGGGTAGTCTTGGGTAGTCTTGGGTAGTCTTGGGTAGTCTTGGGTAGTCTGGGCTAGTCTTGGGTAGTCTTGGGTAGTCTTGGGTAGTCTTGGGATAGTCTTGGGTAGTCTTGGGTAGTCTGGGATGGTCTGGGATAGTCTTGGGTAGTCTGGGCTAGTCTTGGGTAGTCTTGGGTAGTCTTGGGTAGTCTTGGGATAGTCTTGGGTAGTCTTGGGTAGTCTTGGGTAGTCTGGGATGGTCTGGGATAGTCTTGGGTAGTCTTGGTTAGTTCGCAAGGAGGTAGTGTTTGGCTTTGTTTCCGGCCTGGGGTCCGCACTCCACCCCAAGCCAAGTAATTATTTTTTAAGCTTTTGCTGTCTCTAAGCCTCAAATGATCTGCGTTCGGCCAATTTGTAATGGCCCATGCGGGCTTTTGTGCAAAGGTGAAAAATGAAGACTTACCCGTCGCTTTCTTGTTTCGTCGAATTTCCCTAGTTCGTAGAATTTTCTTTGTTCATTGAATTTTTCAGTTCGTCGTATTTTGAGACCATCGTTGACTTTCATAATTTCAGCAAAGTCAGCAGTCCCCGCAACAACAGCAGCAGCAGCAGCAGCAGCAGCTTTCTGGAGAAATCGGTGGACCCAAACGGCTGCACATCAGTAATATACCGTTTAAGTTCAGGGAGACGGACCTGCGTGAGCTGCTTGGCGTGAGTTTTAGAGGCTTTTGAGTTTTAGAACTGGATCGGGCATTAACATCATAGCAATAATCAATACCAAATTCCGCTTTCAGCCGTTTGGTGAAATTCTGGACGTAGAGATCATATTTAACGAGCGCGGTTCCAAGGTAACAAAGTTTTAATTAACTTCAACAAGATTTCTGCAGCCAATTGATTCAATCCGCCATAATTGCTGTCTCTTCGAAAACTAAGTGTCTCTTAACGATGAACTACGCGAAAATCCAAATCTTGTCTAATGAACGACATGACTTAATAACTATTAATTGCAGCAGGGCTGTGGGCAATCACGCATCATTTGGCGACACTAGACCCCCAGCCAGCAAGACCCCCAGACAGACAGAGAGACAGACAGACAGACAGACAGACAGACAGACAGACAGACAGACACACAGACAGACAGACAGACAGACAGACAGACAGACACACAGACAGACAGACAGACAGACAGACAGACAGACAGACAGACAGACAGAGACGGTGAGAACCGGACAGAGTGCTTACTTATTCCAAACTCATCTGTTTCCAAGGCCATCGGATTCAACCATAGCGTGACGCCGGGCAGCAAGTTTGCAGGTTGTTCCAACAAAATCAAGCATAAGAATTACTGCCTTGTTGAGAGTAGTCCGATGCTTTGATTTTAATAAATTTTCGATCGATCGACTTGTTGACTTGCGAGCTCTGCTGGACAGTTTGCTGTACTTTTGTTATTAATATTTTACCAATTTATTCTATTACTATTTTCTACTCTGGGGCCACGTCAAATGCCTGAAAAAAATTATTTTACTGAATTTGAGTTTTTAAGAATGAGTTTGCTGGCTTTTGTAACACGAGACATTGGATCACTGGTTCAACAGGTTATACTCAAATCTGACAGGTTATACTCAAATCTGACAGGTTAGACTCAAATCTGACAGGTTAATACTCAAATCTGACAGGTTAGACTCAAATCTGACAGGTTAGACTCAAATCTGACAGGTATTTACTCAAATCTGACAGGTTAGACTCAAATCTGACAGGTTAGACTCAAATCGGACAGGTTAGACTCAAATCTGACAGGTTAGACTCAAATCTGACAGGTTAATACTCAAATCTGACAGGTTAGACTCAAATCTGACAGGTTAGACTCAAATCTGACAGGTTATACTCAAATCTGACAGGTTAGACTCAAATCTGACAAGTTAATACTCAAATCTGACAGGTTAGGCTCAAATCTGACAGGTTAATACTCAAATCCGACAGGTTAGACTCTAATCTAACTGGTTAGACTCGTGTATAGAATAATGGGCAGTAGCAACGGAATGTGTCTGAGTCACTCAGTCTGTTAGCAGTTTATTGGTCTTGTAGGCATGAAATACTGGGCATGAAATGTCATGCTGAATTATTTTCGTCAGCTCATGCTAAGCTCATATCTGTTTTCGTCCAGCCTGCCAGTCTGTTGTTGTTTTTTGCCGGAAATTAAAAACTTTTCAAATGAAAATTTGAGTACGATGCTTTTCCAACGCTACAGGGCTTCGGTTTCGTGACCTTCGCTGAGTCCGCCGACGCCGACGAGGCGCGCGAGAAGCTCAACGGAACCCTGGTTGAGGGGCGCAAGATTGAGGTGAGGGAGGACTGAGGGAGGACTGAGGGAGGACTGAAGATGGACTGAGGTAAGACTGTGGAGAATTTTTTATTGGAAATTTTTTAACACAGTTTCTGATCCACACAAACTGCAGGTGAACAATGCCACAGCTCGAGTGATGACAAAGAAGAAGGACGCTTCACCGAACCAGCTCAGAGGTATAGCCGGTTTTTCAATAGTTGTGTATGAACAGAACCTTACCAAAGGTGCGCCTTCTATCTCAAACCTCCGCTCGAAATCTGCCTGCAATCTCCAGCCCTGCCGACCCTCCGCAATCGACCGCTGGTGCTGCCGCCAGCTTTCCAGGCCCTGGCGGCTGCCGCGGCGGCTGCGGCGGCCGCTGGCGGCGGCGGTGTCGGCGCACTCGGCGCTCCATTCGGCGGGGTCGCCCTGCCACCTCATCTGCTGTACCCGCTTGCGTCCGTCTTCGATCCGACGTTGGCATTCGCCGATCCGGCAGCTCTGGCCAGCCATCACCTGCAGCAGCATCAGTCGCTGCCGCCGATGCCGCAGCTTGCCTCGTTGGCCACCGGCTTCCCGACTGCGGCTGATCAGTTCGCCGCTGCCGGCATTGCCGCGGCAGCCGCCGCCGCCGCCAGAGAAGCCTCCGCGGCGGCTGCTGCGGCCACAGCGGCCGGTTTGAACTCCGCCTACGTCAACGCCAGCCCGACTGTGTACCGCGGTTCGCAGGGCACTCTGCAGCATCATCATCATCAGAGATTCGCTCCCTACTCCAGGCCCTACTAAGTGAGGCTGAGAATATACGAGTTTAAATTCGCGCCGAAATTGAAACAAATGAATTAGGAATTTTCATCCCCCAACTAAGCTCGTATGTAAATTAGTAACATTTTACATTTTACTCAAACTTCATAAATACAGTACCCACCTGTAATATGCCTTATTGCTACAAATTGCTTTTAGATTTGTTTAAATTTTCGGCGCGAATTCAAATCCTGATTAGAATACACATGGCTTCTGCAGTGCCTCAATAAAAATGACTAGTCAAAAAACATTAACAAAGTGAAAATAATTATTCATAAATTTTCATTAATTTTAAGCGAAATTGATCATCTGAATCTGGGATATATATATTTGTATATTTTTTCAAAAAAATGTTACATGCATTACCTTCTCACAAGGAAGTCCATCGGTAGGTACTTGTAACCATGTTTTTTCGTCATTATAGAAAAGAAAATGCGCAAGTTTTTTGTAATTCTATCGTTTTTTCCTATCGTTGCAATTTTACTGTTACAAAACCTCATTTATTGTTATGACAAACATTTCTAATGCTCGCTTTATTTATTTATCTTTTAAACAAAAAAGGTCTACATAATTTTATTGCGTCATTGTGGCACGATCTCGTCACTTCTAATTAACGCTCTTATTAATGATGTCAATCAAACAATTTTATGATTGCCTTAATATAAAGACATAAGAAAGTTTTGAAAAATTGTAATATTATGACATCTTGTTTTATACCTACTCGTGAGTAGTAAGCAATATTATAGTAAGCTGAAATTGCCAGAACAGGCAGTGCACAATGGGCAAATGCTGGACTTAAGCTAGTCTAGCTGTCCTCAACAGTCACTTTTCGGAGGTCACTACTCAAAACCAGATCCCACGCCTAAATTCTCCAATCGATATAGAATTCCCATTCTCTCGCTTATAACAAAAAAGGCTGGCTGGAGAGACTCAACCAGTTGAGTTGGTGAGTGATTCGCTGGTCCCCGCTCAATTGAAAGGCCAAGCAGCCTATCTGTAGCTGCAAACTGAACACTGTTTCTGGATCTGTAGCTTATAGAGAGCAAGGCATATAACTTCGTTTAAAAACCTAGGACAAATGCAGCAGCAGCAGCAGCAGCAGCAGCACTCCACAGCAGGATGGTGGCACACTGGCAGTGGTGGCGAACCAGGTTTCTGCGATAGGTAAGATTGTTTTTTAACTTTCAATACTTGAAGCAACACTGACAGAATTTCGCTGGACACATAAAGAATTTTAGACATGTCTGATAGTCGAAAGAATTATATTTCCTAACACCTGTGTGATAGATAAGCCACCTGTTAGACAGATAAGCCACCTGTTAAGACAGATATATCACCTGTTAGACAGATAAACCACCTGTTAGACAGATACATCACCTGTTAGACAGATAAACCACCTGTTAGACAGATATATCACCTGTTAGACAGAAAACTAACCTTATAGATAGGTGTATCACCTGTTTGACAGATAAACCACCTGTTAGACAGATCAACCACCTGTTAGACAGATCAACCACCTGTTAGACAGATCAACCACCTGTTAGACAGATAAACCACCTGTTAGACAGATCAACCACCTGTTAGACAGACAAACCACCTGTTAGACAGATAAACCACCTGTTTGACAGATCAACCACCTGTTTGACAGATCAACCACCTGTTAGACAGATAAACCACCTGTTAGACAGATAAATCACCTGTTTGACAGATATACACTTGTTAGACAGATAAACCACCTGTTTGACAGATCAACCACCTGTTTGACAGATCAATCACCTGTTTGACAGATCAACCACCTGTTAGACAGATCAACCACCTGTTAGACAGATAAACCACCTGTTAGACAGATATATCACCTGTTTGACAGATCAACCACCTGTTAGACAGATAAACCACCTGTTAGACAGATATATCACCTGTTTGACAGATCAATCACCTGTTTGACAGATCAACCACCTGTTAGACAGATAAACCACCTGTTAGACAGATATACACTTGTTAGACCTGTTAGACCCGTCTGTTTGAATCCGACCATTTTCCACAGATGCAGCCAGGTGTTCAGCGAGCTGTACCAGGCCCTACTAGACCAGCTGTGCTTCACCCTGACACGACGAAGGCAGCGAAGTCCAAGACAGCGAAGGTACAGCTGCAACTATCAGGCTGACGACACAACGGAGGACTATAGGGCATAGTATTCACCTACTATTCTCAATTTACGCTAATAATCATATTGCAGGAGTCTTTCAAATGGTGGCTGCTATATCACTGTTACTCATTGCCAGAAACAACAAAAATTATGCTTAAACATTTTTAGCACATTAAAATTCGAATAGAGATTGCAGTGCCTGATAAATGTAGTTAACTTTAGTTAATTTTAGTGATTTTCAATAAAAATTGCACTGATTTCTTTTGTTTCATCGTGTGAAATATTACTTGTGGAATCTACCTTCTACTATGAGTAGTTTGTCTTTTTTGACTTGGCAATACTTTCCTTAGTTGTGAGTTCATGTCTTTACAAAATCGACAATGGTGCCATTAAAAAGGAAGATTACTGTTTTTGCTTGCAGCCGATGTCAATCAAAATTGAGCCTAAATGTTATGTGCTAACATGCAACTTTATCCAGACTAATTATTTGCATACCATGCTTCACCAAGGCCATAAATCAATCCAATTACGTGCAAGTGTTATAATTAGCCAACTTGAGTCTTTGGGCAGTTGAATACAATACAGGTGACAGACTCTGTAGCCTGTGCCCGATATACAGGTGACAGACTCTGTAGCCTGTGCCCGATATACAGGTGACAGACTCTGTAGCCTGTGCCCTAAATACAGGTGACAGACTCTGTAGCCTGTGCCCGATATACAGGTGACAGACTCTGTAGCCTGTGCCCGATATACAGGTGACAGACTCTGTAGCCTGTGCCCGATATACAGGTGACAGACTCTGTAGCCTGTGCCCGATATACAGGTGACAGACTCTGTAGCCTGTGCCCGATATACAGGTGACAGACTCTGTAGCCTGTGCCCGATATACAGGTGACAGACTCTGTAGCCTGTGCCCGATATACAGGTGACAGACTCTGTAGCCTGTGCCCGATATACAGGTGACAGACTCTGTAGCCTGTGCCCGATATACAGGTGACAGACTCTGTAGCCTGTGCCCGATATACAGGTGACAGACTCTGTAGCCTGTGCCCGATATACAGGTGACAGACTCTGTAGCCTGTGCCCGATATACAGGTGACAGACTCTGTAGCCTGCGCCCGATATACAGGTGACAGACTCTGTAGCCTGCGCCCGATATACAGGTGACAGACTCTGTAGCCTGCGCCCGATATACAGGTGACAGACTCTGTAGCCTGTGCCCGATATACAGGTGACAGACTCTGTAGCCTGTGCCCGATATACAGGTGACAGACTCTGTAGCCTGCGCCCGATATACAGGTGACAGACTCTGTAGCCTGTGCCCGATATACAGGTGACAGACTCTAGCCTGTGCCCGATATACAGGTGACAGACTGTCACTAAAAGGCTTCATTTGATATTAGGATCTCGAATTTTTCCAGACTCATACTTGAATGAGACAAATTGCATCCTGCAGTGGGCATTGGGCCAAATTGGAAAACGAAAAAAAGCGGAATAGGGGAGTTAACTCGGTCCCAATTCCTATTGGATGCAGCCAAATGCGCGGCGCACTTTTGAGCACTGCCTTGGCGGCAGTTGGACCCGTTTGAGCAAATTCATTGGGCCAGACATTCCCAGCATCTCAACAGGCTTCTGAAAAGCCTGTGCCTCAAGGCAACAGTTGCTTAAAAAGTAAATAACTGTGCGCGTAGCATACGCCCTGCTTAGGACAAGCAGTCAAGACTATTGTCAAAGTTGCAATAGAATACGAATAGACATTGTTGAATAACTTCTGGATATTAGTCAGGTAAGTCAGGACTTCAATTGCCTCTATTGGCTTCCTTCATTTTTCATTTTTAGTACTTTTTTTCAGTGATGTAGATTTACTGATAGATAAATGAATTGATAAACTGACCGTTTAATAGCTTAATTAGTTTGTAGATAACTGGTTTTATTTAATAAATGTTTTCTTGTTCAAAATAATAGTAGATTGATAAGTAATTGCGTTTATAGGCTGATAGATAAATTAGGCTGATAATAGATGGCTTGCCATTAGATAACCAGGTATACACTCTAATTGATAGATAATTTGGTGACACTGGACCCGCAGCCAGCGAGGAGGCAATTCTGCCCATTTCGCTGACTCCTGAGCACACACTCGCACACTGTGTACATCTGCACAGAATTTCCCGTTGTCAGGCAGCGTACAGGTGACAACCACTGTGCCTTGGAGATTGGCCCTTAAGGGATAAATTGCATAAAAAGACCAAATGAATGTGGCCTCGCCACGGAATCGAGCTTGGGACCTTGGCGCGAGAGCCAAACGTTTTAGACTCTTTAGACTCTCTGCCTCTCACCTTGGGTTGATCGATTGATGGGTTGATATGGTGACAAACTCCATATATTAAAAGCCTGCAAAAAGTTTGTTACACTATCCTATTTAGTTGGACAGTTAAGAGATCTAGCCTAGAACTAATTTCTCAAATACATTTTCAGCTCCTCTCAAAAGCTCCACCACTTTTCCAACTTTATTATTCCACAAAAACTGACCATTTTAAAATCCCAATTAATCTTAAGTTGTCGCGGCAACTGAACTTTCCCGTAGTTTTTATCGCAGCTAGACGACAATCTGGCCAAAAACTGCGGTTGGTGCGGAAAACCTGAACTCTAGCCTACGTTACTGAGTCTGACAAAACCGCATACATTATTTAGGGGCCTTCAGCTCCCCCTAGAAGCGAGCGGTGGTTTGTTTGGCTGCCAGAGAAGTAGCTTTCCTTTTTCCTTCCTTCTCTCTCTAAAAACGTTACCAACTCAAGAGGTAGGTTGGAAGAAGGAAGTCTGTGTGGCTGGGCCATAGCTGCTGCTGCTGCTGCTGCCGTCGCCGCAGCCTGCAGATGGCGCGGCTCTCATGGCTTCAGGTGCAGCCTCCCTGCTACCCACCTTGCTACCAAATGTCGATGGAGAACGGGAGCTGGCATGAGGCTGCTTTCACTCCATAATCCGAGCTGCTTCATAATTTGGTCGATTTCCCATCCGCCCCTGGCTGGAAAATCCTCCAATTCTCCCGGCATCTGTCTTGGGCTCTGGTCCCAGCTGGTCACTTGGTCTTCTCTTCGCTAAAAACCTAAGCAATAACTCTACAGAAAAGAGCAGGCAATTTTGAAATCTGAATACTCAAAAGATGCAGGCTAGTTTATTTAAAGTTAATCCCCTCAATTGTACAAAGAAGCTACCTGAAACCCGTTTCAAAAGGAATCTTATAGACTTGTCATCTTGGAGGTGCTGCTCTTACCGTTTTTGCGCTCCTGAGCATGGGTCAGCAAACCAGCAATGCAGGCAGCCTCTCAACCCAACCCAACCGTCTTTTCTCCCATTATTTTTCTCCCCTCAGGTGGTAAGGGAGGGGACGGTGGAGGGACAGGGCGGGAGCTACAAAAGCAGAAAAAACACGGCTACAGGTATTCTTTAGGCAAACCCTCTCCACGCACCCACCCCGCCTTCTTTCTAGTTCCCAATTCTTGCTCTCGGATCTCAGCAGATCCCAGCTCCCCAGCAGCCCATCATAATAGGGCCTATTGATTTGCCAACTTGCGTTTCCACCTGCAGGCATCCGCCTGACACTCAAGTACTTTGTCGTCCGTCCCAGAGGCTCCTTAGCACCTGTCCGCCCCTATAACCGCCGCTCCAAGCCTTCCTTCCTTCCTCCGACACCAGCAACTCAAACTGATG
The DNA here is from genome assembly GCA_950097015.1 of Macrostomum hystrix. NCBI lineage: Eukaryota > Metazoa > Platyhelminthes > Macrostomidae > Macrostomum > Macrostomum hystrix. Next base: position 9,229,589 of record CATNEN010000025.1, read on the forward strand.
CCCCAATTGTGGATCCTTTGAGGAAGGGGATGAGACTAAGGCTGCGCTTGGAGGGCCGAAGTCAAGGAAAGTAGTAGACAGGTAGAAAGAGTCTTTAGACATCGGCCGGGTTTCACAGACCTGAGCTGAGCTGTGGGCGGAGTCCGATGCTATGAACAGCTTCCAACAGCTTCCAATTAACAGCTTCCAATTAACCAACACAAGGCAGATACTGCAATGAGATTGGACTAATTTAAGAACAGATTTTTCAATTGAATGTTTTGTTTTAGTTTTGTGTATTTCCATTGTCACAGGAGGACATCCAAGAAGGACATCGACAGGAGCGCCAACACAGGGAGTCAAGAGGAAAGCCGAATCATAGCCCAGTCACAATGTGGGCCTACCTGCAGTCGGTGATCGAGGAGCCGCAGTCGCAGCGCAAGCTGGTGCTGATCATCGTCTGTATCGCGCTGCTGTTGGACAACATGCTCTACATGGTCATTGTGCCAATCATCCCGCACTACCTCACCAATGTCACTAACGAGCTGCGCAATCGGCAGGGCTACAATGAGACGACCACCAAGAACTACACGGTGATGAACAATCACACGCTCATTCACCACGTCAACCACACCAGTGAGCTGAAGTTTCGTTGGCTGAGGTCGGAGAATGCCGATCCGAAAATTGGCTACCTGTTCGCAAGCAAGGCGGCAGTCCAGCTGCTCATCAACCCCATCAGCGGCACCATCATTGACCGCATGGGCTACGACAGGCCAATGATGTTCGGCCTGTCCATCATCTGCCTGTCCACCACTGTGTTCGCATTCGGCAAGTCCTACAATGTCATGTTCCTGGCGCGCAGCCTGCAGGGCCTTGGCTCCGCCTTCGCCGACACCTCCGGTCTGGCGATGATCGCCGACCGGTTTACGCAGGAAGCCGAGCGCACGAAATCTCTGGGCATTGCGCTGGCCTTCATCTCCTTTGGCTCGCTGGTGGCGCCGCCTTTCGGAGGGATTCTCTATCAGTACTTTGGCAAGGAGCTGCCCTTCATGGTGCTGGCGCTGATTGCCCTCATCGACGGCCTTCTGATGCTGATTGTCATGCGGCCAGTTCGAGTCGAGCGTCGCACACAGAAGGCCATCGGAGAGCTGCCCAAAGGGACGCCGTTTTATAAACTGATCCGCGACCCCTACATCGCCACCTGTGCCGGGGCTCTGGCCATGGCCAACGTGTCTCTGGCCTTCCTAGAGCCCACCATCTCCATCTGGATGCAGAAGCGCCTGAATTCCAGCAACTCGGAGCAGGGCCTAGTCTGGCTGCCGTCATTCTTTCCGCACGTCCTCGGTGTGTACAGCACCGTCTACCTGGCCCGCCGTTATCCAAAGTACCAGTGGCTCATGGCAGCCATAGGTTTAGCCATGGAGGGCATCTCCTGCCTGTTCGTGCCCTTCTGCACCGACTTCGTCTCGCTGATGATTCCAATCTGCCTGCTGTGCTACGGCATCGCCCTGATTGACACGGCCCTACTGCCCACTCTGGCCTACGTTGTGGACCATCGCTATGTATCCGTGTACGGCTCCGTGTACGCCATTGCGGACCTCTCCTACAGCTTGGCCTATGCTGTGGGGCCCGTTGTGGCAGGTCAGCTGGTCACCGCCATCGGCTTCACCGGCATGAACATTGTCATCTTCCTGTCAAACATCCTGTACGCGCCTGTGCTCATGGTGCTCAGGAATGTCTACAAATACGAAGGATTCGAGCCGCCAAAGGACGGCCCCGAGGCTTTCATCGATGGCGGAGGCAATGGCGGTGACGTCGGCATCCAGGCGGCGCCGACGCCGCAGTACCGGACCTACATGCTGAACGGCGGTGAGAGCGGTGCGGCCAAGCCGCTCGACAGCAAGTCGGCGCTGCCGCCCGACGTGACCGACGGCGGAGGCGGCGACGGCTTCGTTGCCGACTTTCCTGACCTGCAGCAGCAGGCGCCGCCGCCGCCACCACTGCCGCCACGACCGCAGCAGCAGCTGGGCTGGACGAATCGCGGTCCGTTGGATTGAGGCATTGTCCATGATTCTATTCTACACTAGGACCTGAGCATACTGATTGGGATGACAGAATGCCTTCAACTAGGACGCAACGAGTGTGACCATGGGTAAAGAAATGAAGGATGGATTTTGCCAAAAAAAGCACACCAACGGAAGGGGCATTGGTTAATTCCTACTAGAAAAGTCACAGAAATTTGAAAAGACTACTTACACTCGTACGAACAATTGCTAGCACTAATTATTTTCATCTTTTTCTAAGGCACGAGTAGAAAGATTCACCAAAATTAACCGTGTAGTTTCTTTAATAATCTGTTCCATCAGTCTTGTCACAGATTTGTTCAAAAGCTTTTTTTAATGTCAAGTTTCTATCTTAATTTTTCTATCTTCACTGCATGATGCGTGCTGGTTCAAAGTGTTTCAAATTGTCTTAGATGTGAAAAAAGACTCATTTTATTCTTGCAATGCTTAGCTTCTGTCTTCTGCTGTTTATTGATGCGAATAATTCTTTTGTGAACAGCATAATAAGTTTGTAAGCTGTTTGTTTATCCTATTATCTTTCTACTGAACCATGGTTATGCTACTGATAGCAACTGAACTTTTATTTGCTTTTTAATACAAGGAATGATGTTCTCATTTCTGGAGAGTTCTCCAAAGAATTTGTTCAAGTTTAGCGTACCCTTTTTAGCTGTTCCTGCAGTTCGTGCAGAATTTTTTTAGTCCCTCATTGCATGAAAATGGTTGTTAAAAATAGCATATGCTTACCAATAATTTCTACTTTGCCTGTCTCTGCTTTCCTCCTAAATATTTGTTTTCAATAATTGCTTAGCAACAATCGATTACGTAATCTGTCATGAAAAAAATGTTACTGTTGTTAAATTGTTACGGACTCACTTTGTCCTGGCAAATCATTTGTCTAAGACTATTAGTCTGTTGTTCCCACTAGTCACTTACCGGAGGTCTGCCATAAGGCAGCTCGGCTGTAAGAAACGCCAGTTGTGAAACTTTTATCTACGAAAACTTGATGCCGTGTCACTATGTTAATGTTAAGCTAATCCGAGTAGTTTTGTAATTTATCTTGCTACTTCCTTTTTTTCGCTTTACAATTCTGACTCTTGGACAAGCTAATGATTTCGACTATACAAAGATGCGGTCCTGCGCAATGCGGAGTACCCTGTCCTTCCCCAATGCTATTTCCCCATTTTAATTTATCGTTACCTAAAGAAACTTAAAGCAGTCGCACATACAGGTAAGTTAATTCTATTTAAATAGGACTTGGCTGTAGGGCAGCAATTTTTTATACTTGGTACCTTATCAATGGAGTTTGACGTTCTTATATTTTACTCGTCTAGCTCTGGTTTTCTCCTATTGTTCAATGGCTTAGTAGGCTTGACAATGACAAACTATTCAGTGGAACGATCTGGATCTAAATCAGTTTTGGTTTATCAAAAGAGATCGATAGGAGTACACATGCGATGCGTGAATATGCCATTATCGTCTCTATTTTAAAGTACTGATCTAGAGCCGTTAGTCTTTGTGCTTAATCAATTTCGCCTTGTTTTGCTTGCAATGTACTTTGCCAGGGAATTGCTTCCGACCAGAAAGAGGCTAGGTGGCGCCCGGTCTCGGGTCAGATAAGAAGGCTGGGGAAAGGAGAGAACGGTGGCCAATTTTCTGTTGCCGCCGGCCTTCTCTTGGGATTATTATTGGGTCAATTTTCGCGCCAAAGTTACCAGAGAAGTTTATTTTCCCCCAAATAAGCTCGACGCTCCTTCCTAGACTGCGGCGGAGCAACTGAAATCTGACTGCGGAGGAAGATGTAGAAGCGAGTAGAGCTCATGGGATCACTAGGGAGGACGTCACTGCGGATATCCGGTGTCTATTGGAGTTGCTCTGTTAGCCATAGTTGCTCAGTGCCTTGTCGGCGTTGGCTTCCATTGGGAACCTACAGGATATCCCGCTATTATCAGCTAGGATTTGGCACACGTGTCTTTAACATATCTGCGCACCAATGACCATGACATTGACACTAACTATGCGATTACCAAAACCGAACCTTTTTTCAGCAAAAACGACGAAGCAGCAGCGAGGAAACGAAAAAAAAATCGGCAATTTTAGCGGCAGCGTCAGCGGCTGAAAGTTTCAAAGTTCCGTCTATCGCCGATCGTTTGATTAAAACAAGAAAATGCCAGTCGACCAGGTCAGAGATTTTGTGCGACGCATGTCGACCAAAGACTCCGACGAATACCCCAATTGGGACCCGGCAGTGAGTCCGAATCTCAATGTTCTCTTACTAGTGATATTATTGTCGCTGGCGAACACTAGTACTAGAGCTGCTATTATTATGCTACTAGAAACAAATATTTAACATGTGATTTACATTAAATCAAATGTGTTACTAGTTAAATGTGAAACGAAAGTCACCCATTTTACCTGCCATACAATCCCTTGATAGAAACCATTGCCGAGGCTACCTGTGCCTGAGCTGCATAGCACCCTGGCGATGTACCTGAAGCTGGTTGAGCCGGTCGTGTCTGAGGACCGTTTGGCCAATACCAAGCGCATTGTGCACGAGTTTTTGCAACCTGGAGGCATTGGCGAGAAGCTACAGAAGCATCTTATTGAGACTGCAAAGACGAAAGATAATTGGGTAAAAGATGAGTAATTGATGAATGAGGAGCAAAGAAACGTTTAAAACAACTTGAGAAGAGAGCTCGTTAGTAAACCTTGATCACTAGACCATTGTGCAGCGAGGCAGTCAGTGAACACTGATCACTAGACCATTGTGCAGCGAGGGAGTCAGTGAAAATTGATCACTAGACCCATGTTTGCAGCGAGGGAGTCAGTGAACACTGATCACTAGACCATTGTGCAGCGAGGGAGTCAGTGAACACTGATCACTAGACCATGTTTGCAGCGAGGGAGTCAGTGAACACTGATCACTAGACCATTGTGCAGCGAGGGAGTCAGTGAACACTGATCACTAGACCATGTTTGCAGCGAGGGAGTCAGTGAACACTGATCACTAGACCATGTTTGCAGCGAGGGAGTCAGTGAACACTGATCACTAGATCATTGTGCAGCGAGACAGTCAGTGAACACTGATCACTAGACCATTGTGCAGCGAGGGAGTCAGTGAAAATTGATCACTAGATCATTGTGCAGCGAGGGAGTCAGTGAAAATTGATCACTAGATCATTGTGCAGCGAGGGAGTCAGTGAACACTGATCACTAGACCATTGTGCAGCGAGGGAGTCAGTGAAAATTGATCACTAGACCATTGTGCAGCGAGGGAGTCAGTGAAAACTGATCACTAGACCATTGTGCAGCGAGGGAGTCAGTGAACACTGATCACTAGACCATTGTGCAGCGAGGGAGTCAGTGAAAACTGATCACTAGACCATTGTGCAGCGAGGGAGTCAGTGAAAATTGATCACTAGACCATTGTGCAGCGAGGGAGTCAGTGAAAACTGATCACTAGATCATTGTCCAGCGAGGGAGTCAGTGAAAATGGATCGTAACTGTGAAGCGAGTGCGTAGAAACGTTGCACATAACAACTCTTCTATACGTAACGTGTGACCATTTTCATTGAATTTGACACTATGAATAACAAGCTCGCAAACTTCTCGGCTGGAGCAGGTCAGCGACTGGTGGCTAGACGATATGTATCTGCTCAACCAGCTGCCTCTGCCGGTCAATTCAAATCCGGGGCTCGTATTTCCTCGGACATCGTTCGAAAGCGACAGAGAGCATCTCAGGTATGAAAACAGGGAGTGGGGTAGGGAGAGAGGTTTCAAACAGCTTCATAATGTTTTTGAAGTTATGTGCGGCATATCGAGTTCTCTTGTCCAAAAAATACTGATCCGAACAAGCGCCTGTCTAATGCGCGTATCGGATTTCTTTTCCAATTCACGAGCAAGTTTCTGTGCGTGCTTCTCTGCGGACAATCTGTTTGCGATTTCGGTTAGCAGAACCTGCTAATGAGGGCAGCTGGGTTTTGAGATGAGAGACAATCAGAGACAGACAGCGGAGGACTGACAGATGGGGAGCGGCAGTTCTCGGTGATGGTAACTGCGGCTAGGCACGATCGAAGCTTTGAGCAGCAGGCAACAGTACATGGACGAGTGAGCGATGGAGACCGCGTGCAAAGCTGCAGCACTGCTAATAGCTGACAGTGATTGACGAGCTGGTTGTCGGAGCAGCTGAAGCTCCTGCGCTTTTTACTACTTTCTGCATCATTCTCGCGCCAAGTTTTGTCTATTTTTAATTGACTATTCATAGCTGAGTAGCTCAGACTAAATCCAGAGGGCGATGGCGATACTCAGTAGGCCTGAGTTGTCTGAGTCAGCTTCGGGAGCCTCCACTCTCCAGGAGCCGCCGGTTTTGCACTGCTAAAATAGGTGGAATGCTCAGGTCAAAGGATTGCCCCGTAAGTCAATAGCCTAGCAAAAGGATGAGGAGGGTTCTAGGCGCTAGCAACAGCGACAGAGAGACGCAGAAATGGAGATGGGAGCGACTTGAAGCTTTTTCCCGTCGGATTGCGTGCTAGCAGGGGCTGGGGAGGCAGCAGCCGGAGCAGACGGCACGTGGGTTCTAACCTGAGTCTAACCTGAGCTGCTCTTCTCGCCCCCCTTTCCAAGGCCCCTTAAAAGTTTTCTTTCTCTCGACTGCGCCCGGCCGGGTTCCCGCCCCCCCGGACTCGCATCGATACAGCGCAATCGATGCATGCAAATGAGGGGCGCGCTCGTTTAGCCAGCCCGCTTGTCCTTCACCTCTGCAACGCCTGCAGTTCCCAAGGAGATGAGAGGGGACAGGGCGGAGAGGCGGGTGGATCCGAGGGGGCGGAGGCGGACCAAAAGAGGCCGAGATCTGGGCGGAGTCATATGTCTCTTTTGTCTACTTCTGCTGCCGCATAGCGACTGTGCAATCTTCGGTGCTCCATTGTCAAGCTGGATCATGGATAAACTGATGATATGGAGTGTTGAGTATGAGAGTTAAACTGCAATCCATAGATGCTCCCTTTCCGTTTATTAAGCTGACAAAGACCATACGATTGGAACTGTTTGGCGTGTACAATGCGTTGTTATAGTACACTGTTAGTGTGCATTGGGAGTGGGACTGGACACTGATGTACATGTGAAGTTTTCGTCGATGCGCGACACTTGCATAGAAGATAAACACCCTGGCAGCAATCGCGTCAATGTAAATAGGATATGAACACTGAGGGAGTTGGGTCTATGTACTCGTAACATACATAGGCAATAAGAAAAATATGATTGGGTATCTTGAAAGCCTGTACGAAAGTCTTGAAAGTTGGGAATAATATAATTTGTAACTCACATCCACGACGTAATTGCTTTAAAATAGCGAGAAACACACAGACAGTGAAGGGGCAGGCAATAGGACAGGTGTTTGTTAATTGTGCAGCCCGGACCTGATGATAAGGAGCTGATGATAAGGATAATAACAGGTCTCTAGTTATGCGACCCAGGAGTAAACAATAAGCTCACATGTAAAATGCAAGTTTCACATTAATGGAAAACTTTAGGCCAATCTGGCACGCTGAAGCAAGTCTTTGTTTCATTAACAAAAACTGTAAAGAAAAACTAGTTTGCATTTGCACTATATAGTTCAAGATGGCTTCAAACTGCAGCGCAGGCAGATAACAGGAAGATAAGCCCCGGAGGCTGTATTTTACGCTGTGTAAGTGAATTAGTGCGGCCGGTTGGGTGTTAAAAAGGAAAGCGTGGGAAGACCAATGAGTCGGAGACTTAAGAAGGCCGAGGTAGCTAGAGTTCGGGTGCGTCGCACTGCACTGCACAGGGCAGCCAGAATTAAATGCAAATGAAGTGGAACACAGGCCGGGCTCAATAATTGACTCGGAGCTGGCCGAAGACGGCAATGGGGCAAGACTGGTCCAGAATGAAGGAGGAGATGAGGCGGCAACAGAGCAACTTCAGAGTTAAGGTTTGCAAATTTCTCCCAAGCTATATCTGCCATAGCTTTCTACGTATTTGTTACATTTTTTCGCTTTTTCTGCCACGGAGTTTTTTCATAGTAACTTTGGGGGAAACATCTCATTGGTTTTTATAGCCGATATGTTTAGAAAAAATCTAGAGCAAAGTCGACCTACTGGTAGAGCTGCGTCCAGATTATAGATTTTAAGATAGAAAATAAATTAAAATAGTTTAAACCGGTATAAATTAGGGCAGAAAAGTACAAACGCAATCCTACTCTACTCAATCAAACTTCGCTGGCCCAGTGTATAAAGCAGTTAGTTTCATTGTTAATAAAGTTGAAACCGAAAGCAAATTAGCTGGGATCTCAATCCTCCAGATCCCCTGAGTAAGATTGAGACGGGTGCAGGAGAAACCAGAAGCACATAGTGGCATGATAACGCGATCCCTTTTCAGATTTACCCAGACGCGCAGCATCCCAGATGAGCTCACAAGCTGTGGCAGGAGCGGGCAAAGATTAAAAATGGCTCAAGTTGGTCGGTTTGAGCGGGCCCACGGCGCTCGGGGATCAAATTTCAAAAAGTAGCCGCCGTCCAGCAGGCAGTGGCAGTGGCAGTGTGCGTTCTCGACCGCGCGTGCTGCATTATGCATGCTAAACTGAAAGAGATCGCAGCGCTGTGAGACTGGGCCAACTGAGATAGATGGAGGCCCACAAATAGATACTGGGATTGCAGTGGCGAGAAAGATAAATAGCAGAGAGACGGGATGAGCTCTTCAACATAAGAGGAATCGATAACAAACACATGCCACGGGCTTCAAGGGTGCATTGACACCTTACTTGTCACAGTGACGAAGCAGGTAATGAGGGCGAAAGCTGAAGTACATTTAAATTATCGGCCCCTCTTCATAGAAAGTGAAAAAATGAAGCTTCGTAAATTTAGACTTGTTGGAAGGAACGGGCTATCAAAAAAGTTAAGTTATGGACCATTGCCATAAAGTGAGTGAAAGAGGATTTAACATTTTTACCTCTCGCACCAAGGTCCCTGAGCTCGATTCCGCGGCGAGGTCCCATTCATTTGGGGCGCAGCCGCGGAGAGAAGGCTTGGTGTGGAATTTACGCCTTTGAGGGCCAACTTCTAAGAGGACAGATGTACACACAGAAAGTCATGGCAGATGTACACACCTGTGTGAGTGTGTACCTGTGTATAGTATCTGTGTGAGTGTGTAATCAGGAGTCAGCGAAATGGATAGAACTGCCTCCTCGCTGGCTGCAGGTGTCACCAAATGATGTGCCAGAGACCACAGCCCGCCTAAAAATACGAGAATTTTTTTTAATAATTTTTATGGCCCATTGTTACTATTTTGTTTAGTTATTCTCCTAACTAGTCCTTTTTCAACAGAAGATTTGCCGCACACAATTGCAATGACTTATCGATTTATCGATCGGAATCAAATACTCGAATATAAATCACAAGTGCAAATTTTGTTTCAGATTCGCTGCGCAACTTATTGTAGGCATATTCGACTACAAAACCATTCTCGATGAGTAAGTGCACGATTGCCTAAGAATGCAAAAAACTGCTTCCTATTTGCTTGCTTGACTAGAAATACAGCAAAGTGGTCCACTTCAAAAGCGAGGGTTGGCTTCACAAATTTTGCATTGGGAAATCTTTTGATTTGCTAGGAGTGCCGAATTTTTTATGCTCCCGAAGGACAATAGCGATCTGTAGATTCAGACCCTAACGACTGATACTTACGAGTAATAACTATGATCCCTAGTAACTGTGATCCCTAATAACTGTGATCCCTAATAACTGTGATCCCTAATAACTGTGATCCCTAATAACTGTGATCCCTAATAACTGTGATCCCTAATAACTGTGATCCCTAATAACTGTGATCCCTAATAACTGTGATCCCTAATAACTGTGATCCCTAATAACTATGATCCCTAATAACTGTGATCCCTAATAACTGTGATCCCTAATAACTGTGATCCCTAATAACTGTGATCCCTAATAACTGTGATCCCTAATAACTGTGATCCTAATAACTGTGATCCCTAATAACTGTGATCCTAATAACTGTGATCCCTAATAACTGTGATCCCTAATAACTGTGATCCCTAATAACTGTGATCCCTAATAACTGTGATCCCTAATAACTGTGATCCCTAATAACTGTGATCCCTAGTAACTGTGATCCCTAATTACTGTGAGCCCAAATTACTGAAATCCCAAATTACTGAAATTCCTAATTACTGAAATCCCTAATAACTGTGATCCCTAATAACTGTGATCCCTAGTAACTGTGATCCCTAATAACTGTGATCCCTAATAACTGTGATCCCTAATAACTGTGATCCCTAATAACTGTGATCCCTAATAACTGTGATCCCTAATAACTGTGATCCCTAATAACTGTGATCCCTAATAACTGTGATCCCTAATAACTGTGATCCCTAATAACTGTGATCCCTAGTAACTGTGATCCCTAATAACTGTGATCCCTAATAACTGTGATCCCTAATAACTGTGATCCCTAATAACTGTGATCCCTAATAACTGTGATCCCTAATTACTGTGATCCCTAATAACTGTGATCCCTAGTAACTGTGATCCCTAATAACTGTGATCCCTAATAACTGTGATCCCTAATAACTGTGATCCCTAGTAACTGTGATCCCTAATAACTGTGATCCCTAATAACTGTGATCCCTAATAACTGTGATCCCTAATAACTGTGATCCCTAATAACTGTGATCCCTAATAACTGTGATCCCTAATAACTGTGATCCCTAGTAACTGTGATCCCTAATAACTGTGATCCCTAATAACTGTGATCCCTAATAACTGTGATCCCTAATAACTGTGATCCCTAATAACTGTGATCCCTAATTACTGTGATCCCTAATAACTGTGATCCCTAATAACTGTGATCCCTAATAACTGTGATCCCTAATAACTGTGATCCCTAATAACTGTGATCCCTAATAACTGTGATCCCTAATAACTGTGATCCCTAATTACTGTGATCCCTAATAACTGTGATCCCTAATAACTGTGATCCCTAATAACTGTGATCCCTAATAACTGTGATCCCTAGTAACTGTGATCCCTAATAACTGTGATCCCTAATAACTGTGATCCCTAATAACTGTGATCCCTAGTAACTGTGATCCCTAATAACTGTGATCCCTAATAACTGTGATCCCTAATAACTGTGATCCCTAATAACTGTGATCCCTAATAACTGTGATCCCTAGTAACTGTGATCCCTAATAACTGTGATCCCTAATAACTGTGATCCCTAATAACTGTGATCCCTAATAACTGTGATCCCTAATAACTGTGATCCCTAGTAACTGTGATCCCTAATAACTGTGATCCCTAATAACTGTGATCCCTAATAACTGTGATCCCTAATAACTGTGATCCCTAATAACTGTGATCCCTAATAACTGTGATCCCTAATAACTGTGATCCCTAGTAACTGTGATCCCTAATAACTGTGATCCCTAATAACTGTGATCCCTAGTAACTGTGATCCCTAATAACTGTGATCCCTAATAACTGTGATCCCTAATAACTGTGATCCCTAATAACTGTGATCCCTAGTAACTGTGATCCCTAATAACTGTGATCCCTAATAACTGTGATCCCTAATAACTGTGATCCCTAATAACTGTGATCCCTAATAACTGTGATCCCTAATAACTGTGATCCCTAATAACTGTGATCCCTAATAACTGTGATCCCTAATAACTGTGATCCCTAATTACTGTGAGCCCAAATTACTGAAATCCCAAATTACTGAAATTCCTAATTACTGAAATCCCTAATTACTGAAATCCCTAATTCTGTAATCCCAAATTACTGAAATCCCAAATTACTGAAATCCCTAATTACTGAAATCCCTAATTACTGAAATCCTTAATTACTGAAATCCCTAATTACTGTGAGCCCAAATTACTGAAATACCTAATTACTGTAATCCCTAATTACTGAAATCCCTAATTACTGTGATCGCTGAGAACATGGATCCATAAGAATTCGCATCTTACGGCCTAAATATTGAGTACTCAAATCAACTCTGATCCCAAATTCGCTGCCGCAGGCGCAAGCTTCCAGTGGAGCGAGTGAGTCACCACAAGAAGGGCCAGCCGCTGTGCATGGAGCAGTACTATCGCCTGTTTTCGTCCTACCGCAGGCCCGGCGTTAGCAAAGATCAGCAGGTGTTAAATCTGGACAGGGATCCATTTGATCCCGAGTACGTCATTGTTGCATGCAACGATCAGGTCTGTTCTTAAATTGTATTTCAGAAGCATATAAAATTATCGGATATATGACACACATGCACCAGCAGGTTTATACGCGGGACGAGCGAACACCAGACAATGAAGACAATGGGAGGAAAAAAATTAGCAGAATATCATTCGCAGATAGACAATGTCAGTCGATGGAACTTGAAATGAAAAGTGCAAAACACTTAAGACAAGGAGCGCCGAGGCAAGCTAGCGATACAGGAGAATGTTTACTCAAAAATGGATTTGCCCTTGGCAAACTCTCTACGGCTTGTCATTGTGAGTAGGAGAGAGAGGCGGAGGCGGAGGCGGAGCAGAATGCGATAGTGTCTTTACAAAACAGCCATGCAGTCACCATTTTTCCTTTCTAGATCTCCTTTATGGCAAGCGAATCGTAGTTTTTTTGCGAACGATAACACAGCTTTGCGCTGACTTGATTTGCTTTGAAGTTGGGACTCTGACCCACCTGCAGTGATATTGCATCGAGTAGCTGTTTGCGAGTCTTTTTTTAAGTTACTTTTCATCTCATATGAAACTGGGTAATTTTGAGTGCTATCAATAAAATCAGGAAATGTTGCAAGATCGAAAAAAATACACAGGTGATAATCTTTGTTAAAACGCCAAGTACTTAGAAACAGTAGCTCTACCTGTGCCCCTAAAACTGAGAACAATTGTTCGTTGCGTACCAAGGGTTTGCTGCAGGTCCCAGCCCGTCTGACACTCGCACAAAGGTACCAAGTTCGAATTCGAGACAAGGCCTCATTAAAAAATATAACTTAGACCTGAAATGATCATCGGTAGGAAATGGTCATCGGAAAGAAATGGTCATCGGTAGGAAATGGTCATCGGGAGTAAAAATATCATCGGTAGGAAATGGTCATTGATAGGAAATGGTCATCGGGAGGAAATGGTCATCGGGAGGAAATTATAATCGGTAGGAAATGGTCATTGGTAGGAAATGGTCATCGAGAGGAAATGGTCATCGGGAGGAAATGATCATCGGTAGGAAATGGTCATTGTTAGGAAATGGTCATCGGTAGGAAATGGTCATCGGGAGGAAATGGTCATAGGGAGGAAATGGTCATTGGTAGGAAATGGTCATTGGTAGGAAATGGTCATTGGTAGGAAATGGTCATTGGTAGGAAATGGTCATTGGTAGGAAACGGTCATCGGGAGGAAATGGTCATCGAGAGGAAATGGTCATCGGTAGGAAATGGTCATCGGTAGGAAACGGTCATCGGGAGAAAATGGTCATTGGGAGGAGATGGCCACTGGGGGCTTGTCGTTCAATTTAGACTTATAAGTGCTAACCTCCAGTGCAAGTGTACACTGCCTGACGATGAGAAGGTCACGGCTGATGTACACACCTGAGTGAGTGTGTGTGCTCAGGAATTCTGCCGAACAAAGACCATTTATAGATGAAATTATCCGCTCCTGCAGTTCTACGCGCTCAACGCAATGGCCGGCGGCACCGACATGCTGACCGAGGAAGCCATCTACGGCCAGCTGAGGCGCATTGTGAAGGACGCTAACGAGTGCGCCGAGTCGGCCAAGCCGCCGCATAGGATCGGTGTGCTCACCTCCATGCGGCGGGACCTGTGGGCCAGAGCCAGGGAGCACCTTGCTCTAGGTGAGAAAAATCTAGAATTAAAAACTGAATCCCCTAGAAATGAGGATCCAATTGTGTGCGTATCGGAATGCTTCTGTCTTTTATTTGCTCTTTAAAATTGGTTCTAAATCTCGGTTTCCGTGTGAGACGAAGACGCACACACTCGCAGAACTCATGTGATTAGTACAAATATTGTTACCGAGGATGCCCCGGCAGTACTCATACCCTGAGCTGTCAGCTTGCGTGTCAGCAACTTGTGTGTTGGCGGGTGAGATGATATGGTTCGGGGGAACAGGTGAGACAAGGGGAAATCTTCACCTAAGTATGCTGGGAGAAAAAACATGATTCTACCATAGTCGAACATTCTCAATTGAGCACATAGGTGAAATGGGCAAAATGTGCGTGAGCTCTGGTTGGCAACACCCCCAAACACATGGGAAAACACGGCCCCAAGGACACGTAGTTGGCCGTTCTACACAGACGCGATGCAATATTTAACCGCTGATAAATTATTCATCCCACTTCTAACATGCCAGAGAAGACGCGGATTTAGAAGCAAAGTGGAGACTAAATAGTTGAAACTGAGGACACGCGATAGACCAAACTAATAGTTGAAACTGAGGAGAGAATGAGAGAATGTTTAAACAACTGGAGCGTGTTGCTTTGTTAATATGAAAAGTTCAGCAAAAACTTTTTTGTCTGGCGACGGAACACTGAAGGTGGAAGAGTTTCAATAGCTACAGTGTGATACCAGCTTATTTAATATGCTCGTATTTAGGTATCATTGTGCCACCATGCAGGTGAGAAGATTAATTACGAAATAACAACAAATTTTTAGTTTTTGATTAGGAAAAAATATTATTATTAATGTACGAGTATTTATATATTTTTAGCAATTTTCAAATAGCTCTTCATTACACAGAGAGGCTGTAGCCTAGTGGTTAGAGCGTCTGACTCATGACTTGAAGGTCGGGGTTCGATTCCCGACTCCACTAAAAACATGATGTCCTTTAGCAAGGAACTCAGCTTTACTTAGCTTCAGTTCAGCCAGCTGTTAAATGGGTACTCAGCATTAGCTGGGGTAATTGAGAGTGGTTGTGGCGTCCCCCCAGTCCATGGACTGAACAGCCTTACGCAGCTGCGGCTGAGCTGTCGACTGCACATCTAGCCCTATCGGGGGCAGGTGTAAACAATTATTAATTGTAGTTATTCATTACACAAAGGTATTGTTTTTGTTATTGAAATGCGCACGCCGATTGGGTGCTGATTTTTTGTTTATTTGATGTTGGTAACAAGGCTGTCGATTCGATTTAAAAAAAGGAAAATTTGTTAATTCTCCACTCCTGGTCCAAATATTAGACGAGAGCAACAGGGCCACCCTGGACTTGATCGAGCGCAGCTGTTTCATCCTGTGCCTGGACCGGCCCACGAGCGGCCGAGATTCCACTTCTGAGGAGTCGGAGAACCACGACGATGTCAGGAGGTCGCTGCAGCTGCTGCACGGTATGGGGAGCCGACACAACGCAGCGAATAGGTGGTACGACAAAACTATGCAGGTGCGATCGATACGGAGTATGATGGCTGATGGGCATGAACAAAACTATGCAGGTGCGATCGATACGGAGTATGATGGCTGATGGGCATGAACAAAACTATGCAGGTGCGATCGATACGGAGTATGATGGCTGATGGGCATGAACAAAACTATGCAGGTGCGATCGATACGGAGTATGATGGCTGATGGGCATGAAATTTTTTAGCGGAATGAAATGCTTATGGGATGAAATTATCATCGTGAAAAATGGTCGTCGGAAAAAATGGTCATCGGTAATAAAAGGTCATTGGGAGGAAATGGTCATCAGGAAGAAATGGTCATCGGGAGGAAATGGTCATTGGGATGAAACGGTCATCGTCATCGGTAGAAAATTATTATTGGGAAATAAGATTATCGGGAGGAAATCACGTTTGATGGCAATGAAGCAGTGAAACTAATTCGCAAAACATCGTTATACTTGGCCTAGAATTATCAATCTCCCAGTCATTTGAGTCCCTACTGTAGGCGGTTCATGCGTCGCTCTGTAATTAGTGAGCGGAGCTCAAAGCCCGCCTGCAAAAGGCCATATATGGCAGCAGGGTCTGCAGTTTCTTCAGAAAACTTTTTCTACCTGCTGCTGCATTCGGCGCGCTCTTCAATTTAGCGCGAGCACGCAAAGACAAGGGGCAACTTGAGCCTCCTCTCTTTGCTTTTATACTTTTTTCACCTCGGCTTTTCTTTCAATCTTGAATTTCTGCTGGATCTGTCTCGCTCAGATAGTTTCGCGTGCAAAGCCGTCAGGGTCTTCGTGCCATCCTACATTTCTTTCTGCTTCTGAATTTTTCCGTAACGTCCGCGTCAGTTGGGTTGGAATTCATGGAACTGAAGTCTCAAACAAAGTCGCCACGAAGGTGTATCTCAATAATGACGAATCCACATATAGAGAACAAAGCTCTTTTTTATTGCACTGCAGTTCGTGATTTCGGCCGACGGTAACACGGGACTCAACTATGAGCACTCGGTCAGCGAAGGCATTGCCGTCATCAAACTGATTGAGCACATCTTGGCGTACATGTGAGAGCAGGCAATCAATTTCTTGGATAATTTCTTTTATTCCTCTATTAATAAGGACACGGCTGACAAGCCATTGGTTAGAAAAACAATTTTTTTATTCACACCTTCATGTTTACAGACTTCAGCGATCAAATTTAACGGTTGCTAAGGCGGTTGCTAAGCTTTTTAATCTAATCTTGCTAGATATCTGGAAGTGATTAGTCCCATACAGGTCTCAAAATATCCCTAGGTCTAGCTCAGATTTCACTAGGCTCTCTACGGATCCGCCAACAGGGACGAGATGAAAGCCAAGCGAATGCGCCGCTTCCCGTCCATCTGCGAGCTGCCGCATCCGCAGAAACTCCAATGGAACGTTGACTCTAAGACTGAGTCCTTCATTCAGCAAGGACTGGCAGAAATAGACAAGTAAGTCTTATCGGCATATTTTCCAAGGTTTCATATCCCTAAAATTTTTGGGTCGAGTAGCTTTCGGGATTTGAAATCTGGGGAAGTGAAACGCATGGGCTCAATTTACGAGCGTACTTGACCGCCATCTCTCGTTCGACGGCAAACATACTACTTGTAGTATAAAACAAAGTACAGAAGTCTCCTAGTTCACTTCAAACAAGTAGGCTTAACCAAGTTTCATAAAGTTGTCCTTCTATGGCCGTTGAAAATGGCGTGATTATCGCACCACACCGCACGCAGACTCGTGGACAATCTCGATCTGTACATTCTGCGCTTCGATAAGTTCGGACGCGAGTATCCCAAGAAGGCGAACATGAGCCCGGATTCATTTGTGCAGCTGGCTCTGCAACTGGCGCATTACAAGTGAGTTGCGGCAGTTGCAGTCTGTCATGAAGGTTGTACCTCGTAGCTTAGTGGTTAGAGTGTCGGACTACTTGACGACTTGAAGGTAATGGGTTCGATTTTTGTGTCCGCTATAACAATCTGTGTCCATTAGCAAGACACTTAGCACTGCATTGCTTCAGTTCACCCAGTGGTTAAATGGGTACTAGCATCAGTTGGGGTAATTGAAGGTGGGTGTGGCATCCCCCCAGTCCATGGACTGAACAGCCGTACGCCATCAGATGCGCTGTGGCTGTGCTATCGACTGCACATCTGGTCCAATGGTTCAGGTGTAATCAATCATTATTAATATTAAATTAACTAGTCTGGTAAGAGGAAAAATTTAACAACACTTATCAAACTATCTAATCTTTGATGAAAAAACCTCCAGGGTACACAAGTACCTGGTACCAACGTACGAGAGCGCATCGATTCGTCGCTTTCACCTGGGCCGAGTCGATGTAATACATTCCGCGTCCATGGCTGCCCTGCACTGGGTCCGCGCTATGGAGGGCGACCTGGAGGCCACGGTGCGTTGCGCTGGGTGGTGGAATGGGTGACACTGAAGAGAATTTGAAGGGCTTGAAAAGTACAGAAATTTAGAGTTGTAGCATCTTCAATGGTGAAATTCTAGCTCTTTTCTTTTACACGATGAATGAAAATGGAAAACTCCTGTATGGTTATGCGTGAAATAAGAATTGCATCAATAAGCAGCTACCACCTCAAATTGCTTGTAATTTAACTGCCGATAATTATTATAACTTTTTCAAAAGAGAGCTGTGGGCCAACACTGTTGTTTGGTAGTCCTTGCTGTCGGCTATGGCACATCATTCTGTGACAGTAGACCCGCAACCATCGAGTGGCCATTCTTGCCATTCCGCTGGCCGGCTCCTGAGCACATACTCACACAGGTACCGCATGCAGGCACAAATACACACACCTTTATTTGCCAAAACTTTTTCATCATCAGGAAGACTACAATCTGAGCTGGAAGTATGTACACTTTTGGTGTTTACTGAACGCTATTACTGAACGCTATTTCAGAACTACATGGACCGCTACAGAACTTCTCTTGCTTAGATAACTTTCGTATTGAGCTTTCAATGATGTAAAAAAATAATTCCAAAGTATACGTACAGTTCAAACAGATTCATACCAGTTCACACCAAATAAATGCATTTGCATACTTCTATAGACGACAGAAATTAAATTGTCCTCAGACGGAGCAGAAGCTGCGGCTGCTGCGAGAAGCGATCGAATTCCAGACAGAGCACATGCTAAAGACCATCCTAGGCCAGGGGGTGGACAACCACATGCTGGGACTGCGCGTCACGGCCGAGGCATTGCTGGGCGAGTTGCCGGAGCTGTTCACCGACCCTGTGTACGTGGAGTGCAATCAGTTCCGTCTGTCCACTAGTCAGGCAAGTGCATATGGCTTTCTGTCATGTAAATTGTAAGCGCTTGAAATGCGCTGACATTGTATGACTGTCAACTGGAATGGCCCAACCCAGCGTTCGATCTGGCCGAGCAGTTCGAACCAGCGGTCTATAGCTAAACTCTATCTCCTGCGAACAGTGAAGCTGAGACCCAGGAGTCAACAAGTCTAAGCTGCGTGTCAAAAAGGCACAGAGACCGTACTTTGTAAGAGAGAGAATATGCCTAGCCACGACGACTGCCATTGAAGAAACTAGACTAACCCTAAATATCTAACACAATATATGAGTTTCGCTATAAATAATAAAATTATAATTGATTACACCTGCCCCAATTGGGCCAGATGCGCAGCCGAAAGCACAGCCGCAGCTGTTTTGCGGCGCATCTGAAGACTGCGTACAGCTGTTCAGTCCATGGACTGGGGACGCCACGCACACCGTCAATTATCCCAGCTAATGCTGGTACCCATTTAACAGCTGGGTGAACTGAAGCAATACAGAGTTAAGCGAATTGCTAGCCTTCGGAACCAGTGCGTTAATTTCTATATGTTGCTGTAGGTACTCTTAGAAGATGGCTGCAGAAAATCCTCTCATGTAATCTCTGCTAAAGGAACTACGATAGCATGTGTGGAAACATTTTCAGGTCTCAACCACCAGTCCACATGCAGGTTGCAAGTGAAGGAAGGATATCACTCGCACACAACCTAATTAGGACTAATCGGCTGTACACAGTCTGTGGGTTTGACGCCTAATTCCCCAGTTCAATGACTAATCGGCTGTACACAGTCTGTGGGTTTGACGCCTAATTCCCCAGTTCAATGACTAATCGGCTGTACACAGTCTGTGGGTTTGACGCCTTCCCCAGTTCAATGACTAATCGGCTGTACACAGTCTGTGGGTTTGACGCCTAATTCCCCAGTTCAATGACTAATCGGATGTACACAGTCTGTGGGTTTGACGCCTAATTCCCCAGTTCAATGACTAATCGGCTGTACACAGTCTGTGGGTTTGACGCCTTCCCCAGTTCAAGGACTAATCGGCTGTACACAGTCTGTGGGTTTGACGCCTTCCCCAGTTCAAGGACTAATCGGCTGTACACAGTCTGTGGGTTTGACGCCTTCCCCAGTTCAAGGACTAATCGGCTGTACACAGTCTGTGGGTTTGACGCCTTCCCCAGTTCAAGTACTAATCGGCTGTACACAGTCTGTGGGTTTGACGCCTTCCCCAGTTCAATGACTAATCGGCTGTACACAGTCTGTGGGTTTGACGCCTTCCCCAGTTCAAGGACTAATCGGCTGTACACAGTCTGTGGGTTTGACGCCTAATTCCCCAGTTCAATGACTAATCGGCTGTACACAGTCTGTGGGTTTGACGCCTAATTCCCCAGTTCAATGACTAATCGGCTGTACACAGTCTGTGGGTTTGACGCCTTCCCCAGTTCAATGACTAATCGGCTGTACACAGTCTGTGGGTTTGACGCCTTCCCCAGTTCAAGGACTAATCGGCTGTACACAGTCTGTGGGTTTGACGCCTTCCCCAGTTCAATGACTAATCGGCTGTACACAGTCTGTGGGTTTGACGCCTTCCCCAGTTCAATGACTAATCGGATGTACACAGTCTGTGGGTTTGACGCCTTCCCCAGTTCAATGACTAATCGGCTGTACACAGTCTGTGGGTTTGACGCCTTCCCCAGTTCAATGACTAATCGGCTGTACACAGTCTGTGGGTTTGACGCCTAATTCCCCAGTTCAATGACTAATCGGCTGTACACAGTCTGTGGGTTTGACGCCTTCCCCAGTTCAATGACTAATCGGATGTACACAGTCTGTGGGTTTGACGCCTTCCCCAGTTCAATGACTAATCGGATGTACACAGTCTGTGGGTTTGACGCCTAATTCCCCAGTTCAATGACTAATCGGCTGTACACAGTCTGTGGGTTTGACGCCTTCCCCAGTTCAATGACTAATCGGCTGTACACAGTCTGTGGGTTTGACGCCTTCCCCAGTTCAAGGACTACCTTCTTACATGAATCTACAATTCGACTTTCAGTAGCGATTTAGGATCTTGCAGATAATAATAATAATAATAATAGCTGGAGGGCTGCGAGCAACAGCAGCATCATTAAGTGATACAAGACCCGCAGCCAGCCAGGAGGCAATTCTGCTCATTTCGTTGACTCCTGAGCAAGTACGCACAGATTATACACAGGCACACACTCACGCAGGTGTGTACATCTGCCCTGACTTTCTCATCATCAAGCAGTGTACAATATCACTGTGGCTTGGTGGTAAAGGGCGTAAATTGTACAGCAAGCCCCAAGCGCCTTAAATGAATGTGGCCTCGCCGCGGAATCGAACTCAGAGAAATTGGCGCGAGAGGCAAACGCGTTAATCGCTCTGCCACTTCAACACATGCAGGTGTCAACTTCCACTGACTCGCTGATTTGCTACGGCGCGGTGGTCCCGAACGGCTACGGAGCCGCTTACAACCTGCACGCCCACAGCATCGCCGTCTGCGTCTCATGCTGGCGGGACTGCCCCAACCAGGACGTATCAGCGAAACGCTACGCCAAAGCCCTAGCCGACAGCATGGAAGACATGCACGCCATGATAGAGGCCAATCTAGAGCTAGCTAGGGCCAACGACGTCGCCACCGATGTGAAAATACCTGAGGAAGCAGACGCGAGCGGTGGACGCAACAAAGCGAACGGCGAAGTGGTGCATTCAGAAAACTAGGCGCCCAAGTTGCCGCATACTAGCTTATTATACCAATCTACAAGTTTCCAATGGCTCATAGACCCCAACAAAACGCGATTGACATGAGGCTGATCAAGTCGATGAGTTGTGTACTCGTATTTCGGTGCAAGAGCATGTGTAACATGGGCATTCTCGTCGAGTGTTTTAAACTTAAATATTTTAATCCACAAATTTCATAAAAGCTATAGAAATCCGTGACGATCAGTGTTTGTAAAAACACATATTTTACAATTTCGTTACAATTCAGATATTTTGCAATACACTGCACAATCCGCTTCAACTAGTATTAAAATGCCTTCACCAGATTTTTCGTCACAGAATATAGCTTGCAGTAGACTTCTAGTAGTCAGCTTAGTATATTTAATTGCATTAGACTAGCCAGGCTGATACACGTGCATTTTCGTTGTCTTTTCTAAATTGTAGCGCCGAGCACAGCTCTAGTATTTATCACATTATTAATCTGTGCCATTGCATTATATAAACTTCAAAAAAAGTATTTTACTAGTTTGTATGAGTTCAGTAGTATAGTAGAATTCTCGTAGTTACTTGAAAAATTCTATTATTTTTATACAGGCGTGTATTTATTTCAAATGATTCAATTTAGTCAATTTTAGTCTAGTTAATGACTTACCACATTGTTCATTTCCTACTGATTTCAGTAAATTGGAGTTTAAATAAATTGGAATATGATAGACTTCATAAATTTTAGAGGCCTCACAATTACTACTCTGACCAATTCATATCAAACCACACTCTAGGCAAAAACACTGTTTATAAAAATTATCGATAAGAGCATGTATACGCGCAAAGTAAAATTTTGTAGAATCCATAGTGTCAGCTCCCAAATCAGTGGTGTCTGTTACAATCAGAATGCTAGGCATCAGGCTTTAATAGCAAAGAACAACGCAATGGGTCCAAAACCAAGCTACACGAGTCTGAGACACGTGCACTGCATCTTGTCTTGAACATACAGCACTCGCCTGGAAGACAGGCTCTGGTTTACTCTATTCTTTAAATCGTGGATGCTATCAATCAGTCGATTTTGAATTCTCGAGAACATCACAAAACTCTTAAATAAACCAGCTGCCAGATGTCGGATATCGGACCGACCGAAAGCCGGGAAAAGTAGAGTGATAAACGAAAATATCATTTGTACCGGACAAGTCGTCCTGCGTCGCTGTCAAAAGCCAACTTTTTCTGGCCTGCCATCAGAGCATACTTTTGGATTTGTTCGCCGCGGCAGAATTGCAGCAAGACCAGTTTTGGTTTGCCTTCTAGACAGCCGTCTAGGAAGTGTGCAACAATGTCGGTAAAAGAGTGCAATCTAGTGCCATCAGAAAGCAAACAGCATGAGACATAGATATCATTAGAAACAGATCGCAACAATTATTTCTTTTATTTTTTAGCCCACTTAACTAAGAGTTGTACGAGCCGTACGCTGCTTTATCGGGATCGTTCGTCAGAGGTAGAATTTCATATTAAAGGATTTTTCCGAACAATCGATTCTCTCATCGTCCCTTAACGAACGTTCTCTATGTTCTCAGATGGCAGCCTTTCACATTGCCAACGTCGATTAAAGCGCAAAGTCTTCAATTATTTGCCAAAGGATATGTGTCGAAAGAATCTGCTTTCAACGATGCATTCGTAGATCCGCAATTGGAAACTTGAGCAATAGCAGGTTTGAGAATGGAACTTCTAGAGAAGCAGTGATTGAAAATTTGCCTCACCGCAGAGGATGCATTGCAGAGCGGTGATAATTTCTTTGCCAAATTATTTCAGCTGATTTGGTCGAGTGATTCGTCGACAATGCGTTAAGCAAGCAGCTCCGTAACAATATCAAGTACGTCAGAGAAGTACAGATGGCCGAGCTGTGGGCACCACGGCTGGGTCCGCGGCAGAGAATTGAGTCGTCATCTGGTAAAGCAGGCATTGCAGAGGGCACAGGCGGAAATCTGGCTCACAGGTGGGTTGCAGCCGCGGACAGCTAAATTTCGAGTAGTTGAGCCGAGTCTTTGCCAGGAACTCGTAGCCGCAGATCCGGAAAGCAGCTGCTAGTGCACTTTGCCACGTCTTCGACGCATCGCCGGTAACCAGCCGTCAAAATGCAGCCGTCGCAACAGCTGGCTTGGCTCTACAACTTGGGAGTAGGAGCCAACACTGAGTCCACCCCTAGGAGCGAGCAGGAGCACAAGGTCCTTCAGTGGAACGCCCGTGCCGAGCGCTAGCAGCGCTAGCGAGACCGCCGAGAGCGAATCAGCGGGTGCTTGGGCCGAGTCCGAGGCCACTGTATAGACGTACATAATAAGGCATACGTCAACAAAAGTATCAATATATATCAATATATATATACCCTAGGTTCCCAATTCTTCAAACCAGGTCACAATCACCGAATCTCGGTTTCTACCCAATGTTTCCGTTTTTTATATAAAAAACTTCTACTACTCAGCCTAAATCTCTAGAAAATGATTATTAAACTTATCTTTATAAGTACAAGAAAAATTGGAAATTTCAGAGCAATTTAACTATATATAATTTACAACAAATAAACGGTTTTATAGGTAAATCGTATTTTAGGCTGTGAATTTTTTATTAAAGTGAACGAATGCAATATATTACACAGGTAATAAACAATAGGAGCTAAAAGAACTACGAGTACTTATTTTACAAGAAAGCAACAAAGATAAACAAGCATTTTTTATATTTCAGGCTAAAATGCCGTCAGATATTTTGGCTAACATTCACAAGGTTAAAAAAAGCTAACATATTATCTTGTGGACGATAACTCCACAAGACAAAGCGATAAGAGGAACACCGGAATGGGATTGCATATATAGGTGTCGAGGGGGCCCGATGAAGACGATACCAGTGCCTGAAGTCAGGCTAGAAGATATTTAAAAAATGATATAAAACGACTGAAAGCCTTTGAGTTGCCAGTAAAGCATTTGAGTTGCTGGAGAAGCATTTGAGTAGCTAGAGACAAATTTGAGTTGCTAGAGAAGCATTTGAGTTGCTAGAGAAGCATTTGAGTTGCTAGAGAAGCATTTGAGTTGCTAGAGAAGCATTTGAGTTGCTAGTGAAGCGTTTGAGTTGCTAGAGAATCATTTGAGTTGCTAGAGAAGCATTTGAGTAGCTAGAGACAAATTTGAGTTGCTGGAGAAGCATTTGAGTAGCTAGAGACAAATTTGAGTTGCTAGTGAAGCATTTGAGTTGCTAGTGAAGCGTTTGAGTTGCTAGTGAAGCATTTGAGTTGCTAGAGAAGCGCTTGAGTCGTTAGAGAACCATCTGAGTCATTTCATCCAGGAAGGCATTTGAAATGCCGCTAATCAAGGTAATGTTTTCATCGGGAAAGTGATGCTACACTACCTATTGCATCAGGAACATACGCAGTACTAAGGCTTTGGCTAGTCTCTGGTATTTACTTAGTTAGCATGCGATCCAGCTTGTCAGCCCCATCCAGATTGTCTACAATTTCAGCCAGGCACTGCTCAACCGCTTGCTCCTCGACTCGCTCGCACATCGGCTCCCAATCGCTGGCAAAATCGGCCGGCTGGTAACGAAATTCCGGTCCAAAATTGATCTGCACCTGGGCGGCTTTGTACAGGCTAATAGCCGGATAGTAGGTGCTGGCATAGAGCTTGCTGAATGCCACTCCCATTGGCTGGCCGTTGCGATAGAAGCGAATCTCGCTGCCCAGCTGCAGCCGAAGCGCCTTTTCTTGCTTCTGCACCTCGTCGCGCTCTTCGTAGTACAGACAGTTCTTGAACTTGATCAACGGGCTGGACTTGTGCGTAGGCGGCAGGCAGTCCACGGTGACCTGGGTTGGTCGCTGCAGCACAATCAGGCAGCCGATGACGTCGCCCTGCCCGTAGCCCGACTCGGCGTAGTGACGCCCGCGGGCGTCGTGAAACGCTGTGCCCTTGCGACTGCGCCACGAGTAGGAGAACTTGTCGCAGCCCACTGGCGCCTGGAAACAAAATTGTGAATTCATCTGGATTTATGTTTCCATGAGCATTTAACTTTTGAACACTGTTGCGATTTACTAAAAATGAAGATAGTCCACTTCCATTACCTACTCAGTTTGGTCTGTCACACTGCTGAGTCACTCTCTCACTCCTCAAATCAGATTGGTCTGTCACACTGCTGAGTCACTCTCTTACTCCTCAAATCAGATTGGTCTGTCCCTCTGTTGAGTCACCTTCTGTCACCCTTCCACCCAGATAGTTGTGCCGCACTCACCTGAAGATTTCCTAGGGAGGCAGACCAGCCCATCCTAGTGGCGGAACCCTCTGGCATCTCGGTCACGATGGCCTCGTAGTACCAGGCGCCCTTGGACACGCCGTGAGTAGCCCTAATCATGCAGTAGCCCTTGTCGCCAGTGACTGAGAGCTGATTCTCGGCCAGTTTCAACTGAGGCGCCCGATCGCACATAGACAATAGCAGGGCTGGCGGAGCCCAGGCCCGGTAGAAATAGCCGGGTATTGGCTGGCCGCTGGTGCTCTCACACTGGTCCCATTGCTGCCGACCGGGGGCATGTACATCAGGCTCGGCTAGGGTGTATCTGTGATACAAAGAGAGATGCAAGAGTCAGTCAATACGCAAACGGCCAGCGCCAAAGCAGCCGCACTCAAAACCCCTTAACCTCTGCCTAGTTGAGGTGGGGTTGGTGCACCCAGCCAGCCGACTCGCTAAGCCGGGGGGTTTGGCGAAGACTAACACGCCACCTACTTAGTAACCCCTATCTCGCTCTCGCGCTTTTTGTTCATCTATATGCGCGCAATGCAGCAAAAAATCTTCGCTGCCATTAAAAATCGTAAATATAAAAGCATTCCGCTTTACTTTCATATATTTTTTGCAAGAAATTCTATATTATAATGCCTTTTACTTCTTATTAGTCAACTCAATTTACAGGCCAAGTGCCAGGCTTCGACCGACGAAGCTGACTACAAAGCCAATGAGAACCCTGCCGAAACGGAGCGATCGTCATCGGAAGCCAATGACGAAGGAGTGAAGCTCGTCAACAGAGCGCTGCCAGTGTTTGGCGATGGTTCCCAACCTTCACGATCAGTGCCAAGCGGGCAGACTGGCGTGCCAGTCTGGCAAAAAAGGAACCGGGGGGGGGGCGGTGAGGCCCATGGCCGTGATTTGAAAACCACGTCCCGCGGGCAAAACCGCACCCGACAGAGTGATCACGGCATAACGAACCGTAGGACCTCTTTAAACAAAATCACCGTGAATCACCGGAGAGCACAGGAGAGACAGACAAGATCGGAAATGAAGGGCGTAGTGAGAGGAGGGAACAAAAAACACAAGAACGAAAACCAAGAACAAAAACAAGAAAAATACTGAAAAAAAACAAAAAAAATAGAAAAAGTCAGGAAAAGGCTGCTCACAGCGCAGGCACAGATCAAGCTGCCGGCAATAGAGAAGAACCCCGGACCAAGATCGATCGAACAGAGGATGGCGAGAAGCAGAAGGCGAAGAATTAAGAGAGGTAGACGCCGATGCGAGAAAGATGCCGAACGCACGGAAAAAGCACAGAAGGAGTGGGATCAGAAACGGATAAGAATAGCGACATGGAACGTCCAAAGGGCAAACCTAGGCTCAGCGAGATTTGGCGAAATTGTGAAGAAAGCAACGGAAAGCTGGGATGTGACCCTGCTCACCGAATTGAACGCGCGCGACACGGGGATCAGTGTTCCACCATCAACGAAAAGAGACGCACCTGGTGCACTCCCAAAGGGTGGGAATCCTACTAACTGAGACAGCGTGGCACCTCTGGTGCAGCGGAGGTAGAAAGATGCACCCGCAACAGCCTTCCAGAAGGTCCTCAGCAAGATTCTACATGGCTGCTCATGGATATGATTGAAGTATTTTCCAATTATAAATTGTTGTGAGGTTCAAATCTAAAACCAAGCGAAAACTATTTCTGTAGTTGTGCAATACACATTATCCACCTCATCTCATTAGCTGAGGTAGAAATTTAGGTAGCTATAACAGTCTTGAGTGGACTGAAGACATTTCTTCATGGACGGATTACTGAAGGCAGTTCTAACCCAACGATGACGATTCTAGTTAAAAAATACGAGTATGTATAAAAGCAACTTCACAACACGGCCGCTAACCTATAGTTGTCTTTGTTAAACGGATGCTCAACTGGGAAGCCCTGCGCGTTGACTTTGACACGCTCGGCCTCAAGGCGCGAACGCGTTCCTCGCTGATCGGCACCAGGGCCGGCGCGTCGCTTACCGCGGCCCGGCATCTGGACGTTCAGCTTGGACAGGTCAGTCTTGAGGCCGGAGGCCAGGGCTCGGAACTGGTCATAGTTGGGCCCGATGCGGGACAGGTCGTTATTGGCCAGGGACACCATAGAGTCCTCTTGGGATTGGTCGCTAGACTGCTCACCGGCTGGCGACACCTTGGTTACCTGGCGAATGGCAAGGTAGGTTTATTTAGATTCATGTGGATAATTTTGCTACATTTCGTTGACCTAATGAGTACCAATATGTTATATTTAGCAAGACACTTGATTTCCGTTTGCTTTAGTTCATACATCTGTAAAATGGGCATCAGAATTAGCTGGGGTAGAACTTTGACTGGGTCTATTAATAATGGTAATAATAATAATAATTGCAGGAGGGCTGCGGGCAGTCGCAAATCATTTGGTGACACTAGACCCACAGCCAGCGAGAGGCAATTCTGCCCATTCCGCTGACTCCTGAGCACACACGCACAGATACTCGCTGAGGCCGTGTGCGTACTGGTAACTACACCTTTTTACTTTCTATTATAGAAAAAGTTCACTCGATATTGAAATCGTTGCATCCAATTTTGACAGTCTGTGGCAGCGCTAGCTAAAATGTTCAACCTATTTTGACAAACTTTGGCTCACTTCTGACAATTTGCATCCGATATTGACAAACTTCAAGCTTTGTTGACACTTTGCAAGCAACTATGACATCGGGCAATCGATTCTGACACCGGGTTAGAAACCAATGTCTTTGTCTCGCTGTCTATGGGAACAAGTCTGCTCATATGCATCCGTCTTTGACACTGTGCATCCAAAATTGACACAACACAAGTAATAACTTTTCCACAAACTATTCCTTTTTGCCATAGACTACGTGTACCATATACGAGCTATGTGGCCTACATGTAACATGGATTTAGGCTTCCGATGAATACATAGTTGCTGTCCTCCGTCGGAGTCATTCACTTCCAAAGTTACCCGACCGGCAATACCCGACAGTAAAGGACTGAGCAGTTGTACGCAGCTTTTGGGTGCCCATATGATGAAGCTCAGCATTGTTAATGAACGTACCTTAAAAGTATCGCTGCTGGCCACAGTCTTGTGTATAGTGGCGTACCAGGACTTGTTGCCGCGCCTTGGCTGGCTGGCCAAAGCATCCCAATTCTCCTCAAGGTAGGGTATGAGCTTCTGATCAACGCTAAATTGACAACGGCCGCCGTTTTCAACAGTGAGATTGGCTAGAGCAGTCTGGCACATCACCGCAAAGCTGGCTTGCTTCCTATTGAAGACCTCCTCGGAGCGGTTGTTGCAGGCCTTGCACATGAAGTGATAATTTGTCATAAAAGGCAGCACGGAGCCAACGTTGAACTTTATACAGGCCTTGTGAAACCAGCGGCTGCACTGGCAGCATTGGAATTCCGCTTCAGCGTAGCGCCTAGGCTCGCCGCAATAACATTGCGTATCCTTCGGCGGGGTGACGCTGATGATTTCCCCGGAGACGCCATTGTTGGTGTCGCTGCTCATTGTTGCTTAAAAATTTTATTTCTTTTTTTTGAGATTCAAAACTGCAATGCAGGCACAGAAAATATCTAAAAAATCGCGATTTTTATAATTAGGGAAACCTTCTGGAACTTTTCACTGCCCATTTTAGACTGTATGCAGCCCTATCCACTCACCAGACTGCAGACAGCCCTATCCACACACCAGACTGCAGACAGCCCTATCCACTCACCAGACTGCAGACAGCCCTATCCACTCACCAGACTGCAGACAGCCCTATCCACTCACCAGACTGCAGACAGCCCTATCCACACACCAGACTGCAGACAGCCCTATCCACTCACCAGACTGCAGACAGCCCTATCCACTCACCAGACTGCAGACAGCCCTATCCACTCACCAGACTGCAGACAGCCCTATCCACACACCAGACTGCAGACAGCCCTATCCACTCACCAGACTGCAGACAGCCCTATCCACTCACCAGACTGCAGACAGCCCTATCCACACACCAGACTGCAGACAGCCCTATCCACACACCAGACTGCAGACAGCCCTATCCACTCACCAGACTGCAGACAGCCCTATCCACTCACCAGACTGCAGACAGCCCTATCCACACACCAGACTGCAGACAGCCCTATCCACACACCAGACTGCAGACAGCCCTATCCACTCATCAGACTGCAGACAGCCCTATCCACTCATCAGACTGCAGACAGCCCTATCCACTCACCAGACTGCAGACAGCCCTATCCACACACCAGACTGCAGACAGCCCTATCCACTCATCAGACTGCAGACAGCCCTATCCACACACCAGACTGCAGACAGCCCTATCCACACACCAGACTGCAGACAGCCCTATCCACTCACCAGACTGCAGACAGCCCTATCCACACACCAGACTGCAGACAGCCCTATCCACACACCAGACTGCAGACAGCCCTATCCACTCATCAGACTGCAGACAGCCCTATCCACACACCAGACTGCAGACAGCCCTATCCACACACCAGACTGCAGACAGCCCACACATATGTGTAAAGGTGGCGAGCACACCATCAAAGGCTAGTTGTCTTAAAGGTTGGCTAAAAATATGTACTCAGATAAGTTCGTAAAGAAACGCTCGCAGTAACACAGATACACCATGTAGCGAACACAGACTTAAGAGTCAGACTACAACATTTAGCTACTAGGAATACCACAAACGCATCTACTAACTAATCCATTCATGTAATATTGCGGTTATATATTACGCATTAAAACTTATAATACACAAAAAACATAGTTACTAGAAAGCAAGGCGATTTAGATATTAAAAAATTTAAATTTATTTTAGGCGACTAAAAATAAACGATCCGATATTCAATCGGTCATCCAGAGCTCTGCAGACTCTTCGGCCTCCTCAAGTCGAACCCCCGGCTCGCCGAGCTGCACAGCTCGCACATAGGCACACATCGCCGCCAGTGAGTCCAACGTACGCCTACGACAGTCGTCGCCACCATCGCTGTCGCCACCTTGAAGCTGAGGGCAAGGAAAAAATATCAAAGCGCAGCCGCCGCCGCCGGCTCCTGTGAGCTTTGCGGCAGCTCCATGCGACTCGGCAACCGAGCAGATCTGGTCTAGCAACGGATGGGACACACCTAGGCAAACTAGCAGCCGCTGGTTCAGCCGCACTAATGCTAAATAGTCGTCTTTGTCGGCTGGTGAAGCGGCACCGGTTGCCATGGAAACAATGAGACGCTGAGCCGACTCGCTGACGGAGTTGATGGCGTCAACAATGTGATGAATGGGTGCGCCAAGGCTGGGCGACTCGGCTAGCTGACGAACACCCGCCACCAGGCTGCCGGTGCTGCGCGCCTGGCCAGTGTCGGCCACAAAAACAACAGGCAGTGTTGACGCAACTTGGTTGATATGACAACCGGTTGAAATATCGGCCGGAAGCAATGGAGCAGGTGGGCCCGGCCTACGGTAGGCGATAAAGCCGCCGCGCACGGCGCACGCGTTGTCGACGCCGCTAGGTCGGCCGTGGACAAGAGTCTCAGCGGCGAAGGCGGCGGCTTCAACGCTGCAGGTGTCTAGGGGTGATGCTCGATCGGCCAGGGCCTCGCAGACGGCGGCTAATGCGGCGGCGTAGGCGGCCGAGGAGCCGAGGCCGCCACCGATTGGCAGCCGGCCGGAGACCATGAATGCCACATTGCCTAGCAATGGCGGCTTAAGCCAGGCGTAGACGGCGACAAACGCGGCTACGGCGAGGCGAGGCAATTCTTGCTGCTGTTGGGCTTCCACTGCTCGATCAGATAATTCTCGAATAGTCGACAATTCCACCTCAGTGAAAGGCGATTCAATTGGCTTTCCACTAGCATTTTTCACAGCCTTGGCAATGGGAAACGCTGCATCCAGCTCAGTGGAGTCCAAGCAAGCGCGCATGCTCAGTGCTGGAAAGTGGAGCACAATTTGACCAGATGCTGAACGACAAGGAAGGTTATCCCCATTGACAGGATCGCTAGCTGAGTCCTGACGCCACCTGGCTGTCACTCTACAACGCTCGGAGATGGCGGCGGCAAGGGCCAGGCTGCCATATACTACAGCGTGCTCGCCATGCAGGATGACCTTGCCAGGAGCCGATGCAGACACACTGTGCCAGCTGCCATCTTTGCTGACTTCAATGTTGTCGCCTTGAGATGATGAAGCCTAAGTTAATATTTTTAGGCTTATAAATGTAGCATAAGATAGTATGTTTTTGAAATTTATGTTTTAAATGTTGTCTGTTCTTTACTAAAAAAGTAAAATATCAATAAACAATATTTTATTGGTTTTATTACAAATTTTCTGCCAGCTAAGAGAAGATTAACCCCTTACAATGTATAAAATCATACTCCAGTCAAATCTTAAAGTAATACAAGGCAAATAAAAAACTGAACCAACCTATTTCTATTAAGTAGCAAAGTTATTAGAAAAGTACTTCAGTATACCATGAAAAACGATAAGGGAGTCAGCAAAATGGTCAGAACTACCTCCGTGCTTGTTGCGGGTCTAGTGTCACCAATATTTTGTGCCATTGCCCTCCTTGAAGCTAGTATCGCATCTTATTATTTTCTCTCACAAGGCTGATACAGAAAATATTGAGTCCATAATTTTCCTCAGCTCTATTATGCTTAATGCTAATAACTATTTTCATGCTTAGTTTGTGTGATGCTGAGTATGAATGAGCATTTTGTTGCCTATCACTGAGTTGATCCCTGAATTATAAGTTTGTGTTAAGCCAGAGATCTTTATACACAACATATGGACTGTAAAGAAAAGTTTAAGTCAAGTTTTTTACCACAAGATGAGGCCTATCTTTTACTTGGTACAGGATGAGAATGACAGGCTTTTTTTAACACTGTACAGAAGGCACAGCTCATTTTCCTCTAAAATTTCTTTCCTATTTTTTCAGTTTTATTAGGCCAAAAGAAAGTTAGCTTTTTCTTTTTATGAAAATTGTTTTTTTCCTTTCTTAAGAGTTGACATTTTTATATGATGAACAAGTGCTCCGCATTCAGCTGCAAGAGTGGGTACGCAAGTCCAACAATACCAAACTATGTAAACTTTTGCTCCTTTTTGCTAAACAATCCACATCTTCTTGAAGAATGGGAGAAAGCCAATCCCTGTAAAGATTTTAAGCCACCAAAGTTTACAAAAAATGTGATTGCTGCACTTTTTCTGTTAGACTGTGCATATGTCTTGTGACTCCTGTATCAGTTGGCACAAAAGGGACTGCAACTTGCTGAAGAAGCAATACTTAATGCCCGAAGCAGTGCCAATGATTTTTTTAAAATGTGCCGGCATACTTGTCAATGCCTTGGCAGCCAGGTGTGGCATGTCTTTAGCATCATCTTTGGCTGGCCTCGAGATTGAGACTCTATTGCTGACTGCTTACTTGAGGCGATTGTGGAGTTGCTTGATGCAGAATCAACCTGTTGGATTTCACAACCATTTGCAACAGCCAGCTATGCATACCTACATGCTCGGCACCAAGTCTGCCTGCTAAATTTCCTGATCTATTTACATTTTTTAAACCTCATGGCAAAAGTGAAGAACTGGAAGGAGAATCTTGAGATGTCTTAACTGTTGTAGCAATTCGACGGCATCCTTGATTTAGCTCAGGATAATCTATCGAATGGGCTAGATCTAAAGGAAGACAGATCAATGAGGTCTTTTAGAGAGCAGCTGCAGCTGAGCTGAACCAAGAAACCTGCAAGAAGTTATTTGCAATATAGTCATGTGCTATATGGTTTACATGATTAGTGCTACAGCTTACAGAGCTCTACATGATTCAGAAATTCTTAATCTACCATCCATGAGAACATTGAGCAATTTCACTAGAAAAGTTAAAAACGATGGCCTAAATACCCATGCCTACTTACACCTCCAAGTAAGTAAGCTGACCCAGATGTAGCAAGTGGTGATTGCTGATAATTGATGAGATTTACATTGCAAATTGCATTGAATACTATGCAGGACAAATACACAGTGTTGATGATAAAAAAATAGCTTCGACATAATTTTGCTTCATGACCAAGTTGATTGCCAGCAAGTAGAAGGATATTGGTATCCATGTGTGCCATTGCCCACTTTACAGCAAAGAAGCTTTAGAAGTGCTTATAGAGTTGCTTTGGAGTCTTCATTGCAGCTGTGAATAGGAAGTTTGTCACTGGCTAAATTTGTGTCTATGATCTGATGACATTGGTTATTGACTGGGTCTGCATGGCATTCGGCTAGCTACTTAAAAAGCCAGACTCAACAATGACATCCCACCAATCTGCCCCAGTTGTGAACAGCAAGAAGAAATGACCTGCCATCTTTTTGCCTGCACTGCCCTGCTTTGCTGACCACCTTCACCCACTGACCTCTGGACTAGGCCAGTTGAGATAATGGCGTTCATCGAGCCTGCCTTCCCTGGTGCTGGCTCAGGAGTGGAACCACCACACTAATATGCTAATACCACAAGCTTATTTATGATTAATGATTAAAATTGATTGATGATTAATTTCTCGAGTGCTTCTTTTGATGCTCTAATGGCCACAAGATTGAAAAAGGTGTGTGGAAGTCCTTAAAATGTATAATGAATAATTTGTCCAAAGACCTGTCTGTAGGAATCAGCACTGGCAGAAGAAGCAGGAAGCTAGCAAAGCTTTTTGGTCTTGCTAGTGGAACAAAGACATTGATCTTTGTACCTTTGTTGCTTCATATACTAACTGTAAAGTGTAAACATCATTTTTACATTAAATTGTGTATCATATACAAGAGTACTGGGATTACTCTTTAAGTCTATGTTTCTTTCTGGCCTTCATGATGCCTTATAGAGTTTACCTAACATTATATATATATATATATATATATATATGCCTATACAGAGACTAGGCTCTAATGCATAGAGCATGGCCTTATTTCTTTATAGCAAGGCTAGCTATTATTCCTTTCATACATGCGCAACCTCCCAAATCTTAGCTAGCCGTGCGACTTAGTTTTTGCTCTATTTACAACTTAGTTACTTTCATTGCTCTATTTACGACTTAGTTTGCTCTCACTTGCTCTCTTTTTCTCTCCCCTTTTTCCTCTTCTTCACGCCTTCCTTTTTTGTCCCTTGGTCCCCCCTTTGATTTTTTTGTGCTTGGTTGATTGGTTTTTGTGACTTACCTTGCTTGGCCCTCGTTTCACCCGGCCAGTTTGGCCAGGTCAGTTGGGTGTTGCGCATGTACGATTCCTTTTAAAACATACTTTAAATTACACTTACTAGGCCTACAAGGCCTAGCTAAATCTTAAAATATTATAACAAGGCCTAGGCCTAGGGCCTATCTATATTAAAATGTCTAGCTAAGCTATGGAATCTTTGAGCCAATCATTATTAGTCAAGCAAGTATTATTGACAGCTAGTAGTATGATTATAAACCTGGAGATAATCAATATAGCAAAATGTGGCTAAGGCAATGAGTAGGACTAGCTAGCAAAAACCAAGACAATTTTATAAATTAGAACAGATAGGCCTATGTAGGGATCCAGGCAGGTTGTATTATTATTGGATTAATCAATAAATAAGTAAAGTTAAAAACAGACAGAATAGGAGTGAGAAATAATAAATCTGACTTAGTTTGAGAGGCTGTTTAGTCCTAGCTATGCTAATTCAACCTAAAGCGTTAACAGAGCACTGAAAATGGGACTGGAAATCGCCTTGAGATCTCTAAAAGGACTCTTCCCTTAAGAGAAGGGAAGATTAAGATCGCTTAAGATCCCTTAAGATCCGCTTATTTTCTTTTTTTAACATCGGCATGCTTCTTTGACAAAATGTAGAACCATTTTTGTGACAAACATCTTAATTACGAATATAAAAGTTCTGCAAAATAGATTTAATTTTTTTAAAACGATTTTTGTTTAATTCATTTTTGTCTGTACGCTATAATTTGTTTATCTCCTTTCTCGACGAATTCGTTGCATTCATGCAGTTGTCACTATCGACATTCTTTTTTAGATTTAAGAATGATATTAGATTGGGCCGAATTCAATTTTTGTTCAGTTCAAACAACTGAACTTTTCAGTTGTTAGTTTAAAGATAATGCGCAGTAAAAATGTTTTGTTAAGAAATGCATCCATTGAACTAGCGTTTGAGCTGCTTTTAGCACTAGTTAAGGCCGAATGTTCAAACGAGTGAATACCAAAGGACCATGCAGTAGAAAAAGAGGTTATTCTAGAAATAGTGGTCCTTGATGAATACTTGTACATCATCAAAAAGCAAAAGATGATGACGCATGTGGTTACATCGTTTTGAAATAGTTTTTATTAGTAAACTTGTATACATTCTTGCAACTCATATCTTTAATATGCAACTCATATGTACTCTTTCTGCGCACTTTCAGCTAATGCTAATGTGAACCTCTGTCCTCATGCATGGTTTTAAATAATTGGTTGCACGCATATTAATTCAATGTTTTGAATGCGTATGTGCTCCCAAAATGTTTATTTAATCTATTCTACTTTTCGTTTACTGAATGCATTTAAATGAGATTTGATTTACCAACATTTGAGCTGTTTTTCTGTTGTTTACTACTTGGTAATATTTTGTCTGTTTACGCTAAAAACTGGCTTCGAACTTAAATATATTAGCGGAAGTAGGTAACGCATGAATTTTGCCAAACTCTGTTACTTGAAATTTCGATTAGCTGATGCCCGATGTCCCCGATGATTAGATTGAGACTGGTAAAAGGGATCTGTCAGAGGCTCGTCTAAATACGCTCGTATAGCGTCAACCACGACCCTCGCTGGCCAACAGAATTTGAGAGACAGAATTTAAGAAATTTGACTGCGGCTATCCCACCATAAAATAACGGCGGATAACTTGACTTAGCTTGACTTAGCTGCAGGGGGCATCTTCCGGATGCAGCGGGGAGGCGTTGCCGCCCATTCCGCTAGCCCCTGGCGACCACGGGCAACTAGAGCTGCGGTGTCGCGCAGGGGGATCCGGTGGTGCCGGCGTCCGCAGCGCGGTCCTCCTCCGGAGTGTCCAGGAGGTGGAGGGTTGCTCGCCCGGTGGCCCTCAGGTATCGGACGAGCTGGCAGATGTTCTCAGGCCTGAAAACGTCGGGGAGATCCGGGTTTGGGCCGAGATAGGTGAGCCGGTCCTGAGTGAAGGCGGGGCAGTCGCAAATAAAATGCTCTGCATCCTCAACATAGGAGAGGCAGAAGGGGCATT
Source organism: Macrostomum hystrix (assembly GCA_950097015.1). Taxonomy (NCBI): domain Eukaryota; kingdom Metazoa; phylum Platyhelminthes; family Macrostomidae; genus Macrostomum; species Macrostomum hystrix. The sequence goes on from CATNEN010000025.1 coordinate 9,266,584, forward strand.
CCTCACTGCGGATTTTGCCTTGCAGGAAGCGGTGCCTGGCGAAACAGCCATGGCCAGAGAGGGCCATGGTGACTGCCCTGATGTCCTTGCGGTTCAGTCCAAGCAAGGCTTTGCGAAGGGCAGTGGAGGGACAAGGGACAGCAGCGCGAGACTGCCGACAATCGGCGGTGTTGATCCATCTGTCCTTGTGTTTTGAGGTCACCCACTGGTTAATCCGAGTGTTGACGACGGCGGTAGGGGTGGAGACCGCAGGCACGGGGCCAAAAAGCGAGCCCGTCGAACCGGCCTTGGCGAGGCTGTCGGCCAATTCGTTACCAGGGTGGCCAGAGTGCCCTGGAATCCACCTTAGGGACACCTTGTTGTGGGTCCCTAAGCGGTTGAGTTGCGCGACGCAGTCGAGGACTGTGCGCGAGCAGGTGTGCGTGCGTCCAAGGGCATGGATCGCCGCCTGGCTGTCCGAGTGGAGGAAGATTTCCGCTCCATGGACGTTTTGGTTGATCAGCTCCAGGGCGCAGGAGCTGATGGCGAGAACTTCGTTCTGGAAGACGGTAGAGTTTATGCCGGTGTGCTGGGAGAAGGTCGCCAAAGTTTTCCCTCCGGACATAATGCAGTAGCCGAAACCAGAGATCGAGTTGATTTGCGATCCGTCGGTGAAGCAGTGAATTTCACGGGGTTGGCCGTGGTCACGTACTTCCTGTCGAGGCGGAATGCTGGTTTTGAATTTTTGCGGTGGGCACAGCGTCGACGGGATTCCGTCGGAGAGAATTTTGAGACCTCCTGCTGCGTCCAGGTCCCGTAGGCTGAGGTCGCCATGGGGCTGGAGGTTCCGCTTGCTGAAGGCAAGTTGCTTCCGGATGGAGATACCCGCGTCCAGAAGACGACGAGCCGTCTTCATCGCCTCCCCCTTGATAAAAAGATCTAAAGGGGGAAGGTCCAGGAAGGCATTCATGCCAGCGAAGGGAGTGGAGGGTGCCGCACTCATGATGGCTCGACAAGCACGGCCCTGCACCTTGTTTAGGGCCTCCAGGACCCCTTTGGTCTCCAGGGCACTATTCCAAATGAAGCCGGCAAAAGAGATGGCCGGTCTTACAATGGTAGTGTAAATCCACCAGAGACGGCGGGGGGTGAGGCCCCAGGTGGCGCCGAAGGCTCTGCGAATCTGCGCGAGCGTCGCAAGAGCTTTACGGGTTTTGAATTTGACGTGAGGTGTCCAGCTCAACCTGTGGTCGAGGATGACACCTAAGCATCTGGTTTGCTTCTCCATGGCGATTGGTTTGTCATAGAGAAGGAGAGGCTCAATCCTCCAGTTTCGTTTGCTGGTGAACATAATGGCGACGGTCTTGGACTCAGAGAGTTTGAGGCCGCAGCCATTGGCCCAGCGTTCGGCACGGTGGATGAAAGCTTGCAGAAGGTCTCTAAGGACCGGGGGAGACGGTCCGGCCACGGTGGCGGTGACGTCGTCAGCATAGCCGATTTTTTGGACCGGGTCCGGGTCAGGGCTGCAGAGCAGTTCGTCCATGACAAGGTTCCAAAGGATCGGACTGAGAACGCCACCCTGCGGGCCTCCCTTCTGGACATTCACAGAACGGGAGTGTCCAAGCAGGTGCGAGGTGGCAGTTCGGTGAGAGATCATATACATGATCCAGCGGGTGAGGTGCTCGTGCGTAGCCCGGCGTTCCAGGGCTCGCCTAAAGGCTCCGAAGAGCACATTGTCGAAGGCACCATCAATGTCGAGGAAAAGCGAGAGAGCAAAACCGGTGCCAAGCACGGCGCGCTCCAGCTTGTCGACGATGGCATGCAGAGCACTTTCGATGGAACGTCCGGATCGAAAGGCGTGCTGGTTGGCGGAGAGCGGGGAGTTCCTCAGCTCAACGTGAAGGAGGCGCCAAAGAACAAGCCTTTCAAGCAGCTTAAGAAAGAAAGATGTTAAGCTGATGGGGCGGAAGGCTTTGGCGGAGTGGTAGTCTCCCTTCCCAGGTTTGGGGATGAAGACGATAGTGGCTTCCTGCCAAGACCTGGGTACGTACCCGAGGGTGATACAGGCCTTGAACAGGTTGCAAAGGAGGCCGAGGAACCTGTCATTTTTTACCGCTTCATGTAGGAAGGCGGGGTAAATGTTGTCAGGTCCAGGCGACTTAAAAGGCGAGAAGGAGTTAGCAGCGCGAGCTGTCCGTTCTCTAGTGATAATAGTTGTCGCAAGGATGTGCCCACCCGGAGTGTGGTCCGGCGGGTCCTGAAGCGGCGCAGTCTGGGGGAAGGCGCTGGCGAGCATGATGTCCAGCGATTCGCCAGGATTCTCAGCAAGCCGGCCGTCCGGTCTTTTGATCACTGAGAGCTTCGACATTTTGTCAAGAGTGAGCGCTTTTACAACGCGAGAAGTTGGGCGGGCGCCCTCCAGCTCGGAGCAGTATTGGCGCCACTTTTCGGACTTCGCTTTCCTGGTGTCACGCTTAAAGTCACGAATCGCATTCTGGTAGGCGGTCAGGTCAGCTTGGTCCTTGCTTTTCCGCGCAATCCGCTGGAGGGATTTGGCCTTTCGCCGGAGGGTTCCAAGCGCTGGGTTCCACCAGGGAGCGGATTTTTTGCCTTTGTAGGCTTTAAGAGGGCAAGAGGTTTCATGAGCTGTCAAGATGGTCATGCTGAGTAGATCAGCCAGATCGTCCACTTCTTGACAGGTGGCAGGAACAACGGATTCTAACTGGTTGGTCTGGCGCTTCACGGATTCCGCAAAGGCCGTCCAGTCAGTATTCCGGGCGTTCCTTTTCCACAGAATACCAGGCTTGGAGTAGGAGCTTAGCAACCGGAAACGAATGAAGCGATGGTCAGACAGAGATTCCTCTTCGTCCCACACCTGCCAGTTCCTAATCAGAGGGATCAGGCCCTGAGAGGCGAGGGTGGCGTCAAGGACCTCCGTCCATCGTCCATTGTCAAAGGTGGGTGTGCCACCCGAGTTGCAGAACTCAATATTGGTGGTGCAGATGTAGGCAAGGAGATCCTCGCCTCTGCAGTTGGAGGTAACACTGCCCCAGTGGGTGTGGTGGGCATTTATGTCGCCTGCCACCAGCAGCTCAAAGTCGCGGTCTGAGCAGTAGTCCACGAGGGAAGTGAGACTGGGCGGAACCGCAGGACCGTCGCCAGGAATGTATATAGAGGCGATGATGACGGTGCGGTTCGGGAGAATGTGGTTGGTTTGGATGACACAGAGGTCTTTGTCAGAGAGGTCTGGTCTATACCAAGCTTTTAGATCGGTAGTCGCGAACACAGCAGCCCTGGGGTTTTGGGGCATGAAAAAACAGTCAAAACCAGCAGGAATGTTCGGAATCTTACCTTTCTTCGTCCAGGGCTCTTGGAGGAGGATGATGCCCGGTTTTTCGAAGTCCACCACACGCGCCAGGTTGGTCGAGGCCGCGATGCAGTGGTGCAGGTTCAGCTGCAGGAAGCTCACCCCAGGAGGGGCGGTCCGTGCGGCTATCTGCTGGCCTACGGCGAGTTGTTCAGGAGCGATTCCTCGTCCTCGCCGGTGTTTTGCCCGAGCTCCATCGGTTCCTCCTGAATCGGATCCAGAGTTGAGGCCGGGGCTGCCGCAACAGCGGCGTCCGTGTCCTCAACCCGGTTTTCCGCTGGGGGTTCCGATGAAACATTGGGCCGGGTGGTGCTGCGGTGGCGTCCACTGTTGGGGTCCGACAGCTGTCTGGCGCGCTGAGTCAAGCCAGCACGGATGGTGTTACGGGCGGGTTTCCGGCCCTTACCACGTCCGCCTGTCGTTGCGGCTCGCGCGGCTTTGCCCCTGATAGGGTCCGCATCCTCGGAGTGGTCGTGACGATCAGGAGTCTGTGTTCCAGGGCGCAGGGGCCCGGCAGAGCTCTGGTTCGTCCGTTTCCGCTTTTCCGGGGGCGGCGGGCGAGTGGCGTCGGACTCGAAGCTGAAAATCTGCATTCGAGTGAGGCCTGCACTGATGTAGGACATGTCTGGGCAGCGGAGCATCCAGCTGTCCGACAATCCTAGGATGGCCGTGAAACCGTCTCCACCAGGTCTGGTGATGGTTTCATGAACCACGACACCGTTTGCTGGCAGATCCGGGTGGATTGCCAACAGCAGGCGGCGCAGTTCTCCGGCGTTGGTGATGGCGCTGCGAGCTGGAATCCAAACACGATGACGGTGTGTCTGGGGGCGCTCGTCCTCCCTGTAGATAAACAGGTTGCCCATTTCCGTGCCCCAGTCGAAGGATTTCAGCATCTCGAGGAGTTGCTGTCCGGACTGGTTGTCGGCAGGCTGGACAATGAGGGCTTGGTCCTGGATGTCGGTCTTCAGGACGTGCAGTACAGTGCCGCTCAGTGCCAGTTTGACCAGATGGGAGTCCAATCTGCGCCAGATCTGGTCGAGTTGCGCTGTTGTGAGGGGCGTCTCCTGGCCTCGGATAACCAAGGCCGGCTGCCTCTTTGCCATAGCAGCGTAAGTGCGCTTTGGCCTTGTGGTTTGGCCGGCGCCTCCCGCAACGGGCCCCCCAGCAGTCGTCGGAGTTTCCGGATGACTGTGAGAGGTTCCGCCGCGAGAGGAACCGGATGCCCCAGAGGCCTGGGCGGCACTTTTCCGCGCTTCCGGGTTTCCCGGACGGCGCGAGGAGTCCGCCTCCTTGTTGGGTGCCGGTTCCTCCGCGATGTTCGCAGAGTTGCCGGCCCCCTCCTCGGAGGCGGTGGTTGGCGCGGATTTCGCAGCCAACCGTACTTCCTGTTTTCGCCGCCGGAATTCCTGGAGGCGGGCGAGGCTGCGGGCTTGCGTGGAAGGGGAGCGTTTGCTCTTTGATCCAGCCGCTCTGGTGTTTTCCTGAGTGGCGGAGGAGCAGGATGAATTTTGGGCGCCGGTGGAACCGGTGTCGCCCTGGCGCTGGTCCTGAGGATCTGCGTCGCCGGCCGGGGTCGGCGTTTCAGCAGGGTCCTGGGACGTGCTGGAGCTGTAGTGGGACTCCATAGGTCGCTGGAAAAAGAGAAAGAAGAGAATAAAAATAAAAACCGCTAATGGCCGGATAGACTCCCCGGACCTTTCAGCCCCTCAGCGCGGTGAGACCTTAGGCATAAGAGGACACCTAAAGCAGTGCCAGGCCCGCAGACTGGCTGCGTACCCTGTTGAGGTCGAAGGGTGACACCTGTCCCTCAGAGCCGTAGCCAGAGGTACCTGATCACGCACAGGTGCACGAGCGCTGCGGACTGGCCGCATACCCTGTTAAGGTCAAAGGGTGACACCCTTCCCTCAGAGCCGTAGCCAGAGGTACCTGATCACGCACAGGTGCGCGAGACGCTGCGGACTGGCCGCATACCCTGTTAAGGTCAAAGGGTGACACCTTTCCCTCAGAGCCGTAGCCAGAGGTACCTGATCACGCACAGGTGCACGAAAACTGCGGACTGGCCGCATACCCTGTTAAGGTCAAAGGGTGACACCTTTCCCTCAGAGCCGTAGCCAGAGGTACCTGATCACGCACAGGTGCGCGAGACGCTGCGGACTGGCCGCATACCCTGTCAAGGTCAAAGGGTAACACCTCTCCCTCAGAGCCGTAGCCAGAGGTACCTGATCACGCACAGGTGCACGAAAGCTGCGGACTCGCCGCATACCCTGTTAAGGTCAAAGGGTGACACCTTTCCCTCCAGCCAGGGCTAGAGGTACCCAGTTTGGCCAGAGGCCCTGGATGGGTCATCCAGCGCTGTTGCCCATTCTGTCCGGCTGCCCTAGGGTCAGCCTTGAACACTCGCGGGACGTGTACCCATGGGTCAGCTGACGGGACAGCGTGGAGGGATCCCTGCACCCGGAGGTACAGGGCTCCTTCCTGCCAGGCCTGCTCAAAAAACGACTGCAGGTGTGAGGCATCGCAGACCTTAGCCCGTAGGCCTGGTCTGACTCATACCACACAGGCATTGTGTCCCGCCGGTGCGAGCAACGGCGGATAAAGTAGTGAAAAAAGTTTTTGCTTCACAGGCCCGTACTCATGAAATATTCCAAGCTAATTGACGACTCTAGTCTTTCTTTCACATTTCTCTCCCGATCTGTGAATTTTCACCAAAGATTTGACCTAACTCGCATTACTCGGCTTTTATTTGCGGTCTATAAGTAGTCCAATCATGAATCTGCAACTTCTCATCGATCACCTCTGTCTCTCTCTCTCGTACCCTCATCTATTCTCTTGAGGCTTGGCCAATGAGGAGCTCAGGCAAAGAGTCCCTCAAGAAATCGTACTTAATAGGCTTTACATTGTATATCATATATATGATATACAATGATTTACTCATATATTTGAGTTTTCCAAAGCCCTAAGGACTAGAGTTATTTTCAAATTTCTAAAAATACGACTGAAGAATTACCCGAGGATCAGGAATGTCGGCAGGTCTGGACGCAGCCACGGCGCAGTCTCACGCAGCGGCCGCTGCGGTATTACGCAAGCCTGCAGCCACTGCTGCGTTGGCTGCCGACTCTACTCCCGTTGTTTCTCGGGTGACTTCCGATATCAGCATAACTGGCGGCCTCACGCTGACTAGCGTGGTGTGAGTCAGCGGCTGGCGGCTGCACATTTCATCTAATGATATATGCCTTCAGTCCTCTCAAGAACTCTCTTCAGTCCACTGAAGAACTGCCTTCAGTCCTCTCAAGAACTGCCTTCAGTCCTCTCAAGAACTGCCTTCAGTCCTCTCAAGAACTGCCTTCCGTCCTCTCAAGAACTGCCTTCAGTCCTCTCAAGAACTGCCTTCCGTCCTCTCAAGAACTGCCTTCAGTCCTCTCAAGAACTGCCTTCAGTCCTCTCAAGAACTGCCTTCAGTCCTCTCAAGAACTGCCTTCAGTCCTCTCAAGAACTGCCTTCAGTCCTCTCAAGAACTGCCTTCAGTCCTCTCAAGAACTGCCTTCCGTCCTCTCAAGAACTGCCTTCAGTCCTCTCAAGAACTGCCTTCAGTCCTCTCAAGAACTGCCTTCAGTCCTCTCAAGAACTGCCTTCAGTCCTCTCAAGAACTGCCTTCAGTCCTCTCAAGAACTGCCTTCAGTCCTCTCAAGAACTGCCTTCAGTCCTCTCAAGAACTGCCTTCAGTCCTCTCAAGAACTGCCTTCAGTCCTCTCAAGAACTGCCTTCAGTTACTCAAGAACTGCTTTCAGTTACTCAAGAACTGCCTTCAGTTACTCAAGAACTGCCTTCAGTTACTCAAGAACTGCCTTAAGTTACTCAAGAACTGCCTTCAGTTACTCAAGAACTGCCTTCAGTTACTCAAGAACTGCCTTCAGTTACTCAAGAACTGCCTTCAGTTACTCAAGAACTGCCTTCAGTTACTCAAGAACTGCCTTCAGTTACTCAAGAACTGCCTTCAGTTACTCAAGAACTGCTTTCAGTTTGTCTCCCCTAGGCTCAGATTCGAAGTGGCCTCTCTATCAGAAGTCAGCATCTCTCGCGCTGATGGGATACAAGCTCGCATCACTCCACTCAAGAGCTGCCTTTAGGAAGCTCAAGAACTACCTCAAAATCACTTTAAAACTTGTGACTCAAGAGAGACCCAGTTTTCAAACATCTATTAGTTGAATGAGGCTTGTATATCGAGCATTGCTGAATTCTGTAACTATGAAGCCAGCAGTAGAAGCCGATTTATTAACTAGAGCAGTGACTGCACAGCTGTGAGGACTGGTAGTCGTCTAACGAAAGGTTTCCATTCCGGATATTGGCTGCCGATAGCTGAAGAATCTATTCAATCCTCTCTTTTTCATCAGCAGAATTTAATTGAATTTAATGGGTCTGGATTGATTTTCCTGTCACCTTCTGCTTAGGATATTATATGGAGGCTGCCGCTCATCTTCAATTTGACTCGAGAATGGAGCTGAAAACTTTATAAGTTCTCGCACGCCTGGCACTTCCTGATTAATTTTTATTCATTTTCAATAGATGACAGTTTCTTTCACAATACGAGCTAGCGTGCTTCAAAAAACGCCGAGGGTGCGATCTTTGTTGAAGTAAAACACTTCTCACTTAAAATTGACTTCAAATTATTGTTTTGAACCGTATTTTGCAACCTGATGATTTTCAAAACTCATCAATATGTACAGAAAAAAAGTAATTTAAAGTCGATTCCCGAATCCTCATTAGGGAGTTCCCAGACGACGAGTGCCTGATTGTGCGAGCTTCGCCGGAACGCAACCTGTGGGCGGTTGGCCTGGCCAGCGGACGCGTCCAGCTGCTCAGGGCTGTCGCCGACACCGCCGCCTCCGTCGTACAGACTCTTTTCGACTCCGGCTGGCGCGAGAAACAGAGCGTCACTGGCCTGGTCTTTTTCCCGGCTGAGCAGCAGCAGCAGCACAAGCAGAAGACGGCAACAAAGGTAGAACCCTGTGACCCCTTTTGTAGGAAATATATTTCCAACGAGGTGGGAGTTTATGGATGTTTCTGAGTGGCTCGGGAATTTCGGGATTTCCTGACTTACTTGACTTAGCTGCAGGGGGCATCTTCCGGATGCAGCGGGGAGGCGTTGCCGCCCATTCCGCTAGCCCCTGGCGACCACGGGCAGCTAGAGCTGCGGTGTCGCGCAGGGGGATCCGGTGGTGCCGGCGTCCGCAGCGCGGTCCTCCTCCGGAGTGTCCAGGAGGTGGAGGGTTGCTCGCCCGGTGGCCCTCAGGTATCGGACGAGCTGGCAGATGTTCTCAGGCCTGAAAACGTCGGGGAGATCCGGGTTTGGGCCGAGATAGGTGAGCCGGTCCTGAGTGAAGGCGGGGCAGTCGCAAATAAAATGCTCTGCATCCTCAACATAGGAGAGGCAGAAGGGGCACTCCTCACTGCGGATTTTGCCTCGGGATTTCCTGACGATTTTGTTAAATTGATTAATTAGCCGATTTTATGGAAACTATACCTTCCTACAGGGTTAGATTTCCTGATTTCGTGGGTAAATCCTCGCTACTTGCCTGCTGGGAGTGTAACTTGCTGGTTAATTCGCTAGAGGAAGGCTTGGGGGCTTGTCGTGCAATTTACGCCCTTGAGGGCCAACCTCCAAGGCACAGTGAAACTGTACACTGCCTGTTGATGAGAAATGTTGATTAACCAATGAACACTACCTTATCCGCAGCCCTCCTGCCATTATTATATTTAAAATTGAATTTATAAATAGTAAATTATTATAATAATTGACAATGCTTTATTGAAAATAAGGAGAAACAATAATTCCCAAAACCATTAAGTCATAAGTCACAAGTGTCATTGAGTAATAACAGCATCGTTAATAATTCACAGCAGCAGCAGCAGCAGAAGAGCCCCGGTAATCTTCTATTGGCCAGCTATGCCACGGGTCAAATTAGGATGTGGCGGTACACAGCCTCCGGCAGTCAGCAACAGCAGCAGCAGCCCGCACCGCAGCTTCTTTGGTCGATAAACGAGGAGCGAGCATCCGATGGCTATGGCCCCACTCCCGGCAGCGTCAACAATCAGATCCTCTGCCTGGCCTGCTCCACTGACGGCCAGCGATTCGTGACCGGCGGCGCCGATGGAGTCATTCGGGTCTACGACACGCGCCGGCGCTGCCTGACAAACCTGTGCCAGGCTGGTAGCCTGTCAGCTGGACGGGTCGACGGCCATCGCGGCCGAGTCTGCGCCCTCGCCTATCACCCGCAGGGCAGGCGCCGGCCGGCCGAGTTTGGCCACCTGTTCATCTCCGGCGGCTGGGACAACACCGTCCAGATCTGGGACGACCGCAAGCCGCGCAGCCTGTGGGTGTACTTCGGACCCCACGTCTGCGGATCGGACGCCATCGATGTCGACGCTGTGCAGGGGCACATTCTCACTGGCAGCTGGGAGCGGCACAAGTCCATGCTGCAGGTGAATGCGGTTTTGGCAGAAATACCAAGAAAAATCCGAAGAACTATAAGTGGGAATTCCATGGAAAATCCGTTGGAATTCCATGCATAGCTGCCATGAACTTTGGGATGAATTGTAGGAAAGTCAGCACAAACATTTAGAAACACCTACACAAGATAATTAAATCATTTTTTCAGCAATAAAATAATTACTTATTACATATGCCCTAATCCGGCCAGATGTGCAAGACACAGGAACCGTAGCTTGCTTTGATTTACACGGGTGCATTATCATCGCACATCTATCTTACAGTAGGTATTCACCCAGTCAGTTTTACCATGTCTCTAATTAATCCACACCCGAAAAAACACAAAACACGTACTGCCTGCAACATTGCACAAAAACACATAACCAGAACACACGACACACTTAAAAGGTGTGGAAATTCAACGAGGACGCAGCGCACGGCCGGCTGGACCTGGACGACAAGTCCGTCCAGGAGGACATGCTGCGCGGCAGGCCGCTGGGCGAGCTGCAGCAGGACCCCACCGGGACGCCGTCGATGGGCTACGTGGCCCAGTGGCTGGGCGGGCAGTACATGGTGTTCGGCGGCAGCAACGCCAACGCGTTGAAGATTGTGGACCGCAGCACTCTGAACGTGAGTAGAATTACTATGAAGGGTGAAATCTAGCTAGCCAAATCTGAACTCATTCAGTTCAGCTGAGTTCATATAACCCACAACACGCTCTGCATCCAAGCAGATGGTCATTAATTGCACAGTTTTTTATCCAATGCTCTCTTGCCCTCGTGTGCATGTGTCGCTTGGTTTTTCCTATGTAGGAAACGCTCTGATCCTCAGAGCAGCGAAATTGGTAAACAACACCGGCCTTAAGAGCAAGAGGAACATCTGACTTGAGTCGGCTAGCATAGCGACCAATCTTTTCAGTGTGGAACACAATGCGAACACTGCATTTAACCCATTTTCTAAAAGTTTTCTCCAGCTTTTTCCTGAAGTCAAGCGACACACCACCAAAGTATGGGAGAGTGATCATAGCACCCCAGGCCTCGGTCTCAGATTGCTTGAGCCCACCACTGTTGGAGACTTTCTTAGTGACGAATCCGTTAACGATGCGGCACTCTCGTAAGCCTGTACCCGCGCTAAAGGCTTGCAATGAAAATGTAATTATACAGTCAGATACGTATTTTTTATGCGTCTGTTTTGCAACCCAGCCTGTACTAGTTTAACACCTTTTTATCACGAGCCAGTATCTTATAAATTATTCGCATTTTTTCATATGGAAATGCCGATACGAAGGCTGACTTAAAGACTGAATTCATTCTTATATGGTTTGGGTCGCGTGCTGTAGCCGCGGAGAGAGTAAAGGCTGCTTTTTGTTTACTCTCCTTTGATGGTAAAATGCATAATTCTTTAAAAAAATCTACAACCATGCGTTCCAGCCGCGTTTAACACAAGAAAGAACATTGTATTCTATTTTATTATATTTTTAATAGACATAGTTCTCTTTTTTCAGTATCTACTAAATATCCAACAAATCCGCAGGAAAATCCAGAGCATGGGCTTAAAGTTTCCCCTCTATCCGATGCAATAACAGGAATAACATCGCCATCATCGAGATATTCAACGTCTCTCGTCGGGATTTCTGGTGGCAAAAACCACAAACATGAGCATAATTTTTCTGCTCACAAAATTTCATCATGTAACCATGTCTGCTTTGATTGTTACGAGTAACTATGTTTTATTGCTTCTAATATACTAAAAATGAAAATTTATTACTAATTTTGATTAACCTATATGGATTCGCCAATATAGAGGATTATGCAGAGCAATGTTACTTGTTCTTGTCACTAGAGAATCGCTGAATGTCTCGACGATGCTGACGTCGGACGGCTTTGAAAGTTAGTTCATCGTGAAGGGTGGAAAATTTGGATCTATATGGTGGACTTTCACGAAAATTGTTTGTAAGCTGAATAACACTAGTCAGGTCATGTTAGCTGATTTATTATGCACAGACTGGTCGATGAATGTACATTGATTATTGAAACGATTTGATAGGTTGAGGGCTAAAACATGCACTGACACGCAGGTGCATATGCGGTGTGTAAACACTGCTAGAGTGTGACAGCGCACGAGAGAAAGGAGTAAGATAACATAGAAAGTAGACCAGGTCTAAAGCATAAAAGTGCAACCGCAAACCCAACATTGTTCGTTCTGTTTGGAAGCTATCGTGAAGTGGGCAGTGGGCATTTGAAATACTCCCCGTGGTCCTTCCCCTGGGGTGAGTAGAGTGTTCTTTCTACTGTTAATACGGCAGTGTGAATGAGCCCTTAGGAGCTTGTCGTGTAACTTACGACCTTGAGGACCAGCCTCCGAGGCACAGTGAGAGTACCTGCGTACGTGTGTGCTCAGGGGTCAGTGGAATGTGCATAATTGCCTCCACGCTGGCTGCGGGTCTATTGTCACCAAATGATGCGCCAGTGCCCACTCGATCCCAAATCCCATACCCAGATCGTTGCTGGTGTGGTCAGCCTACCCAAGGGCATCTATTCGCTGGCCTCCCTGACTCACGATCCCAGCTCAGCTGCAGCAGCGTCGACCGGCTCCGCGGCAGCCACCGAAGGCCGGCGGCTAAGCCATCGGCTGGCCTTCTGTGCGGGCAGTCGACTCTACGTGATGAAATTTGAGCGCAAATGAGGGGACGGCTTCAGCATCAGCTTTCTCCTTCAGTTCAAGCAAACTCGCAGAGCAAATTTATGGAATCACGAAAGTTTAACAGTGAATTGCTTTAAAAGTCAGATTTTTTAATATTGCAAATTGAATCGGATTTTACTCGCTATTCTAGACAGCTTAATAGATTTTATTGACACTGCGGGTCAGTACCCAAAAGCTTTGATCAGAAGAGAAATCGTTTTAGGGCAAATTCTGTATATAATTTGGACTTTTGTACCTTATGTAGCCCCGCAAATTATATACAATTTTTATGATTCAATTAATTCAGGTAAAAATTGAATACTTTGATTCTGCAAATAGCTACTTAAGTGGTTACGTAGTTTATGGATTAGCAATAGAATGACATTTTCAGTAGCTTTGTTGTATTTTATTTAATCCCCAGCTTGGCCCGGCCTATTGGCTATAAATTCTGTGCATTTATTATTTAATCGGCCTAGGCCGTTAAATGATTTAACGGCCTAGGCCGACTAAACATATAGTCTATGGTCACAGTTGCTGTAAACAGTTTTAGGCACAGATTCTATATTACCTATGTAATATAATAGGTAATATAGAATCTGTGGTTTTAGGTTTGCAATCTCGTGAGCCGGGCCAAGCTTTAGGATTAAATACTATATTAAATAATTAAATAATACCCTGTTGAAATCGTTGTCTATGGCCTTGGAACGGCTTCGGACTGCGCTTCTGGGACTCGGCTTCGCCTCGGCCAAGAAACGCGTCCTCAGCCTTTCCTAGGCCAAAGAAACGAAATCAGGGGGTATTATTCTATACTTCATTTTTGTTATCTTTTCGCATGCCATGCAGCACTCCTTTTTACGATTTTATCTTCTTTACCGTTCTACTTATAGTGGAGAACATTGAAATCGTATGCCTATTTTTATCCGAATTGTACATGCAATTTTATTTAACGAACGTAGTCGCAACATTAAATTTTGTATCTGATAAAATGCTTTTTCTATTGTACTTTTGTTGATCCGAACAAAATTTTGAATACCAAATAAACATCTGATTTAAAATAAGCTATTCCGAACAATATTGTCTCGTTATTGTCTTTTGACTATTAAGCTTTGTTCGGTCCCAAAGCTACTAATTTTGCCGCAGAAATGTGCTTACGAATTGTATAGGGCTGTAGGGGGATTATTTGTGGGTAATGATTGATGTGTGTTAGTCAAGACACGTTTATTGTGCGCATTTAGTGCATCAGCAAGTTCGAAGGAATCTGAAAGTATTCTCGAGGTCTTTAAAGGAAAAGGAAGATGAACACCGTAGATATAACTGTAACAGCTTGAGACTTGAAAAGTCTATGGTTGAAACCACAGCAAACGAACTTGTGGGGAAAAGTACAACAGAGAGGGATTGATCGATACCTACCAGAAACAAAACAAAACAAAACACAAACACACAAAATACAACACAAAACGAGACCACCGCTATAGTTAGGACTCTTAGAACAACATGCCCTCCTCCGATAATGGTCTTCATTCAGCATTTTATCGCCTAGACTATATTTAAATGTTATTAAGATTTAGTAATGTCCCGAGTAGCGGTGGCAGTAGCGAAGTGGTTACTCTTTGGCACGAAACGATCAGGGGCGACCCGGTTTCGGCCGCTTCTCCGTGGGCGCACGTCATCTTCTCGGTCATAGGCCTGATTCTCGGTCTGATTCTGGGTCTCGATAGCAGCCAACTAACACATTCCCCCAGTAACTTGCATGTTTCCAGCCGCATCATCCTCATCCACATCAAATCCTGGGGATTGTGTGGCAAAATGGAGCAAGTTGGTTTGAGCTCGCGAAGCCAATATTGTCTCCGGTCAGTATCCAAGCCGTATTTTGGCCGGCCGTCATTTCAAAGGTCGCTGGGGTTGCAACAGCCGAGCTATTAGGCGAGTAGATTATTCAACATTGTACATGGTTCAACATGCGATACAACCGGGACTCGAAGTCGTCTTCCGTAGAGAATTTCGGCTGGGCAGCTTCCTCGGCCGAGGCTGAGTTTCGATGGTGCAGGAGCACTTTCTGCAAGCAGTGGCGGGATTTCATGTGCGATATTCTTTCAGACCAGACACGAAGCGCCGACTTGACTGCTTACAGCTCTTTCGGCTGCCCCATTCGCCTCGGGATAATATGGCGGTGACTCCATTTTGCGTGCGCCGTTGACGCGCTGCAACCATGAGGTGAGCGGGTCTGCCGTAAACTCGGGTGTGTTGTCCGACACTACTGTCTCCGGAACGCCAAATCGTGTGAATGCGGTTCTGAGGCAATGCATGACGGAATTGGTTGACCGGTCGCGGCATGGGAAGGCCCCTATCCAACTTAAGAAAGAATCCACGACGACTAAAATGTTGCCATCGTTGCCAATGGGCACTTGGGCGACTCTGCCCATTTCGCTGACTCGTATGCACACACGCACACAGATACCGAAATCAGGCATATGCTCACACAGGTGTGTACATCTGCCCTGAATATCTCATAGACAAGAATTGTACACTTTCACAATGCCATTGAGGTTGACCCTCGATGGCGTAAATTGCCTTCTCTCCGCAACTGCGCCCCAAAGTAATGTGGCCTCGCCACGGAATCGAGCTTAAGGACCTTGGTACGAGAGGCAAACGCGTTAGACCGCCATTCCAATCATCCACCTGATTGTGGTTCAATTGTGGTTGTAGCCTGGTGATTAGAGCGTCGGACTAACGACTTGAAGGGCGGGGATTCGACCGCACCACGGCGGCCTAACCACGTCCAAATAAATTGCAGCGTTGTCAGAGCAAGCCACGTCATCCTACTGCAATGTGGATTTATCTGTTTTTGGCTGGTCAGCCTCACCATCGCGATGTTAGAAAAAAGCTACCGCACGGCTACCCAAAGGAGTCCCCAGCCGGTCATGCTCTGCTGATTTTTAGAACTCTTGAGATGATTTGAGCCTAACACAAGCTCAGGTAACATCTCTAGCCTCGCACTATTTACCTGTCTTGTTTCTCTTGTCTCTAACGGCAACCGGAATGGAGCAGTTGTTGAATTATTAATCATCCCTCACCATCAGACAGACGATGCAGCCAGAAGTCAGTTAATAAATACTTAATGAGTGAGCAGTCACGTCGATATCTACTTCCTGAGTAGGAGTGCTCAGCTTAAGTTTAAAAGTCAGCGCTGGGCCGGATTTTTTAACTACCTTCCGTCTCCAAGCATTGAGAGCCAGAACACCTTAAGCCAAAATCATGCGAAACATATACGGGCCGATTCTCGCCCTACTGATGATCATCGCCGTCTCGCTGTCGCCATCGGAGGCCGCTGGCTCCGGCACTGTGGCCACTTATTCCACCTCTAACGCGCAGATGAACAAGCGCATCGTCGGCTGCCCGCTGATGGACGTCTCGGCGGGTAGTGTCGACGCTCCTGCCGCCGCCGCCGCTATTGGGCCCGGACTGTCAGCCGTAGCCGCCACCAAGTCGATGCAGGGCTGCGCCGCGTTGTGCCGCGCCCGCTCGCCAAACTGCGCCGCCTTCGCATTCAGCGCCACCGAGGCAAAGTGCGAACTGAGCACAGGAAAGCCAGGCACCGGAGGCTGCGCGCTTAGCAGCGCCGAAGGCTGGATGGCCTTCAATCTGGATGACTTCAAAGCCCCCACCGTGAGTTGCGGAACGGTTTGTGCTGGGTTGTGGGACAAGGACTACTAAAAAACAACTCTTGTTTAGTAGTCCTTGTTGTGGGATAGAAGGGAAGATTAATTTCAAAAGTCCTAATCCTAAAATACGACTATTAACTTAAATATTAACTTTCTTGTTGCTTCTCCATTCTTCTGCCGCAACAATCAGCCACCTGTTGGAGCCTGCCAAGAAGCCGTTAACGCATGCCTCAATAACGGTGTGTGCCTGTCGCGCACTGAACAAAAGGACGGCAGCTACGTGTGCGCCTGCCAGGTCGGCTTCAGCGGCGACAGGTGCCAGAGCACGGGTGAGAACATTTTCGAAATTTACCTCGACGCAAACTTTGGCGCTTTGGAATTGTGTGCTTGGTCTACTGCGCCGATAATTTTCAGCTATTCAAAATAAATAGCTCGTACATTGGTTTCAATCAAAGCGAAAGCAACAGATTGTTTCCGAGAACAGCTGGTACTAGATCGTATTTATTTAACGAATACTTGGTTTGCATACTCAAATACAAACAAAGGGAAAAAATTTGAGGACGGTCGACTTCTAGCCAGCGAGGAGGCGTTTCTGCGCACTCCGCTGACCGTTTAGCACACCCGAACGAACAGATACGCACACAGGTGCACGGTCACACAGGTGTGCAACATTAGCCCTGCCCTTATCATCATCAGGCAGTGTGCACTGTGCCTTGGGGGGCTAACTCTAATAGTCTAAAATTTCACGAAAATTACCACTCATTCACTCGCATTGTACGGTGCCTTTGAAGCTTGAGTTTACTCCAGGTTGATAATGGGCAAAAAATAAACGAGAAGTTTTTGCATTTCTCCCACCGGTGCTGAAGTGGCCCAGCCCACCTGGTCCAGCTGGTCGGCCTACAGCACCTGTTCGTCCACCTGCGGTCAGGGGGTGCGCAAACGCAGCCGAAGCTGCTTGGACGCCAGCGGAAATCCGGTCAATGCGGTGGCGGCCTGCGGCCCCGAAAGTCCCGACGTGTTCGAGGCCTGCAACAGCAGCGTCTGCCCCAGTGAGTGATGCCTGCAGACTTCAAGAAAAAATCTTTATTGCATTGCAAATCTAGCAAAAGTCTTGCTTTGATAAAGATAGATAGAATAGCACCTAACCCATGTGTGTCAAATGTATAAGCAAGTGTCATTTAAGAATTTTAGCAGGGTGAAAAGAAAAAGTTAAATGCTTTCTCAAGCACTAAAAAACTTTCTCGTATTCGCTTTGAATTATTTTCATAGGCTGGTCGGACTGGTCCGAGTGGTCCGTGTGCAACACCACCACGACGTGCGGCCCCGGCGTGCGCCAACGCAGTCGCAGCTGCGCCAACGGCGGCGTTGTCGGCACCGATTGTCGCGGCAACGCAGTGGAGAGCACACCATGCAACTCAGTGTCCTGCCTGCGTGAGTGTCGCGCTGTGAAAAAATCTGAGTTTGGGGTGGGGAAAGTAAAGATGAGACTGCTCAACTTTTACTGTCAACGATTGCAGTGCAAAACGCCCCGGTATCGCTCAACCCTGTGACGTACGAGCCCATGACCCTTGGCAAGGGATACGTGCAGATCTATAGCGACGTTCTGGCTACCACTGGCTACGTCTGCTCCGATGGCTTCGACAACGCCAAGGAGGGCCTCGTTGTCTGCAGATCGCTTGGCTTCGACGGAGTTCAGGCCCTGCCGGGTCTGTATCGCCATGGTTACCTTGGCTTTCACTGAATTTCTGTGTTTTGGGTAGCTATGCTCGTACAAATATTTTTTTCTGGTTTTCGGACTTTCCATTTGACTTTATGTGAGCCTTGCCAAATTTTCAAAGCGTAAGTAAATTTGATTGTCAACTGCAGCCGCAAGTTCGCTGCCTCCAACGCCAGATCAGGCGCTCTACCTACTCAGCAAGCTGGAGTGCAACGGTGACGAGGCCACGCTGCAGTCTTGCGCACATTCGCCCTGGTCCAACTCCACCACATGCGCCACTGGGAAAGCGGCATACGTTCTATGCAAGGGTGAGAATGGAGCCAATTATATAGACACTGGCGAGTCTGACTGGCTGTCCCACAAATACACTGGGCAGATTGGTAGGTCAGAAGGGCTAGCAGGAGCTGGGGAGGTGAGGGGTGACGGTGTTTAGAGGCGTGCTGTGGGCTAGCAGGAGTTGGGGAGGTGAGGGGTGACGGTGTTTAGAGGCGTGCTGTGGGCTAGCAGGAGTTGGGGAGGTGAGGGGTGACGGTGTTTAGAGGCGTGCTGTGGGCTAGCAGGAGTTGGGGAGGTGAGCGGTGAGGGTGTTTAGAGGCGTGCTGTGGGCTAGCAGGAGTTGGGGAGGTGAGCGGTGAGGGTGTTTAGAGGCGTGCTGTGGGCTAGCAGGAGTTGGGGAGGTGAGCGGTGAGTGTGTTTAGAGGCGTGCTGTGGGCTAGCAGGAGTTGGGGAGGTGAGCGGTGAGGGTGTTTAGAGGCGTGCTGTGGGCTAGCAGGAGTTGGGGAGGTGAGCGGTGAGGGTGTTTAGAGGCGTGCTGTGGGCTAGCAGGAGTTGGGGAGGTGAGCGGTGAGGGTGTTTAGAGGCGTGCTGTGGGCTAGCAGGAGTTGGGGAGGTGAGCGGTGAGGGTGTTTAGAGGCGTGCTGTGGGCTAGCAGGAGTTGGGGAGGTGAGGGGTGACGGTGTTTAGAGGCGTGCTGTGGGCTAGCAGGAGTTGGGGAGGTGAGCGGTGAGGGTGTTTAGAGGCGTGCTGTGGGCTAGCAGGAGTTGGGGAGGTGAGGGGTGACGGTGTTTAGAGGCGTGCTGTGGGCTAGCAGGAGTTGGGGAGGTGAGCGGTGAGGGTGTTTAGTGGCTGCTGTGGCTCGCAAATTTGGGGAGTGAGTGGTGTTTAGTACACCAAAGGCGCCATGCGCCAATCTGTTCCAGTGAACGGCCGCTGGAGCAGCTGGGAGGGCTGGGAGAGCTGCGAGGGCAAGTGCGGCAGCGCCATCCGCAATCGCAATCGGACCTGCACGAATCCGCGCCCGCTCGGCGGCCTCGGCTGCGATGGCGACGGCTTCCAGGAGGCCGTCTGCCCGGGCCTGTCGCCCTGCCCAGGTAAATAGACCCAGGACGCTTGTTGCTGATCAGTTTAACGTCGGGTGTCCCGGGAGGGTCACGACTCCGCGACAATTTTGAGTGGCTATAGGTGTAAAAATCAAATGACCCGCTGTAGAATTCAGCGCCCGCCTCACCTAAAGTTCCCCTGATACCTTTCGATTGACGCTCAGAGGCACACAACTTTGCGTACTTGAATCACAAGATTATTTTGTTTTGTTTCTGCAACATAACCTAAGAGGTGGAGTGTTTTTATTTTTCTGCGCTCAGACAGTTGCTAATTTTTGCCAAATCATTCAACAGATCACTATTTTTGCTGTGGAGTTTACCTACTTTGTTTAATTGACGCGCTCAACGCTATCCCAGCTCACGGAGGCTTTTTTGCGCTGAATACCCTTTCCTAGAAATTCGTGTTGTTCGACTTTTTAATGACGAAAAAGGTAGCCAGTCAAAATGCTCAATTATATTAGCCACGAAAATTCTGAGCTCAACATAGCTCGTATCTACGAGTATAACTGCTTCATAGCATGTCTTAGATAGAACAATTACACTTGTATGTTTTGATCAGACGATTAGAATCTATAAATTTTCCTTACAATTACTTTAAGTAACTATTTTTCTGCGTGCATGAAATATGCATAAGGTAAAAATAAATCCCTAAGCCAGGTAGACAGACAGGATTTGATAAGCAACAAAAATATTTGCCACCACGAAGTTCACATCCTCAAAAATAATAATCACTGCGTGACGCACAAACGGTTGCTACTAGCAACCGAAACAAACCATGCAAACACGTTTTGTTGACTTCATTTATTTTGGTTGAAAATAATTATTTTGTGTGCTGTGAAAGCATAGTTTCTTCGCTTCCATTCAATACACCGGCCAAAACTGATGCGAAAATTCTAATTTCAGTTTATAACTTTCAGAAAAGCATTTAAGATGTAGTACGTTGAAAACGGATGCCAACACTACAGAAGTTTAAGCTTTGTTTGACAGTTTAAACTGTTTACCACTATTTGCGATGCTGATTAGTAAGCAAGTATTTTTAGGAAGAAATGACAATGCGATCAAAACGAGCAGGTTTTCGATTAGATTAGAGATCAAGTCCAGGTGGATTTTTTAGAGTACCACTAGAGTACCGCTGATTAGCTAAATTCAGAATCGCCATTGGCTGAGTAGGTTAATATCATTGCCAAAGAAGGAATCACGATTTTGTGAGGAAGAGAATCCAAGTTGTTTGAAGATGGGCAATCCCTAGTGTCTGAGGTGGGGAATCCAAAGTGCCTAAAGATGGGCAATCCTTAGTGTCTGAGGTGGGGAATCCAAAGTGCCTAAAGATGGGCAATCCCTAGTGTCTGAGGTGGGGAATCCAAAGTGCCTAAAGATGGGCAATCCTTAGTGTCTGAGGTGGGGAATCCAAAGTGCCTAAAGATGGGCAATCCCTAGTGTCTGAGGTGGGGAATCCAAAGTGCCTAAAGATGGGCAATCCCTAGTGTCTGAGGTGGGGAATCCAAAGTGCCTAAAGATGGGCAATCCCTAGTGTCTGAGGTGGGGAATCCAAAGTGCCTAAAGATGGGCAATCCCTAGTGTCTGAGGTGGGGAATCCAAATTGTTTGAAGATGGGCAATCCCTAGTGTCTGAGGTGGGGAATCCAAAGTGCCTAAAGATGGGCAATCCCTAGTGCCTGAGGTGGGGAATCCAAAGTGCCTAAAGATGGGCAATCCCTAGTGCCTGAGGTGGGGAATCCAAAGTGCCTAAAGATGGGCAATCCCTAGTGCCTGAGGTGGGGAAAATAAAAGTGCCTAAAGATGGGCAATCCCTAGTGTCTGAGGTGGGGAATCCAAAGTGCCTAAAGATGGGCAATCCCTAGTGTCTGAGATGGGGAATCCAAAGAGCCTAAAGATGGGCAATCCCTAGTGCCTGAGATGGGGAATCCAAAGTGCCTAAAGTTGGGCAATCCCTAGTGTCTGAGGTGGGGAATCCAAATTGTTTGAAGATGGGCAATCCCTAGTGTCTGAGGTGGGGAATCCAAAGTGCCTAAAGATGGGCAATCCTTAGTGTCTGAGGTGGGGAATCCAAAGTGCCTAAAGTTGGGCAATCCCTAGTGTCTGAGGTGGGGAATCCAAAGTGCCTAAAGATGGGCAATCCCTAGTGCCTGAGGTGGGGAATCCAAAGTGCCTAAAGATGGGCAATCCCTAGTGCCTGAGGTGGGGAATCCAAAGTGCCTAAAGATGGGCAATCCCTAGTGTCTGAGGTGGGGAATCCAAAGTGCCTAAAGATTGGGCAATCCCTAGTGTCTGAGGTGGGGAATCCAAAGTGCCTAAAGATGGGCAATCCCTAGTGTCTGAGGTGGGGAATCCAAAGTGCCTAAAGTTGGGCAATCCCTAGTGTCTGAGGTGGGGAATCCAAAGTGCCTAAAGATGGGCAATCCCTAGTGCCTGAGGTGGGGAATCCAAAGTGCCTAAAGATGGGCAATCCCTAGTGCCTGAGGTGGGGAATCCAAAGTGCCTAAAGATGGGCAATCCCTAGTGTCTGAGGTGGGGAATCCAAAGTGCCTAAAGTTGGGCAATCCCTAGTGTCTGAGGTGGGGAATCCAAAGTGCCTAAAGATGGGCAATCCCTAGTGTCTGAGGTGGGGAATCCAAAGTGCCTAAAGATGGGCAATCCCTAGTGCCTGAGGTGGGGAATCCAAAGTGCCTAAAGATGGGCAATCCCTAGTGCCTGAGGTGGGGAATCCAAAGTGCCTAAAGATGGGCAATCCCTAGTGCCTGAGGTGGGGAAAATAAAAGTGCCTAAAGATGGGCAATCCCTAGTGTCTGAGGTGGGGAATCCAAAGTGCCTAAAGATGGGCAATCCCTAGTGTCTGAGGTGGGGAATATAAAGTGCCTAAAGATGGGCAATCCCTAGTGCCTGAGGTGGGGAATCCAAAGTGCCTAAAGATGGGCAATCCCTAGTGCCTGAGGTGGGGAATATAAAGTGCCTAAAGATGGGCAATCCCTAGTGTCTGAGGTGGGGAATCCAAAGAGCCTAAAGATGGGCAATCCCTAGTGTCTGAGGTGGGGAATCCAAAGAGCCTAAAGATGGGCAATCCCTAGTGTCTGAGGTGGGGAATCCAAAGTGCCTAAAGATGGGCAATCCCTAGTGCCTGAGGTGGGGAATCCAAAGTGCCTAAAGATGGGCAATCCCTAGTGCCTGAGGTGGGGAAAATAAAGTGCCTAAAGATGGGCAATCCCTAGTGTCTGAGGTGGGGAATCCAAAGAGCCTAAAGTTGGGCAATCGTTAGTGTCTGAGGTGGGGAATCCAAAGAGCCTAAAGTTGGGCAATCGTTAGTGTCTAAGGTGGGGAATCCAAAGTGCCTAAAGATGGGCAATCCCTAGTGCCTGAGGTGGGGAATCCAAAGTGCCTAAAGATGGGCAATCCCTAGTGTCTGAGGTGGGGAATCCAAAGTGCCTAAAGATGGGCAATCCCTAGTGTCTGAGGTGGGGAATCCAAAGTGCCTAAAGATGGGCAATCCCTAGTGTCTGAGGTGGGGAATCCAAATTGTTTGAAGATGGGCAATCCCTAGTGTCTGAGGTGGGGAATCCAAAGTGCCTAAAGATGGGCAATCCCTAGTGCCTGAGGTGGGGAATCCAAAGTGCCTAAAGATGGGCAATCCCTAGTGTCTGAGGTGGGGAATCCAAAGTGCCTAAAGATGGGCAATCCCTAGTGTCTGAGGTGGGGAATCCAAAGTGCCTAAAGATGGGCAATCCCTAGTGCCTGATGTGGGGAATCCAAAGAGCCTAAAGATGGGCAATCCCTAGTGTCTGAGGTGGGGAATCCAAAGTGCCTAAAGATGGGCAATCCCTAGTGTCTGAGGTGGGGAATCCAAATTGCCTAAAGATGGGCAATCTCTAGTGTCTGAGGTGGGGAATCCAAAGAGCCTAAAGATGGGCAATCCCTAGTGTCTGAGGTGGGGAATCCAAAGAGCCTAAAGATGGGCAATCCCTAGTGTCTGAGGTGGGGAATCCAAAGTGCCTAAAGATGGGCAATCCCTAGTGTCTGAGGTGGGGAATCCAAAGAGCCTAAAGTTGGGCAATCCCTAGTGTCTGAGGTGGGGAATCCAAAGAGCCTAAAGATGGGCAATCCCTAGTGTCTGAGGTGGGGAATCCAAAGTGCCTAAAGATGGGCAATCCCTAGTGTCTGAGGTGGGGAATCCAAAGAGCCTAAAGATGGGCAATCCCTAGTGTCTGAGGTGGGGAATCCAAAGTGCCTAAAGATGGGCAATCCCTAGTGTCTGAGGTGGGGAATCCAAAGTGCCTAAAGATGGGCAATCCCTAGTGTCTGAGGTGGGGAATCCAAAGAGCCTAAAGATGGGCAATCCCTAGTGTCTGAGGTGGGGAATCCAAAGAGCCTAAAGATGGGCAATCCCTAGTGTCTGAGGTGGGGAATCCAAAGTGCCTAAAGATGGGCAATCCCTAGTGCCTGATGTGGGGAATCCAAAGAGCCTAAAGATGGGCAATCCCTAGTGTCTGAGGTGGGGAATCCAAAGAGCCTAAAGATGGGCAATCCCTAGTGTCTGAGGTGGGGAATCCAAAGAGCCTACAGTTGGGCAATCCCTAGTGTCTGAGGTGGGGAATCCAAAGAGCCTAAAGTTGGGCAATCCCTAGTGTCTGAGGTGGGGAATCCAAAGAGCCTAAAGATGGGCAATCTCTAGTGTCTGAGGTGGGGAATCCAAAGAGCCTAAAGTTGGGCAATCCCTAGTGTCTGAGGAGGGGAATCCAAAGAGCCTAAAGTTGGGCAATCCCTAGTGTCTGAGGAGGGGAAATACCCATTGTCAGAGAATGGAAATCCATAGTGCCTAAGGATGAGAATCCGTAGTGGCTAAGGATTTTAATCCCTAGTGTCTGAGGAGGAACCCTTAGCCTTCGCAGAGGGGAATCCGTAGTGCCTGAGATAAGGAATCCCTAGTGTCTGAGGAGGAACCCTTAGCCTTCGCAGAGGGGAATCCGTAGTGCCTGAGAATAGGAATCCCTAGTGTCTGAGGAGGAACCCTTAGCCTTCGCAGAAGGGAATCCGTAGTGCCTGAGAATAGGAATCCCTAGTGTCTGAGGAGGAACCCTTAGCCTTCGCAGAGGGGAATCCGTAGTGCCTGAGAATAGGGTCTCAAGTGCCTCAAGACGCGATCTTCTACTGATGTGAGACTCAAGTGAACGGTTTTTTTAAATCTTGCTAAAATCAACAGATGCCATTCCACACCAAAGCCGACTTCCTATTTCAGTCGACGGCACCTGGACCTCCTGGTTGCCCTGGCAGGCGTGCAGTGTCCTTTGCGGCGGTGGCACTCGGAGCAGACGGCGCAGCTGCACACCGCCTCAGTTCGGCGGTGCTGACTGTGTCGGGCTGAATTCGGAGACTGATACCTGCAACTCGGATCCATGTCCGAGTGAGTTCTGGGAAATTTTTATTGAGACACCCGTGAGTTGACTCCTGTGAGCTCTCTAGTGACACCAGTGAGTTCTGTAGTGACACCAGTGAGTTCTGTAGTGACACCAGTGAGTTCTGTAGTGACACCAGTGAGTTCTCTAGTGACACCAGTGAGTTCTCTTGTGACACCTGGGAGTTCTCTATTGACACCTGTGAGTTCGTTAATGACTCTAATAAGTTGTCTAGTGTCTAATGTGAGTTGTCTAGTGTCTATTGTGAGTTGTCAAGTGTCTATTGTGAGTTGTCAAGTGTCTATTGTGAGTTGTCAAGTGTCTATTGTGAGTTGTCAAGTGTCTTTTGTGAGTTGTCAAGTGTCTCTTGTGAGTTGTCAAGTGTCTATTGTGAGTTGTCAAGTGTCTATTGTGAGTTGTCAAGTGTCTATTGTGAGTTGTCAAGTGTCTATTGTGAGTTGTCAAGTGTCTAATGTGAGTTGTCAAGTGTCTAATGTGAGTTGTCAAGTGTCTATTGTCAGTTGTCAAGTGTCTATTGTGAGTTGTCTAGTGTCTATTGTGAGTTGTCTAGTGTCTATTGTGAGTTGTCAAGTGTCTATTGTGAGTTGTGAGCTCTCTATTGATAATAATTAATAATTGGAATATTTTTATTTCAGTTTGTCATTTAATATTTTGATTTTCTAACCATACTCTAACCTCAGACCACTCGGCCTTGTGTCAGTCACAATTCTCCTGGTCTTGGAGGCCCACAAACCTACAATTTCGTACAAACTTACCTTTTAACTTCGCATTCAAACGGTACCAATGAGAGCTGCACAAGTTTAGCTATAGAATTCAGAGCATGTCATGATTTTACAAGCATTAGAAATGCTACACAAGAGTATATGGATCAAAAGTCAGTCAACAATGCGACGAACGAGGAGCATCTCGAGGCAAGGATAAAAAATAAGAAGACTTAAGATATTCGCCGACGCCGCAGCAAGAATGCGTCCTAAAATAAAATGACGTCGTCACTTCGGCAGCCAATCAGAATTCGGATTAGAACAAATGTGCGTTTGCATCGACGGTTGGCCAATCAAAAACATTTCCTATAAATCATCACGAGAGATTGTTCGCCACCGAATTCCTCTTGTTTTATTTCCAATGATCTAAATGCTTTCCTCGTCACTTTTCGGCAGACAATGCTCATAATTGTACATTGTAATAGACTTAAATCATTTCGAAGATGCATGCACTCGGAAGAGAGCAGGTCCCGAGTTCGATTCATGAATGTTCGGCAAAGCACTGTTCGCAGTGTCAGAAGGAAATATTTCATTGGCTCAATTTACTTAGAGCTCTCCAATAAATCACTCAGTTTTCCTTCGTTTCACATTTCAGCGAATTTGTTTGTTTATTTTATTAGTATTTTTTTATTTGACTCATTGGATTTTTTCTGGAAAAGCAATAAACCCAGTTGGCGAACACAGTACAGCTGTTTATTAATTAATATTTGCCGGAGGGCTGCGGGCAATGGCACATCATGGTGACACTTGACCCGCAGCCCGTGAGGAGGCAATTCTGCCCATTTCGCTGACTCCTGAGCACACACGCACACAGATACTGTACGCAGACACGCTCACACAGGTGTGTACATCTGCCCTGACTTTCTAATCGTCAGGCAGTGTACAGTTTCACTATGCCTTGGAGGTTGGTCCTTAAGGACGTAAATTGCACGACAAGCCCCCAAGCCTTCTCTCCGCGGCTGCGCCCCAAATGAATGCGGCGGAATCGAACTTATGTAGCCTTGGTGCGAGAGACAAAAGAGACCACTCTGCCACCCACCCCTATGTACAACTGCTAACTAGCTATGTTAGAATCTGTTTTACAGCTGGTTGAAGTGCAGCAATAAGGAAATATCTTGCCTAAGGATACAAGTTTATCCTGTGCTTAGCTTCAATTTTCACTGAGATCATGCTTTCAAATCGTGTACAAAACAGTGGTTGTTGGCAACTGAGGTGCTAATCCACAATTCCCGCTCCCATCAGTCGATGGCTACTATCTGCCCTGGTCAGACTGGGCCGCATGCAGTGTTACATGCAACGGCGGCCAGCAGACTCGAACCCGGGACTGCGTTCCGCCGGCCAATGCCGGCAAGCCGTGCGTCGGCGCCGCCAGCGAGACCCAGGCCTGCGCGCAACGTGGCTGCCCCAGTGAGCAGAATGACCGTTTTGGGAGTTTTCATCATTAACAATGGTGTTTTCTGTGCGGTGCAAACTCACTGGAAACAAATGAGTTTATTGCAGTGGGACACAATGATGCGAGTTATGGTGATGCTGAAATGAAGCCACTACACCAGCGATCACTTGTGCCTTTTAGATAGATAACAATAAACGATAAAATTTGCGCATAGGCCAGTTGTGTCCCGTTCTGCCTGTTCTGTCCGTGGACACACAGTGGTGAGTGCAGAGCGGTCTAACGCGTTTGCCTCTCTACGCCAAGGTCCCTGAGCTCGATTCCGCGGCGAGGCCACATTTATTTGGGGTGCAGCCGCGGAGAGAAGGCTTGGGGGCTTGTCGTGCAATTTACGTACTTAAGGGCCAACCTCCAAGGTACAGTGCAAGTGTACACTGCCTGACGATGAGAAAGTCAGAGCAGATGTACACACCTGTGTGAGCGTGTGCCGGCGAGTCAGCGAGTCAGCGGAATGGGCAGAATTGCCTAATCGCTGGCTGCAGGTCTACTGTCACGAAACGATGTGCCATTGACTGCAGCCCTCCTGCAATTATTATTAAGAGATACTGGTACCCATTCAACAACTGGATGAACTGAAGCAATGCGAGTTAGTTTTCTTGCTCAAGGACACAAATTATCTCCATTGGGGTGAGATTCGAACTCGCGACCTTGAGGAAAGTAATCGTTGAACGGAAAGATACAGACATGGTAACTATCAACACAAGTCCTATAGTAAATGCCTAGAACGGGGCAGGTCAACTGCGCAGTAAGATCGCAATGCGCTTCGTATTTCAATCTAACACTCGCGTTTCACTTGAAATTCCATCAACCAGTTGACGGCGCCTGGAGCTCCTGGTCGGCCTGGAGCGGCTGCAATGCCACGTGCGGCGGTGGCCTGTCAGTTAGAATCCGACTGTGCGACAACCCTGCCCCGGTCAATGACGGCTCGAGCTGTCCCGGCTCCGGCCTGGACCTGCTAGGTCTGCAATGCCGCCAGCTGTCCCGGTTTGTGGTCAACCGCTGCGGCGCCGAGCCTTCGGGTCGATTTATCGATAGAATCTAATCGATCGATTGCAAAAACAATACATCTTCTACTCATCTCGCACTAGATCGATAGATCCTTCCTAAGCACATATAGTTAGGCTAGCTTACGGAATGTAGGTGCTGCTAATGAAAAGGTCCGGGTGCAATAGTCTCAAAATGAAAATCTAAACACTGCAGTGCCCAGAAAAACTTTCTTCCTCTAGCCCCTAACTTTTCGTTCACGAAGAGGTTTTTAATCCCGATTTGCCTCGGAATTCGATTTCACGGTGCTTATCTATTCCTTGGCCTCACAGAATTGTACCGACCACCCCAACCTATGACTTGAAATCCAATATTCTAAGCGCATATATCTGATATATATCAGAGCTCACGCACTCTTTCGCTCACAGTCGACGGTATTCTCACCAACTGGACGGCCTTCTCAAACTGTTCGGCCTCCTGTAGCGGCGGCAGCCAGTCGCGTCAACGCTCCTGCATCGGTCCATTCTATGGAGGTGCGCCGTGCTCCGCGAGCCTGCTGGAGACAATCGACTGCAACACGCATCCGTGTCCAGGTGAGACGTCTTACTTAGTGAATTAAAACTAGCCGATTTCGAAACACAAGCTAATTCAAATGGCTGGTAAACAGTCTCTGTTGAGTATTTCCTCGGTGCAAAAACATCCCTCTCCAGTTGACGGCCAGTGGAGTGCCTGGACCAGCTGGACAGCCTGCAGTGTCACCTGCGGCGGTGGCAGCAAGCATCGAAGCCGCCAGTGCAACAACCCCAACCCGGCTTACGGTGGCAACAACTGCAGCGGCTTAGCGAATGAGACGCAGGCCTGTTCTATAGAGAATTGTCCAGGTGCGATGGACTGACGGAAATAATCTAAATATTTTGCTTAGATTGACGAATCAACAACTATGACGTCGCTTTCTCTCTGTACAGTTGATGGCTACTTCAAAGACTGGACAGGCTGGTCCACCTGCACCCGGACCTGCGGCGGCGGTAGTCACACTAGAACCCGCGAGTGCGTGCCACCGAAGTATGGCGGCCTGAACTGCAGCGGAGAGTCTGCGCAGTCGGAGGTCTGCATGTCGCAGGCTTGCCCCAGTGAGACGGCTGTTGATGTGACGTTCGCGGTGTTAGGGGAGTGGGGCTTCGTTATTCTAAAGCTGTAATGGCAATGCCAGTATAACACGAGTAAATTTCAGTATAATAACCCCCAGTTTGGAACTTAGGAACTTGTTTACAGTCAACTTCGTAAACTTTTCCGAGCTCTAAATCGTCATTTTATACTCGTAAACCAACAAGCGCTGCACCCAAAAAATATTTTTTTATAGAAAAAGTTTCAGCATGTTTTCAGACAAATGCGAGTTTTTGTTTTATTTAATTGCAAAGTACACAAATGCAAGACAACAGTTCAGCATTTTAGAAGTTAGAATTTCTTCTCAGAAGCAGTACGTCGTGAGTTCACTATTTCAATAAACGACGCCTGGGGGTAAGTTTTTGTTAAGACCCGATTCAATGCTGATGCAGCTTATCAATCTAAACGTCACATTTTATTGACTTTTCTTGACACTTTCCTTCGAAATCTTGCAAACAATATATGGCCTTTGAGACTATTGCACCATCCATAGAATTTTAGAGTTACGAGTAAAATGTACGAGCCGATCGTATTTTATAATCGAAATCCAGTAGATCCACTAGTCACTAAAATTAACTAGCTTGGTGTGATTTTTATAATCACGCGACCTTATTGCAGTAATTTTTTCTAGCCTAGAAAACACGTAGCTGTTGATGTGAGATGTGTGCGTGATGTAAGTGGGTTGATGTGATCTAATCATGCAGCTCTTATACCCGCAAATGCTGATGAAGCATTATTTCCCAATTTTAATTTAGAAAAAGCTAAAGATCTCTGTGAATTGGTCAGCACCCGCAGTCAACTGCCAGCTGTCGGCCTGGTCCGCGTGGTCCACCTGTCCAGTCACCTGCGGCGGCGGCTCCTCGCGTAGTCGGAGCCGCAACGTGGCGATCGCTGCAGCCAATGGCGGCCTGGACTGCGCCGCCAGCGACAAGCAGGAGGTTGAGGCGTGCGGTTCTGGCGACTGTGGCGGTGAGAGGCAGATTACTACCTGCAGGCTTAATAAATTACCATCTATAAATAGAAAATTATTAAATATTTACGGGGGCTGTAGGCACTAGTAAATTAGTAAAATTAGCAAATATTGGCGACAGTCGAGCCGCAGCCATCGAGGAGGCAATCCAACTGCCGATTCCCCTGACCCCTGAGAAAACAAACGCGCACGGATACGTAACGGAGGTGTTTACATTTGCTCTGATTTTGTATATCGTCAGGCAGTGTACACCCTCTCATGGACTTGGATAGAAACTGCACGACACCCAAGCCTTCTCTGCCTGGCTGCTTCCGTTGCAACATTTTGCGACTGTGATTTTTAAACTTCTTCTTTTATAAAGCATTTCGAAACTCGTGAAAGCAAACATAACAATCAGAATCTAATTGCTTTATTCCGTAATTTATATTTAATAGCCTGGTCTATTACTCAATTAATAAATCCTGTTCAACAGTACCAGGTCAATGGACCGATTGGGGCACGTGGAGCCCCTGCAGCAGCACCTGCGGTGGAGGCCAGAGGCGACGCGAGCGCAGCTGCATAGGTCAGGACCCCAGCCGAAATATGTTGCCATGCCCAACAAATCTGACTGGCAGTGAAATGATTGCCACCTGTCACGAGTTTCCATGCTTGCCTAAGCGTGAGTGAAGCTGGTCTGCGCTTGTGGAATACCTGCGGCCCGAAGACGTAGATACTCTAGTTGCGAAACATCGAGGGCCTCCATAAAATTGGGGCTTTTTTTCAGCCTGTATTCTTCGAGCGCAGTAGCATACACTGGAACCGAAATGTACATTTGAGGCCTATCGGACGCTGACGACCCTAGATTTAGGAAATTGTGCGGTGTCCAATGCAAATCGCATATTTTTGTAGGAGCCAACTGTGCATCCTGGGTGCGACTGGGACTGCAGGCATCAGCAGTGGTGGACATTCAGCCAGCAGTTGGAGTCGAGGCGAAGGCCTTCTGCAACACAACAGATAATTCGACAACGTTAAGTATGTGCAGTTTGGTATGTAAATTATAACCTAAATTTTAAGACATGAGTCAATGGTGAATAGTTTTTGGTTTCATCTAGGCCACAGTCTCCAAGACAACGAGACGCTTGTTCAAGGCTTCGAGCTGCCCGGTTCCTACCAGCTGAAGCTGAAATATTCTGGAGGCCTGGCGGCCGGCTCTGCCCTTGCTACCGCAGCCATCAGATGCGAACAGTTCATGCGACTGCGCTGTCAGAACAGCCTGCGCACCAAGGCTGCCGCTACTGGCGAGGTGAAGCCCGTCGGTTGTTCCGTCCGTGGACTGGGGAGGTCGACGCACCTTAAGAGCGGTTCACGCGTTTGCCACTGGCACCAAGGTCCATAAGCTCGATTCCACGGCGAGGCCACATTTATTTGGGGCGCAGCCGCGGAAAGAAGGCTTGGGGACTTTTCGAGCAATTTATGCCCTTAACAATAGAACTACCAAAGGGGGGTGGGAAATTCCCCCCTGACAATTTTTTTGCTGCACCCGAACGGAACAATGCAAGCACACGAAACTCAAGAACACGGGCCAACTTTTTGTTGCACATCTTCTGAAAAAGAAACAAGTCGCCAGCTCTTCCGACCGTCGAGATATTCAATGTTGCTGGCCGAAGGTCCGATTTTTCCCATAAGAGCTAGTGTATTTCATACACCCCTATACACGAATTTGCACTGCGCCTCAGTGCGGCCTTTCCAGACCTTCAAACTTTATCAGCATGTCACCCGAATGTGCTTGCATCATCTCCGACTTCGGCGGTCACCGACCTTTATCTAGATCTATCTCTCTTATCTATCTAGACCATGAAGAGCTACAACATGTGGAACTAGGCCACTATGGACACCCTGACGCGAATTTCTCCAATTTCACTGTTCAAGCCTAACTATTAGGCGCAGCTCAACCACAGGACACCCTCGACTAGTCTGTCAACCAATCAGTCATGAGAAACCAATTTCTCATGACGATGAGAAACCAATTTCTCATGACGATGAGAAAGTCAGGGCAGATGTACACACCTGTTTTTCGTCCTGTACATACGTTACTTTAGTCGTCGTTTGATGGAAGACTCAGTGTCCAATAGAGTAATTTATCGATGCAGAGTAGTCATAATTAAGTTATTAGTCAATGATTAATCAAGGATAACACACATCCAGGTGATGACCTGGTGGAATAACCGCCTAGGCCAAAAGATGACCTCCTGGGGCAGCGTGCCAAGCAATCTGACCATGTGCAGCTGCGGCTACACAAAGACATGCAGCCAGCCCATTTACCTGTGCAACTGCGACGGACCGTCGGCTGACTGGGTAGAGGACAAGGGCTACGTGCAGGATGCCAGCGCGCTGCCTGTGAGCAGTGTACAGGTCGGTGACACAGGTTAGTGAGCTCGTATATACACTGTTTACAACCAGTGGGCCAAAGCCTCTCTAAGGATGGGAAGTATAGCGCATATTCTTTCCATAGAGATACAACAATACGCTCGTATTAACAGGCTACTGAAAGTAGGCTCATTCAGTTTTGTAACCTAAACTATTTGATAAATTAGAAGAGAAAAAGTTAGTAATTTGAAAATGCATGGTTGCGACAGTAGATAATACTTTATTGTCTTTTAAAACACGATTCATACATTTAATATCTGAAAGTCGTTTAGATATAAAATTTACATTGTCGTCACATTGAACGGACTGAGAAATGATTTCTCGGATATTAAATGTGTAAAACCTAGCATTAAACGAAAAAGGGGTGCACTATATGCTTTTAGCCAATTAGCCAAGTTGTTTAATGCACGCTTTTCAAGAATAGTCTATGGCCGAGACTCCCGAATTGAATCGTAATTACAATTACAATGTCTATGGCCTCGACATTTAAACACTCAAAACCAAATATTGAACCCCTCATTAAAAAGGCTTTTATTTAAAAAACTTTTGAAATCAAGCAGATTTAACAAATACTCAAATAGTGACTCACTATCACACCTACAAATGCAAACGAGTACTATTGCAAAGCCAAGATAGTCAAGACATCGGGAAAGTCAACCAGAAATTAAATATGACGCAGGCACCTAAGATGAGTTTACTCCAGCCAACAGCATACAAAAAGCATTTAAAATGAAACATTTCAGGCAATACTGGCGAACGAGTGGCGGTGCTGGTTGGCCCACTAGTCTGCTGGCACTGAAGGCGGTGGAAATGGCATTATCTCTCACCAAATGCAAACATTTCTCTATTAAGTCACGAACAAAATCTTAATCAAGGTTTCTGCATGGAAAAATACAAGACAGTTTAGGGGAAAAAAGAATAATAAAGGTGGATAAATAAATATTTGCATAGAATACATTATTATCATTGATGGAATTTATTTTATATTGACAAGCCAACACACTGTACTGTGCAGCAAATGCAGCAAACTGCAAGGCTGAGTAGCTTAATCCTGCAAAAATTCTCTGTGGGTTGTTGGATTCTTTGTGGGTTGTTGGATTCTCTGTGGGTTGTTGGATTCTTTGTGGGTTGTTGGATTCTCTGTGGGTTGTTGCATTCTCTGTGGGTTGGGGGATTCTCTGTGGGTTGTTGCATTCTCTGTGGGTTGGGGGATTCTCTGTGGGTTGTTGGATTCTTTGTGGGTTGTTGGATTCTTTGTAGGTTGTTGTATTCTCTGTGGGTTGGGGGATTCTTTGTGGGTTGTTGGATTCCCTGTGGGTTGTTGCATTCTCTGTGGGTTGTTGTATTCTCTGTGGGTTGGGGGATTCTTTGTGGGTTGTTGTATTCTCTGTGGGTTGTTGCATTCTCTGTGGGTTGGGGGATTCTCTGTGGGTTGTTGGATTCTTTGTGGGTTGTTGGATTCTTTGTGGGTTGTTGGATTCTCTGTGGGTTGGGGGATTCTTTGTGGGTTGTTGGATTCCCTGTGGGTTGTTGCATTCTCTGTGGGTTGTTGCATTCTCTGTGGGTTGTTGGATTCTTTCTGGGTTGTTGGATTCTCTGTGGGTTGTTGCATTCTCTGTGGGTTGTTGGATTCTCTGTGGGTTGGGGGATTCTTTGTGGGTTGTTGGATTCTCTGTGGGTTGGGGGATTCTTTGTGGGTTGTTGCATTCCCTGTGGGTTGTTGCATTCTCTGTGGGTTGTTGTATTCTCTGTGGGTTGGGGGATTCTTTGTGGGTTGTTGTATTCTCTGTGGGTTGTTGCATTCTCTGTGGGTTGGGGGATTCTCTGTGGGTTGTTGGATTCTTTGTGGGTTGTTGCATTCTCTGTGGGTTGTTGGATTCTCTGTGGGTTGTTGGATTCTTTGTGGGTTGTTGGATTCCCTGTGGGTTGTTGCATTCTCTGTGGGTTGTTGCATTCTCTGTGGGTTGTTGGATTCTTTGTGGGTTGTTGGATTCTCTGTGGGTTGTTGCATTCTCTGTGGGTTGTTGGATTCTCTGTGGGTTGGGGGATTCTTTGTGGGTTGTTGGATTCTCTGTGGGTTGGGGGATTCTTTGTGGTTGTTGGATTCCCTGTGGGTTGTTGCATTCTCTGTGGGTTGTTGTATTCTCTGTGGGTTGGGGGATTCTTTGTGGGTTGTTGTATTCTCTGTGGGTTGTTGCATTCTCTGTGGGTTGGGGGATTCTCTGTGGGTTGTTGGATTCTTTGTGGGTTGTTGGATTCTTTGTGGGTTGTTGCATTCTCTGTGGGTTGGGGGATTCTCTGTGGGTTGTTGTATTCTCTGTGGGTTGTTGTATTCTCTGTGGGTTGTTGGATTCTTTGTGGGTTGTTGGATTCTCTATGGGTTGTTGGATTCCCTGTGGGTTGTTGCATTCTCTGTGGGTTGTTGCATTCTCTGTGGGTTGTTGGATTCTTTGTGGGTTGTTGGATTCTCTGTGGGTTGTTGCATTCTCTGTGGGTTGTTGGATTCTCTGTGGGTTGGGGGATTCTTTGTGGGTTGTTGGATTCTCTGTGGGTTGGGGGATTCTTTGTGGGTTGTTGGATTCCCTGTGGGTTGTTGCATTCTCTGTGGGTTGTTGTATTCTCTGTGGGTTGGGGGATTCTTTGTGGGTTGTTGTATTCTCTGTGGGTTGTTGCATTCTCTGTGGGTTGGGGGATTCTCTGTGGGTTGTTGGATTCTTTGTGGGTTGTTGCATTCTCTGTGGGTTGTTGGATTCTTTGTGGGTTGTTGGATTCTCTGTGGGTTGTTGCATTCTCTGTGGGTTGTTGGATTCTCTGTGGGTTGTTGGATTCTTTGTGGGTTGTTGGATTCTCTGTGGGTTGTTGCATTCTCTGTGGGTTGTTGGATTCTCTGTGGGTTGTTGGATTCTTTGTGGGTTGTTGGATTCCCTGTGGGTTGTTGCATTCTCTGTAGGTTGTTGCATTCTCTGTGGGTTGTTGGATTCTTTGTGGGTTGTTGGATTCTCTGTGGGTTGTTGCATTCTCTGTGGGTTGTTGCATTCTCTGTGGGTTGTTGGATTCTCTGTGGGTTGTTGCATTCTTTGTGGGTTGTTGGATTCTCTGTGGGTTGGGGGATTCTTTGTGGGTTGTTGGATTCCCTGTGGGTTGTTGCATTCTCTGTGGGTTGTTGGATTCTCTGTGGGTTGGGGGATTCTTTGTGGGTTGTTGGATTCTCTGTGGGTTGTTGCATTCTCTGTGGGTTGTTGGATTCTCTGTGGGTTGTTGCATTCTCTGTGGGTTGGGGGATTCTCTGTGGGTTGTTGGATTCTTTGTGGGTTGTTGGATTCTCTGTGGGTTGTTGGATTCTTTGTGGGTTGTTGGATTCTCTGTGGGTTGTTGCATTCTCTGTGGGTTGGGGGATTCTCTGTGGGTTGTTGGATTCTTTGTGGGTTGTTGGATTCTCTGTGGGTTGTTGGATTCTTTGTGGGTTGTTGGATTCTTTGTGGGTTGTTGCATTCTCTGTGGGTTGTTGGATTCTCTGTGGGTTGTTGGATTCTTTGTGGGTTGTTGGATTCTCTGTGGGTTGTTGCATTCTCTGTGGGTTGTTGGATTCTCTGTGGGTTGGGGGATTCTTTGTGGGTTGTTGGATTCTCTGTGGGTTGGGGGATTCTTTGTGGGTTGTTGGATTCCCTGTGGGTTGTTGCATTCTCTGTGGGTTGTTGTATTCTCTGTGGGTTGGGGGATTCTCTGTGGGTTGTTGTATTCTCTGTGGGTTGTTGGATTCTTTGTGGGTTGGGGGATTCTTTGTGGGTTGTTGTATTCTCTGTGGGTGGGGGATTATTTGTTGGTTGTTGTATTCTCTGTGGGTGGGGGATTATTTGTGGGTTGTTGTATTCTCTGTGGGTTGGGGGATTCTCTGTGGGTTGGGGGATTCTTAGGGCGTTGGGGGATTCTCTGAGCGTTGGGGAATTCTCTGTGGGTTGGGGGATTCTCTGAGCGTTGGGGAATTCTCTGTGGGTTGGGGGATTCTCTGAGCGTTGGGGAATTCTCTGTGGGTTGTTGTATTCTCTGAGCGTTGAAGAATTCTCTGTGGGTTGGGGGATTCTCTGAGCGTTGAAGAATTCTCTGTGGGTTGGGGGATTCTCTGTGGGTTGGGGAATTCTCTGTGGGTTGGGGTACAGAGGGGAGTAATGTGTTAGCAATAAAAGATGTGTAATTTAGGTGATATCGAAAAAACATTTTTAGCTTGTTTTGGCACGAAAAAACTTTTACAGATTTGGCATTTTGTTTTAAGTTAGAC
This sequence comes from Macrostomum hystrix, assembly GCA_950097015.1. NCBI lineage: Eukaryota > Metazoa > Platyhelminthes > Macrostomidae > Macrostomum > Macrostomum hystrix. Next base: position 9,303,290 of record CATNEN010000025.1, read on the forward strand.
AATGGAACACAAAAAAATGCAAAAGGCAAGCCAAAGGCAAAGTACAAAATATAGTTTTTAATGCAAACTTTGAGAAATTTATTAAAAGGTAAAATGCAAAGATAAAAAATGGGAAAAATTTGTAGCGCTAGCACAGAATAAAGAATCAAACAGTGTTGGTATCGCATACCATTAGAAAACGCTTTAAAAAAATAAAAAATCAGCAATACAGCAAGGCGTCTTTTAAAATACCATTAAACATGACCATTCTAAAATAGTCCACTCAGACCGACATCACTTTTTATAACAGCGTCGGTCACCGACTCCAGCGCGCACCGACTATCAGCGGTGTCGATCGCGCACAAAAAATGCGTGTAAATCTCTCGCCTTTGACCGCGCCGGCGACCGTGCAGTCGTTCAAACTGCAGACGAATGTAGGCCGCCGCCTGGGCGAATTCGTTGGGACCTGCCGGTGTTTAGAAAAGGGGTTAAACTCATAGAGTACTGCATAGAGAAAGCGTCACTTAGCAACCGAGTTCATAAAAAACATTTGCTAACATGAGGCAAGAACTGAATGGAGATAAACGGGGATTTGTCAACCGAGCGGATAATTTGCCGCTTTATGTTTAACGATATGCTCACTGGGGGAACAAACTAAATATGATAGTTTGCCAACTAGGGTATGCTTCTTTCTACGTTTATATATATATATATATTAATATACAATAGAGAAAATCTGAGGAATTAAAAATAATCGTCCGTGCTACCCAAAGTGGTTAGCCTTGTTAGTTGTACACTATTTTAATAAAAAGTTACTCAAGAAATTTTACGCGACACTCCGGAACTTAGCAATCAGAAGAGTAAAGTTTGCCATGAAGCCAATATAAAATACGATTGCATATTTAGTCGTTAAAAAATTGTACTATTCTGCGCCACTTTGCTCAGACGATTCACCAGACGAGGCCGATGATCCAGACGAGACAGAAACGTTCTGCAGAACATCAGAGGCCAGTCGAGCAACTTTAGCTGATGGCCCAATCTATCGCTCCATCGCAGATGAGGAATGACCGGTAAAACGAGCAATTTCTGGCCTTGACATCCCAGCATCCCGAAGCGTGGTGGCACAAGTCTTTCTAAGACTCTGATTCATGTAGACACCTGAACTTGGTTCAGGTAGACAAACAACCAGATTCCGAACAACAGCTTCCAAACTGTGGAGACCAAGCGATTGATTTTGGTACCACCTGCCGGAGCGAATAGTGTCTTCCTTGCGGATGCACGACAGAAATAGCTGCGGCTTAGAGCAGTCTCTAGCGTCTAGACGATAGCCAACGTACTTCTTATAGAGACACACTAGGCAACGAACATGACCGGGAGTGTGAAACAGTGTTTTGCTTGAGCGGCCTATTAAATGTCTTCAAACCACAAGGCTTTGTCTTTGAAACGGAACTCTCTTTGTACACGAGAACCTCGTCCGTGCCCTCGATAGAAAGCTGCAGCTGCTTGTTGATTTCGAGTGTGTAACTCACTACCGCCTCGCAATCCGAAGACTTTACCGATTATGAATATTAGGGTGTTAAGTAGCACCTTCGGAGAATCATCTCCTAACAAACCTCGCTCCGAGGTCCTCGATCTCACTATCCGAAGCAATTGGTGCAGCTGCCCGTCCACCATTGAGCTGTCCTTCCCGGGCGGTCTCTCGCGTTTCAGCGAACTCGGCGTCAGTCCAGATGGAAAGAGTCCGTTTAAGTCCGTAAACAAAGTGGTGTTGGATCATGGAGACTAGATCTTTCAGGGTGCCAGGTGGAAACTTTTCTCCGTTCTCTTTACGAACTTCGAACACAAAATACTGGAGCAAATGATTCAGGTCGGATTTCGTGAGATCCTCGGTTGGCTTGAGAACCATGAGTCCCGACTCTTCGCCTGCCAATCGACGATCGACGCGCGTCTCTTTCCATAGATTGAATAATTTCATTGCCCATTTTTCCTTCGCTCTGGTAGCTGGCAGGCAAACTTTCGTCGATTCGTTTTTAGAGCAGCTTCGTCCAGGGACTCAGCAGAAACTAGAGTTGTCGACTCAACTCCGAAAGCAGCAAAGAAAGCGTCAAAATTGAAGTCTTCTAAACGTCCCATATTGTATTATTGATTGATTCTAGTTCGAAGAAAAAGTGACTTTGAATTCGGCTTTTACGTTTTGCCACCACTGACTGACTGGCTGCTTCGTGACTGTATCTTCGTGAGAAATTTATTTATTTGTCTATGGTCGGAATCAAATGGTCTAAACCTATATGTCTATCAATCAGATGGGATGCCCCCGAAAATAAGCAATCGAATTTCATATATCATAAACGCCGTTTAATTCACATTCTGAGGTTAGAATGTCCGAGGCTGCGTTTAATGGTCTCGAGGCGAGCTACGCTCGCTCAGGCCATCTCACCTGGCCTCGGCCGGGTGCATCACAAGATTTTAGGCCAGTCGTTAACTGCAAACGTGTTCCAGCTTTTCATCGACGAGTTACTCTACGCTGTCAACAACCGCGAAGACATCGAGAACGTTGATCAATTCTGTCTCATAATGGACGGTGCTCGATTCCACACCGGCGTGAGAATCCTACAACCGTTTGAAGCAAACTGGCAAGTCGTGCAACTGCCGCCGTACTCACCTATTTTTTAATCCGACTGATTAAAATCCGCCAGTGTGCGCACTCCTGCCTGAAGGCGAAAATAAAACGTCAGTTGTCTTTGACGCAAATTCAGCTCGCACTTGACAATCCGCCACCGCAGACAACACTACGCGAGTGGCGAGTTCTCGTGCTTTAGAGAATCGCGGAGGAAGCAACTTCGGAAATCACACAAGTCAAGTGTGGAGGTTGGTTTCGGAATGCACCCCGCTTCATACCTAGATGCATCGCTGGAGAAGACGCTCTTTGATTCCGTTCTTATCAGAGAGATACTTTGATACTTTTATTATCAAATCGAAAGATTTACCTGAGGAAAATGTTTGTTAGTTTCATCTTATGTTCTGAGTTTTTGTGTACATTTTTTATTCTCTGTTTCGTCAGATACATCGTCATTTCTTTCGTACCACCCTATTGTATTATAAAATATACATCATGTGGTTAAGCTGTCAATCTGAGAACTGAGAAATCATCAATTGCGTGTTCCCTTTATTTATATGGTTGCGGGAATAGTCATGGCTTCGACCATAGACAATAAGAAACTCAACTACTTTGCCATCGATTATTTAATTGCTTGTCCGTATTCTCTACTAGCTTGAAAAATGCGATATTAGGAACATGTATTGAATACGTGCTCATCTTGAAGATTAGCTAGTTGAAATTCAAAACAGACTGCCAAGTGAACTAGTCAATCATTATCAAAGGGCGCAATAAACTATAGTTTTGTGCGCTTTATTTTGCAGGAAAAGAACCTTCATACAAAGCAGCGCACCTGTATATTGTCGAAAGCAGGAATTGAGCGGCACTCGAGTCAGCCTCTCTCTGAATAGGTCAGTCTTATTCAGCAGCAGCACTGTGTGACTGGCTGCAAACCAGCGACAGGCACACACACTGTCAAACAGAAGCAGCGACTCTGTTAGCGCGTGCTGCTCTCCCCTATCTTCGGTGCAGTTGCGCTGCTGCAGCTGGGGCAGTTGGGCATACTCGGACAGGGCTGCCACAAATACAACAGCCGCCACGCCCTCGAAGCAGTGAATCCACTTCTTGCGGTCGCTGCCGATTCCGGCCACATCCAGCAGGCGATAACGCAGACTGCCGGATTGAAACTGGGCCTCGGCAATGCCGCCTCGAGTCTGGACGCGGGCTCGGAGCACGTCCGCCTCAGTCGGCAGGTAGTCTGGCTGGCAGATGCGTACCAGACTTGCCCAGAAGATACTCGGCGCTGTCATTCAGCTGGTATTCGGTGCGCCGCTTGAGGCAGAGCTGGACTCCGGCGTCTAGCGATAGGCGACGCATAGCGGCGGCTAGCTCCAGCGGCAGGTGGTCTCCTCCGCAAGCAGCCACTCCAGCGAGACTGAACAGCAGCCTCGCATTTCTGAGACCATCCTCTGTGGCAAAGCCAATTCCCAATATGCCCATAGCACGCACAACAGTCTGCAGCGATTGCAAGGCGTTGCTGAGCACAACAGGCCGATGCTGAAGCCGCTCCTCGACGGAGTAGCCAGAGCCATGGATTATCCTACATATTTATAAGCAATTATCATTTGTGCACTTTCAATGCAGGTAAACATTAAATAGAGAATTTGAATTCTGTTGAAAGCACTTACCTAATTTGTTTCATTAATGTACTTTTGCCAGATTCACCAGTACCTAAAAGACAAAAGTGGTAGTCAAATTAGGGCCTGAGTTTACAAACATATTACTATTTCACTGACCACTGAGAACAAAAACCAAAAGGGACAGATACACATTGGGGTAAAAACTCATGCAGGTTTACATAAAAAAATATTGGATATGTGCCCCTGACATAAATTTTACTAGCAAACATTAAGAACACTACACAGATCCAATAAACAGGATAACATGAATAGAACTGAAAATAGAAATGCAACAAATCTTGACAAGTCTCAAATGCTACAGTTCCTTCAATATTCTAGAAGTCACTACTTGGGCAGCTAGCTTTATAAAAATTTAGTTATTATTACATTGTCAAGTTTAAATAGTATAGAGCAATACAGACTTATAGAAATATTTACTAGGGTAATGTATCATCAAGATACAGTGTATCTTCAAAACCGAACAAGAATTTTGACTCCTTCCTTGGTCTTGTGCAAGACAGAAACAAGCTATTGTGTTTCACAGAACAACTAATTTGAAAGTTGAAGAAATTATCTACAAGCTGAGGCATGACATGCAATGAAGCATTAAGAAGAAAAATATATAGACATTTCAGTATAATTTTTTTATCGTAAAAGCATACTTTTAACAACATTTTTTCAGCATGTACTTTAGACTAAGATTGTATGCAGTTGCTTTCTAATTAAATGACCATAAATGTAGTTATTTATAGAGCATGAAGAATGCTTTCAAATGACAATTCATGATAGTTCACTCCTTAAAATAATATTAATATTATAACATCAAATTATCTGTTCTGTTTGAAGATACATAAAAATTGAAAATCATTGTTTGGTTTGAGATGAAAAACAAATAACTTTTTTCTATTTGACAAAATAGCAAAAGCAGATACTTTTTAGAAAAATAAAACTGTTTTCTATAACTTGGTCTTTGATTTATCATCATATCTTTAAAATAAAAAATCTGTAGCTTAGGTTTCGAAGTTAAAAAATACACTGTAATTGTTCAGTTAATGATACATTAGGCCTACCCTATGGTAGGTAACCTGGGGAGATGAGTGGCAAACAGATTAATGTCTTTGCATCTTGTACTAAATTCCCTGAGCTTGATTCCCTAGTGAGACCATATAAATTTGTTGCCACAGAGAGAAGGCTTGGGGCTTGTTGTGTAAATAATGCTCTTGAGGGCCAACACCTGTATGAGCATATGCCTGTATTGCCTGACAACAGTCAGTATCTGTTTGTAGGCCTAGGCCTATGCATACTAAAGAGCTAGCAAAATGGACATAATTTAAGTTTTATTTGTTCTTTAAGACAAAGATAGCCTAATCCTTTACAATGGTATTTGCTTATGCCTTTTAGGTTCAGTAGTGATTTTATAATTTCAATTACAATGAATAGGCCCTAATGTTTGAACAGATTTTATTAGGCCCTAATGTATATAACTTTTCAAAACTTTATAGGGTCTAATAAATATAATGAAAGGGTAAGTCAAGTAGAAATAGTATAATATATAACAAAATTGTTACAAAATATTTTTTTGCTCTAGATTAGGTACCAGTCCATGAATATTTCATCAAAATGACTGTCATTTTCTAATTAAATAGGCCTAGGGCCTAGGCCTAACATTCAGTAGAAAAGAACAAAAAGCAATCAACCATGTTACATACCTAGCAAAAGTAGCTTGGCTTCAAGGAATGCATTTTCACAATCTTCTTTGATCTTTTTATCAATTGCTTGACTCCTTTTAGTAGCAATAGAATATTCATTAGGAGGTAAGCTAAAGTGACAACCCATTGTTATTAGACTGAAAAAATATGTCTTAGGCTTAATTTATGTAAATAGAAGATACTAGAGCATAAAGTAGGCCCTAAGGCAAATTATGGCACGAATTCATACTATTTCTTATGTAGTATTTAGTAGGCTCCTAATAAACAAAATAAATAGTAGGCCTACTCTAACTCTAACTATATAGCTAGGCCCAATACACAAAAAATATTAGCTAGGTGAAGTTCGTGCACTTAAATTATTTTTAAGCTTATAAATATCTAATATAAGCAAGCAAAATGGTATAGGCAAGTCCTTTTTTACTAATACTAAATATCAGATCAGATTAGGTCAGATTTTTGACTCGAAAAATATGGTATACTGTGATAGGGCCTACATTATGCAAGCTGTAGCTGGCCTATTGTTCAGGCTAATTAGTAAGCGTGCTCACATTGAAACAAAAAAGCAAATTGTAGGGCCTATTAGTAAGTATTGATATTCACATATGTAGCACATTCTGTTGCTAAAGTCATTTTGGTTGAAACAGGACAAACTTGCAGCAAAGTACAATTAGTTATGTTTGTAATTTTAAAATAGGCCCTAACTATAGGCCTATATTGTATTTTTGGATCCTAGACACTTCGTCATCTTACAACTTCGTCATCTTACAACTTCGTCATCCACTTGGAAGGTAGGACACTTCGTCATCCAGCCAATTGGCATGCTTTAAAGTTTGGTCAGTTCGTCATCTACTAATAACAAATAAGCAATTAAGTTCGTCATCATTGAAGTGAGAGTGGGGTGGTGGGGCAGAGGTGTGAACACACTTCACATCTTAAAATGCCAAAGAGAGGTGTCAAAACTGATTTCATTATAAGAGTTGAAAGAAAGGTGCCAACACGATGTGAGGAGGTGGGGAGGGGTGGTTCTGTTCTAACTTTAAAAACTTTTGTTTTATAGATGACGAAGTGTCCATCAAGTCTAAGTCTCTTCGTCATCCATCCTCTAAGATATTGGACAGATCGTCATCTGGATGACGAAGTTGTAAGATGACGAAGTGTCCAGGTACCGTATTTTTCGCTATGCGAGAAAGGGTACCAACAATAATCAGTTGATTGCACAAACCCAGCTTCAATGTGCAGCTTGCAGGCAGTGGGGTGGAGCGGGAGCTCAGAATACTCTAAACAGCGCCTAGCTTCAATCTTTCTTTCTCCCCTCTCTCTCGGGTTATGGTAGTTGGAACCCTGCCCAGAACAAATTGAACCGACCATGGACTGTGCATATTTTTTTTAAATATACTGGCTGTTGTGCTCTGTATATTGAGTTTGCCCTGAAGATGTCAGTTGGACAAAGCACATTGGAAAATAAATCTATATCTTTTTTGGCGTTTATTTTCCTACTAATCCTAAACTTATTTAAAGTTTCGAATAATATTATTGTAGAATACTACAATCTGCATATTAATTGTAATATTAATTAGGCCTACTAATTTCTAGAGCTAATACTAGGCCCCCTACATAAGCTTAATATTGTATATAGGCATAGCTATTTTTGTTGTCTTGTTGACTAGCTAAACTCTTATTATAGGGGGATCAATAGTATAACCTCTAAATAGCTGCATTGCCTATAGTATCTTAAGTCTATCAGTAGCTAAGTTTGCAGAAACTAGATATACTTTTTTATTGGGCCTAGCTATGTTTTTGCCCACCATATGCATGTCAGCCAGTCTGTTTAAAGCATCCAAAAATTGAGTTTACTAGCTAATCAGAATTATATATTAGAAGCAGATCATTACTTTATTGTTAAAGTAGTAAGGCTAGGCCCTATGTCCTAAAATTATTAACAATTCAGTTGGCTAATTGACAAATGAAGTGGCCTATATTTGCTATATTTTCAAACTTCAAACTAATTTTTAAACATCACACTATCTATCCACCATATATATAGTATAGTCCTAGATATATAATTATTAGAGTAAACAAAAAGCACTTGTAATAAAACTATCAAAACCTTTTTTGAATTCAAAATAAAATCAATAGGGCCTATGAATAATTTAAAGTATCCTTAAAATTGATATATCCATGCTTAGTTTTTTAGAAGAGATAACTAGCACACTAAGCCCCCCTTTGGGGGGCACTACTGTTCAAACAAAAATATTGTGTAATGCAGAAGGACAAAATACACCTGAAAGCAAACAAAAATTAAAACTCATGTCGTCAGTATTAATTTCCCTGATTGCAAATATACACTCGTATGTGATTGCAATTCAACGAAAATTTGAATTCTCACTAAATACAAAAATAGTCTGTCTGACACATTCAGTCTGTACACGAAGAGCCCCATCGGGGCAAAATTACACAAGTAACTTACGTTTGATACAACTCAGCTTAATGCTACTTAAGTACATGTGAAAACTATCCCCTCAGCAGTAAAAAACCAGTGTCTCCCCAGCTGCTGAGAAGTAATTCCCCCCAGCAGCAGAGCAGTAATTCCCCCCCAGCAGCAGAGCAGTAATCCCCCCCAGCAGCAGAGCAGTAATTCCTCCCCAGCAGCAGAGCAGTAATTCCCCCCCTAGCAGCAGAGCAGTAATTCCCCCCCCCCCAGCAGCAAAGCGGTAATTCCCCCCAGCAGCAGAGCAGTAATTCCCCCCCCCAGCAGCAGAGCAGTAATTCCCCCCACCCCCAGCAGCAAAGCAGTAATTCCCCCCCAGCAGCAGAGCAGTAATTCCCCCCAGCAGCAGAGCAGTAATTCCCCCCCAGCAGCAGAGCAGTAATTCCCCCCAGCAGCAGAGCAGTAATCCCCCCAGCAGCAGAGCAGTAATTCCCCCCCAGCAGCAGAGCAGTAATTCCCCCCAGCAGCAGAGCAGTAATCCCCCCAGCAGCAGAGCAGTAATTCCCCCCCAGCAGCAGAGCAGTAATTCCCCCCAGCAGCAGAGCAGTAATTCCCCCCCCCAGCAGCAGAGCAGTAATCCCCCCCAGCAGCAGAGCAGTAATTCCCCCCCCCAGCAGCAGAGCAGTAATTCCCCCCACCCCCAGCAGCAAAGCAGTAATTCCCCCCCAGCAGCAGAGCAGTAATTCCCCCCAGCAGCAGAGCAGTAATTCCCCCCCAGCAGCAGAGCAGTAATTCCCCCCAGCAGCAGAGCAGTAATCCCCCCAGCAGCAGAGCAGTAATTCCCCCCCAGCAGCAGAGCAGTAATTCCCCCCAGCAGCAGAGCAGTAATTCCCCCCCCCAGCAGCAGAGCAGTAATCCCCCCCAGCAGCAGAGCAGTAATTCCCCCCCCCAGCAGCAGAGCAGTAATTCCCCCCACCCCCAGCAGCAAAGCAGTAATTCCCCCCCAGCAGCAGAGCAGTAATTCCCCCCAGCAGCAGAGCAGTAATTCCCCCCCCAGCAGCAGAGCAGTAATTCACCCCAGCAGCAGAGCAGTAATCCCCCCAGCAGCAGAGCAGTAATTCCCCCCCAGCAGCAGAGCAGTAATTCCCCCCCCCCAGCAGCAGAGCAGTAATTCCCCCCCCAGCAGCAGAGCAGTAATTCCCCCCACCCCCAGCAGCAGAGCAGTAATTCCCCCCCCAGCAGCAGAGCAGTAATCCCCCCAGCAGCAGAGCAGTAATTCCCCCCCAGCAGCAGAGCAGTAAATCCCCCCCAGCAGCAGAGCAGTAATCCCCCCAGCAGCAGAGCAGTAATTCCCCCCCAGCAGCAGAGCAGTAATTCCTCCCCAGCAGTTAATCCACACTTAGAAAACTTTTAGACACATTTAGAGAACTATAAAACACATTTAGAATACCGAGACCCAGTTTTAGAAAACTGTTAAACACATTTAGAATACTGGTAAAAAGCATTTAGAATACTGGTAAACACATTTAGAATACTGGTAAACACATTTAGAATACTATTAAAACATTTAGAATACTGGTAAACACATTTAGAGTACTGGTAAACACATTTAGAATACTGGTAAACACATTTAGAATACTGGTAAACACTTTTAGAATACTGGTAAACACTTTTAGAATACTGGTAAACACTTTTAGAATACTGGTAAACACTTTTAGAATACTGGTAAACACTTTTAGAATACTGGTAAACACATTTAGAATACTGGTAAACACTTTTAGAATACTGGTGAACACTTTTAGAATACTGGTAAACACATTTAGAATACTGGTAAACACATTTAGAATACTGGTAAAAACATTTAGAATACTGGTAAACACTTTTAGAATACTGGTAAACACATTTAGAATACTGTTAAAAACATTTATAATACTGGTAAAAACATTTAGAATACTGGTAAACACATTTAGAATACTGGTAAACACATTTAGAAAACTGGTAAACACTTTTAGAATACTGGTAAACACATTTAGAATACTGGTAAAAACATTTAGAATACTGATAAACACTTTTAGAATACTGGTAAACACATTTAGAATACTGGTAAACACTTTTAGAATACTGGTAAACACATGTAGAAAACTGGTAAACACATTTAGAATATTGGTAAACACTTTTAGAATACTGATAAACACTTTTAGAATACTGGTAAACACATTTAGAATACTGGTAAACACTTTTAGAATACTGGTAAACACATGTAGAAAACTGGTAAACACATTTAGAATACTGGTAAACACTTTTAGAATACTGGTAAACACTTTTAGAATACTGGTAAACACTTTTAGAATACTGGTAAACACATTTAGAATACTGGTAAACACATTTAGAATACTGGTAAACACTTTTAGAATACTGGTAAACACATTTAGAATACTGGTAAACACTTTTAGAATACTGGTAAAAACATTTAGAATACTGATAAACACTTTTAGAATACTGGTAAACACATTTAGAATACTGGTAAACACTTTTAGAAAACTGGTAAACACATGTAGAAAACTGGTAAACACATTTCTAGAATACTGGTAAACACTTTTAGAATACTGGTAAACACTTTTAGAATACTGGTAAACACATTTAGAATACTGGTAAACACTTTTAGAATACTGGTAAACACTTTTAGAATACTGGTAAACACTTTTAGAATACTGGTAAACACATTTAGAATACTGGTAAACACATTTAGAAAACTGGTAAACACTTTTAGAATACTGGTAAACACATTTAGAATACTGGTAAAAACATTTAGAATACTGATAAACACTTTTAGAATACTGGTAAACACATTTAGAATACTGGTAAACACTTTTAGAATACTGGTAAACACATGTAGAAAACTGGTAAACACATTTAGAATACTGGTAAACACTTTTAGAATACTGGTAAACACTTTTAGAATACTGGTAAACACATTTAGAATACTGGTAAACACTTTTAGAATACTGGTAAACACTTTTAGAATACTGGTAAACACTTTTAGAATACTGGTAAACACTTTTAGAATACTGGTAAACACATTTAGAATACTGGTAAACACTTTTAGAATACTGGTGAACACTTTTAGAATACTGGTAAACACATTTAGAATACTGGTAAACACTTTTAGAATACTGGTAAACACTTTTAGAATACTGGTAAACACTTTTAGAATACTGGTAAACACGTTTAGAATACTGGTAAACACATTTAGAATACTGGTAAACACATTTAGAATACTGGTAAACACATGTAGAAAACTGTAGGACATTTAAAAAACTGTTGGACACTTTTCTCGATTGAAATTTTGTTAAAGATTTGATGATTTATATGTTGTAGTAAGAAAGGAGTAGATGTCTCAGTATATCGTTGAATTGAAGTCTGCTATGCACATTTTACCTATTCAAATCAAACACACACACACACAGGTGAGAAAAGCTGTGATGTAATCTATTTATAAATTCGTACTGACTGTCTCGTCAGTGGGGTTGGCATAGCTATGTACATTTGACAGTGAAATTCTTATCAGTGTACTCACTATTAACAAAACTGGCCCTGATGCAATCATTAAAATTGGCAGTGGAATGCACGTTGACAAAACTGGCTCTGATGAAATGCATTAAAAATCCTATCTAAAACAGTTTTTCGAATATTTAATCCCCTTAGCAATAAAGTTAAGCTTAATAAAAATACGTGTAAAATTGTCCCCATATTTGGCATCTTTTGGTGAAGAAATGGTGAAGATCGGTTGAGCCGTTCGGGAGAAAATCAATTACAAGCAAGCAAGCAAGCAACCATTTCATTTTTAGTATATTAGACTAGCTGCCTTCGCTACCCTCTGGGTAGCCTCCCTGTGAGTTCTTATCAGTACGCGTGCGTTATCAAAACTGCAGGCTTTGATGCAATCATTAAATTTGGCACTGGAGGCCTCACTGTGCACAAGCTGAAAACAAGAATGCATTAGAAAAGCCTATTTAAAACAGTTTTTCGAATATTTAATCCCCTTAGCAATAAAGTTAAGCTTAATAAAAATACGTGTAAAATTGTCCCCATATTTGGCATCTTTTGGTGAAGAAATGGTGAAGATCGGTTGAGCCGTTCGGGAGAAAATCAATTACAAGCAAGCAAGCAAGATTTTCATTTTTAGTATATTAGACTAGAAAAAGATTGATATTATTGTTTAGCATCAATCTGAATTTTTAAACTATACGATACGTCAGTTGTTGATCCAGCAAAACTAGTAAAATGAGCCGAAAGTTCATTTTTATACTATTTTCGTGATAATAAAGCAGTTTTTGTGTCTAATTATTATACAAAATGTTTAAGAAAGTAATACAAAGCAGAAAAACACCTTGCTAACAAATATTAAAGACAATTAAAAATGCCAGAAACAGCATAGTGAGACTGTCACATAATCTAAAATGCTTGGCTATTATAAAGTCAGACTCTGCATATCAAGATAGATGACAACTTTCTCAGATCCTGCACTGCCTCCCACAGCTTGGCCTTGCTGCGCATCTGCCTTCCCTGAGCATAGATCCTCCTTTTGAAGAAGCTCCAGAGGTGCTAAATTGGATTGAGGTCTGGGTAATAAGCTGGCCAGGTCATCAGGCATTAGTTCTTAAACCCCAGGCTCTCTAGGAAGCCGGTGGTCATGCAAGCAGCATGCAAAAATGTATCGGCATGCATGAATATCATCCACTGGAAAGTAACCTTCTGTTGCCTGAACCACAAAGCAAAGTTGGTCTCCAGGAACTTGCAGTAGAAGGCTGCTGTTATCTTAACGCCATTAGGAATGAGGAGTGGCCCTAAGAGAATGTTGTCAATAATTTCTGCCCTTATCATGATGCCTCTGCCTCCTTGTTGATGGCACACTTGGTTAGGCGTCCACCCAGATGGTGTATGATCTAATGTGGCACAAGTCTCGTCTGTGAACAGAACTGTCTTGAAATCAGTCTTTAAGTTGGACCTGGCCCATTCCAGAGGTCTCTCACAGAGGTTTTTGGTCAGCAGTGGTCTAACTCAATGCTGCTCAGCAGTCGACAGCAAGTCACTTTCAACACTTTTGGCACACCAATATGCACACACAGGGCCTTGCTGGATGAAAGTGGGGCCCTGGCAACTTCTCATTTTAGCTGCATGGTCTGTTGACACAACACAAGCCTGAACTTAGGTTGCTGAAGTCACTTTTGCATCCTGCTGGCATCAGCAGCAAACTTCTTGATAGTTCAGTGGTCACAACCCAGCTGCTTGGCTATCTCGTTTGTTTTGTAGCCATGGCTTAATTCCCTAATGATATGTACCTTTTCATGCTATGTAAGATCATTTCACCTGCCCATACTGGCTGATGGCAGCTTTGATATGGAGAAAAAATATACAGCTCTTTTCTGCCACACTTTCAGTTATTTGCATAATATATTAAGATGACTTGTTAGTGTATGTTTAGAGAATTCATTACCTCCAGCACATTCAACCAAAATCAAGAGGCTGATAATTGGGAATTAAGATAAGATAAGTTGTCTGTTTAATCTGAACCATTATCAAGAACCAGTAAGTGTGTTCTTGGGTTAAAACAATTGTTATAATTATAATTTGCATATTAGTTTGTAATGCACAGTATATCTTTATATATGTATACTAATACACATTTTGACTAGGTAGACTTGAGCAATTTTATAAATTTTTGTTTATTGAGTTATTTTCCATGCTAATTTATCCATTTTAACCTTTGTAACAGGTCTAGGATAATTTCATAAAATAAAGTATATAAATAATGCTTTTTATTCATAAGTCTAAAAGAATGTTTTAATCATATGAATAGTGTTGCAGCAGTTCATGTGCTAACTTAGATCAATGCGTTTAACTTTTGCAGATTTATTCACACAAATCAACTCACTTTAGTAAGCATGTCGCGAACTTGTGAAACGCCCAATTGTGGCAAAGAGGCGAAATTTTGTTGCCCAACCTGCTCTAAACTGGGCGTCGAAGGTTCATTCTTTTGCACCCAGGAGTGTTTCAAGGGCTTTTGGAAGGAGCACAAGAAGATACACACACTCTTTGAGCAGTTAAAGAGTCTGGGCACCACAGGCGGTGATGCTGCTCAATCAAAGCTTGTGAGTCCATTGTTACAGCATTTAGTGCTTATCAGTGAAATTTTATTTAGTATGTCAGCTGACGTAATAACAATAATTACGACCGCCGATTTAGAAATAGTCACTAACTCTTTAAAGTCTTCTGTGTGCAAAGTCATTGTATAAACCACTCACTTTGCATTGGGGGTAGAGGGGTAAATACAGCATAGTTTTTTCCACATGTCCAAGCTTAGGAACCTTGGTAAGTAAATCAGACGGGTCAACGCTCAGCCCCTTTAGAGGTAAATGTAAAATAGCTGAAAAATACAGCGAGTCACGTGCACTTTTTACATAAGGTGTCTTGTCCCGGCTACAATTTTACCGGCGACCTGCGGCCGTACCGTCAGAGCCCGCGGCGCCACGTCCCGGACACTGTCACCTGCCGGCCGGACTACTGGCGCGACGGTACGCCGCACAGCGAGCGTCAGGACAAAGGCACTCTGCGGGTACTTGGCGACGAAGAGCAGGAAGATATGCGCGTTGTCTGCCGTCTGGCTCGCGAGGTCCTCGAAGAGGCGATGCGTGCAGTCGCACCCGGCGTCACAACAGACGAAATCGACCAGCTGGTGCATGAGGCCAGCATTGAGCGCGACTGCTATCCGTCGCCTTTGAACTACTGCGGCTTCCCGAAGTCCTGCTGTACCTCAATTAACGAAGTAATATGTCATGGCATACCAGACATACGACCTCTAGCTGACGGTGACATAGTCAACATTGATGTCACCTGCTATCACCGTGAGCATCATGGCGACCTCAACGAGACTATATTTGTTGGCTCCGTTGATGAAGACAGTCGCCGATTAGTCCGCGTCACCTGGGAGTGCCTGCAGAAGGCTATAGCCTTAGTGAAACCCGGAGTTCGCTATCGCGACGTTGGTGATGCGATTCAACAGCATGCCCAATCGGCCGGCCTGTCTGTTGTTCGCAGCTACTGCGGCCACGGCGTTCACCGCCTCTTCCACTGCGCTCCGAATGTGCCACACTACGCTAAAAACAAAGCCGTCGGCGTTATGAAGCCTGGCCACGTGTTCACCATTGAGCCAATGATTAACCTGGGCGTGTGGAAGGACCAACTGTGGCCGGACAACTGGACCTCCGTAACCACCGACGGGAAACGGTCGGCCCAGTTTGAGGATACTCTGCTAGTTACTGAGACTGGCTGCGAAGTGCTCACTAGGCGTCACGTTGACGATGGAAAGCCATTCTTCATGTCACAGGCCAACGAACCTGTGAATTAATAGGATTCATTAGTCATTATTTCTTTTATTGTCAAGGCTTCAATAGTTAGTGCATTGTTTCAAAATGCGATTCATAGATTTTTTTAAATGCGCGTTTGCCCAAATGAGTCAGATCGAGACACCAAGACTTAACCTTCAGTTTAGCCTTAACCTTAACATTAGACCTTTAAGCCTAAGTTTAGCAGTTAAACCTTTCTCCCAGCCCTCAGATCTATCCACCACTCCTTTATCCCAGTCCTAAGATCTATCCACCACTCCTTCCTCCCAGTCCTCAGATCTATCCACCACACTCCTTCCTCCCAGTCCTCAGATCTATCCACCACTCCTTCCTCCCAGTCCTCAGGTCTATCCACCACTCCTTCCTCCCAGGCCTCAGATCTATCCACCACTCCTTTATCCCAGTCCTCGGATCTATCCACCACTCCTTCCTCCCAGTCCTCAGATCTATCCACCACTCCTTCCTCCCAAATCCCAATGTTCAGATCTATCCATCCTTTCTTATTATCTATCCGCAGATATTTATTTTTTCCTTTCTAGGTTTTCCAATCGAAGAGAGACTTGCATTTCGTCTCTTTCTGTAAATTACATGGCGAATTGCTTTATTGTGCATTCCCAATTTTTATATGTTTTCTACAGATGAGTAACTATTTGCTTAAGCAGCGCTGTAATGTTGTATACCAAAATTTGTGCTAGCTTTTTCGCACTCGAAAAGTATTTTATTTTTAGTATCAGGCCATCTAATGATGATCCTGTAGTGCATCAAGCTTGAGCTGCTAAAGCCGATGAGGCCATATAACTTCCTGTTATGCACAGATAAGTTGTAAGTTAGTTAACTAACGTTTCGTTTTGTGTTGATTTTGTTCGTCGGCACAGACTTGTCTGTTGTGATGCTTCATATTTAGATTTACTGAGTTTTTGTCGCTTATTTTCTGCTTTGGCAATTATATTAAGTAAGGCGAACCCAAACTGTTAAATGTTCAAACATAATCAGATTTATCAGGCTAGAATTGTTTATCTTAAGTAGGTTTCGGATGCAGACTAAGGATTTGCAAGTTGTACAGAGTGTAATAGCAGCACAGCTTAGTTCTACAGACGTTTTCAGATAGCTGGCTGCATTAGAAAGATACATTTTGCAGCTGCGTCTAATACGAAGCTTATAACCCTTTGATAGGAAGGCAGCTAGCCCATGATATAAATATGCATATATATATATATATACAAATTAGTGTACACATCTGCAGTTAGTAATGCCAATATCATATAGCATCAGTGTTAGAACGTATTCTGTTTCTCTGCGTGACTGCCATGCTGTAGTTAAAGATAAATAAATAAAAAATTTCCTATTTTGTTTTTCAGCTATCTGCGGCATGTCAATAAACTTCAGGTGGCTCTTTGTCACCTTTGTCATTTTGTTCAGTCACCACGGTAGGTATCAGTGAGATATTTTGTAATTTGAAAAGCACCATTGTTTGTTGAAGTGCAAATTTTCTAAAACTTTCTTTTAACCATTTGAGCAGCAGCGGAGCATCAGCATTGCGTTGACAAAGCTACTAGGAAGATCAATGTTAGCATTGTAGATCCAAATCCACAGAAGGTAAGCTTTCATATACTCAAGGGGGCTAGCCTGAAATCATGAACCATGGCTATTGGCTAAGCTGAAATCATGAGCCATGGCTATTGGCTAAGCTGAAATCATGAGCCATGGCTATTGGCTAAGCTGAAATCATGAACCATGGCTATTGGCTACACTGAAATCGTGAACCATGGCTATTGGCTACACTGAAATCATGAACCATGGCTATTGGCTACACTGAAATCATGAACCATGGCTATTGGCTAAGCTGAAATCATGAACCATGGCTATTGGCTAAGCTGAAATCATGAGCTATGGCTATTGGCTAAGCTGAAATCATGAGCTATGGCTATTGGCTACACTGAAACCATGAACCATGGCTATTGGCTAAGCTGAAACGTGGCTATTGGCTACACTGAAACCACGAACCATGGCTATTGGCTACACTGAAATCATGAACCATGGCTATTGGCTAAGCTGAAATCATGAACCATGGCTATTGGCTAAGCTGAAATCATGAGCCATGGCTATTGGCTAAGCTGAAATCATGAGCCATGGCTATTGGCTAAGCTGAAATCATGAACCATGGCTATTGGCTACACTGAAATCGTGAACCATGGCTATTGGCTACACTGAAATCATGAACCATGGCTATTGGCTACACTGAAATCATGAACCATGGCTATTGGCTAAGCTGAAATCATGAACCATGGCTATTGGCTAAGCTGAAATCATGAGCTATGGCTATTGGCTAAGCTGAAATCATGAGCTATGGCTATTGGCTACACTGAAACCATGAACCATGGCTATTGGCTAAGCTGAAACGTGGCTATTGGCTACACTGAAACCACGAACCATGGCTATTGGCTACACTGAAATCATGAACCATGGCTATTGGCTAAGCTGAAATCATGAACCATGGCTATTGGCTACACTGAAACCATGAACCATGGCTATTGGCTACACTGAAACCATGAACCATGGCTATTGGCTACACTGAAATCATGAACCATGGCTATTGGCTACACTGTAACCATGAACCATGGCTATTGGCTAAGCTGAACCGTGGCTAAGCGGAAGTATTAAATGAAATGCAGTTGGCATCCGTCGAGCTTTACTGAGGCCGTCAAATGTCGTTTGCATTTTATTCTGTTAGAATTTGGCAATGCAATACCATACTGGTACTGGTATTCTACCATGTTTTGCAGCTGTTGACTTTCGTTCGTGACTCTGCCTGCTACGCAAAGAATCTGCACTGTCGATGGGTGCTGCTGGCGAGCGATTATTACTTTCCACGTCAGATGCTGCTTAACATATCCGCGATTGACTTTGATGATAGTGGAGTCAACAGTACGTTGGGCATCTGCGAGGCACCTGCTGGCTCAGCCGATGTCTTTAGCTTTGACTTTTCGGGTAAACTGACTAATGGTGAGTGCAAATATTTGCGTATCCTAGTCTACCAGATCCTCAGATTGGGAATGCTAGACTACCAGATCCTCAGATTTTGAATGCTAGTCTACCAGATCCTCAGATCTGGAATGTTAGACTACCAGATCCTTAGATTGGGAATGCTAGACTACCAGATCCTCAGATTTTGAATGCTAGTCTACCAGATCCTCAGATCTGGAATGTTAGACTACCAGATCCTTAGATTGGGAATGCTAGACTACCAGATCCTCAGATTTTGAATGCTAGTCTACCAGATCCTCAGATTGGGAATGCTAGTCTACCAGATCCTCAGATTGGGAATGCTAGTCTACCAGATCCTCAGATTGGGGATGCTAGTCTACCAGATCCTCAGATTGGGAATGCTAGTCTACCAGATCCTCAGATTGGGAATGCTAGACTACCAGATCCTCAGATTGGGAATGCTAGACTACCAGATCCTCAGATTGGGAATGCTAGTCTACCAGATCCTCAGATTTTAAATGCTAGTCTACCAGATCCTCAGATTTTAAATGCTAGTCTACCAGATCCTCAGATTGGGAATGCTAGACTACCAGATCCTCAGATTGGGAATGCTAGACTACCAGATCCTCAGATTGGGAATGCTAGACTACCAGATCCTCAGATTGGGAATGCTAGACTACCAGATCCTCAGATTGGGAATGCTCGTCTACCAGATCCTCAGATTGGGAATGCTAGTCTACCAGATCCTCAGATTGGGAATGCTAGTCTACCAGATCCTCAGATTGGGAATGCTAGTCTACCAGATCCTCAGATTGGGAATGCTAGTCTACCAGATCCTCAGGTTTTGAATGCTAGTCTACCAGATCCTCAGATTGGGAATGCTAGACTACCAGATCCTGAGATTGGGAATGCTAGACTACCAGATCCTCAGATTGGGAATGCTAGACTACCAGATCCTCAGATTGGGGATTCCAGCGCCAAGGAATGTTTGTTTAGACCAATTTTTGTTGTTCCTGCAGGCCAAGTAGCGTCTCAACGTTGGTGCTCAAATAGTGACGCGCAGAGGGCGCCAAGACTAATGCTGGCGAATCTGTGGGATTCGTAAGTATCTACAGTTATGATTAAAGTGCATATATAATTTATGTGAGCAAAAATTGAACCAAAATATATTATTGCTGTTTCAGTTCCTACAAGCTCACTGTGGAATTCCAGTCGGATGATAAGCAGTATCGCAAAGATGCCAAGGGTGTGCAACTAAATGCCGTAATAATGGCGAAGAACTTCTGTCACATGGACATGCTGTTTCACCGCGGCTCGTGCTATTTGATCACGGTGGACCAGCTCACATTTGATGAGGCTGCTAGGGCAGCCAGCTTCCTTCTGGGCAGTTTAGTCACTTTTCAAAGCGTTCAGTCCGTGATTGAGTTAATGGATGCTAGTGAGTTGCTGATCATATTATTTTAAGCAATTCCAATGAAAAGTATTTACTTACTCCAACCCAATTTCCTGACTTCGAATCCAACAATGAAACAAAACGGCTACAAAAAGCTGAGCACCTTGATTGGCTGACGAAGCAGCCTTTGTTGATTCTATTTTCAGACCTTTAAGTCCTGTGTCCCACGCTTAGATTACCTGTCTACAACCCGTGTCATAGATTCCCGACTACACTGAAATAATTAGTCTTTCAACAAGACACTTAACTCTGCATTGCTTCAGCTCACCCAGCTGTTGAATGGGTTCCAGCATTAGACGGGTAATTGATGGTGACTAATGCGTTCTCCCCAGTCCATGGACTGGACTGCCTTACGCAGCGTTCAAATGCGCCGGTCAATAGCTGCGGCTGTGCCCCTTCCAAATCATTTAGTAGTGTTCATTGAAAAACAAATAATGAAAACATTTTAGAGCTCTTTAATTATCTATTCAATTCTTGGCTAGGTCAGGCGGGGAGGGCAAAAATTAATATTTGAAATGGCTGTAAAGCTCCTAGCTCTAAGGTTGAAT
This sequence comes from Macrostomum hystrix, assembly GCA_950097015.1. Taxonomy (NCBI): domain Eukaryota; kingdom Metazoa; phylum Platyhelminthes; family Macrostomidae; genus Macrostomum; species Macrostomum hystrix. Next base: position 9,324,073 of record CATNEN010000025.1, read on the forward strand.
ACGAGCTAAAGCGTGATAAAATGGTATGGCTCTAGCTACTGCGTGGGTAGATTTCGACTGAAGCTTTTAATTTCGCTTTCACATAAACTGCACGGACTGTGGCACAATTTATATCCTAGGAGAGAGACACAGGCTTTCTCTCTATCACATCCATGTGTAATTACTCTTTGATGGGAACGGAGGCAATGCACATGGATGGTATAGTTCATCTAGTACGCAGTGTACAACCCAAAGTAAGTTTAGTTGATCTAGGCTGCTCCTAGTGAATAAATGTAAATAATTTACTAGTGTGTATTGTGTTTAAAAATATATTTTATTTTAGTAAAGTGACACTTTCGATGTTGATTTTGCATAAATTTACTATTGGTGACGATAGGAAAAACTGCCTACGGTTTTACTATCAGTAAGCAGTAGAGATATTATAGTACCTATTTCCAACTGCGATTGAGATATTTAATGTTTTTAACTAGTTTTTCTCGGCAAATTTCAGACCAAAAGCGAGAAGACCAGCTGCCTTGGATTGTGCCACTAAATTTAGCTGTCGGCAAGTTTTGGACTGGCGCTTATAAAGAGGCCGGCGACAAACCCGAAGATCAGTGCAGATATATGGAACCCAGTGCCGATTGCAAGGAGTTGCGTTACCAACTGTCTCTGTGAGTATTAGTGGGGGTTGATGGCCGCTTTTAGTGCTTTGAATTGATTTTCGTTTTACTCTTATTAGTCCAAAAAATTTGCACAAAAAATTACTCCTTTTGGTGCAATGGTGAGAGACGGTAGACGGTAGAGAACAATATAGTTAGTATTTTCAGGCGGGCTATGGGCTATGGCACATTATTTGGTGGCACTGGACCCGCAGCCAGCGAAGAGGCAATTCTGCCCATTTCGCTGACTCCTGAGCACACACGCACACAGATACTGAACGCGGGCACACGCTCACACAGGTGTGTACTCTGACTTTGCCTTGGAGGTTGGCCCTAAATGGCGTAAATTGCACGGCAGGCCCCCAAGCCTTCTCTCCGCGGCTGCACCCTAAGTTAATGTGGCCTCGCCGCGGAATCGAGCTCAGGGACCTTGGTGCGAGAGGCGAAAGTGTAAGACCGCTCTCACCCCCAGAAGACAGTTTAGGATTATGCTGCCTCAAAAGCTTTTTAGTTTATTATAAATCCATTTTTTCTCAATTTTTCTTATTCTTCCTCTTCTCCATGGCCTCTTTTCATCCAAATATTATTTTTTTATATTTTGTAATTGGTCTCATGAGTCAACTAAATATTTTTAGTGAATAAAATATGAATCAGAACCCTTTTGGCGTGCGGATATGTAACCAAAAGGTCCGAGGTTCGAATCTCAGGCTTGGGAAACCTATTTGTAAACTAGGTACTTTGCTCCCTACTTTGCCCCCACTTTAGTTGAATTTACGCAGCTTTAGATGCGCCGCGCAATATCTGTACAGCTGTACATATGGCCCAAGAATGTTAGGCTCATTCGCTAGTACTTTACCGCCTTGGCTTTTCTTTCGCTAACACAGGTCGAACGTCAGTTTAACAGCCACCGAAGGCTGCGGTGTCGCCTTCCAGCTGGTGTCAGACAAACCAGTTTTCACCTGCGAGCCAATGTCGCACCGATTCCCGGCTCTAATTAGATTTGCCCAAATTCCTGACAACAATGGCGCCGACCTATTTGTTACCTGCTATTCTACCTGGCTAGCTAGAAACAATCCAATTACCTGCGGCATTGGCTGCATTATTGGCTGCGTGGTTTCCGGTCTGGCCATTGTTGGCCTCATCTGCGGCCTGACTGCCTGTTGCCGTCGGCGTTGGAAGCGCTATTATTTTACCGGTGGCGGCAGACGAACAGGAAGCGCCGCAGATGTGAATTCGCCCGCTGTTAGGACCACTGCTGCAACTGAAACTGCTCAAGAGCTGCTGCAGCCAATGGCAACTGATTCAGAGGCCACCACAATACCCAAGTCAAAAGCTGCGACAGGTAACTGATTTTGCCTGATTCAACTGGCGACGGCGTGAACCAAAGAATTTCTAGGGACTATGCGGTCTGATTGGCGCCTCACACAGTCCGCACTTGGTTTCGATATTCTATTCCTATTGCAAATCATGCGCTTACCTATCTGTATTTTTATTCTAAACAGTTCAGCTTGTGGGCGTGTGTTTTAGTTACCTTTAAAGAGATCTTGGTGTATTAAAGATATTTATTTATTATGTCTGCTAGTGCGTCATTGACAGATGATCGGCAGAAGTCCCTGGAGCTACAGTTCAACCAGCTGTAAAAATGGCACAGGATTAGCTGGGGTAGAAATTTAGGTGGGTGTGCCCAGTCCACGGACTTAACAGCTGTAAATCAATGACTGAACAGTAGTAGTGCGCCGCCTTCAAAGCTACGTATGTTATATTTATTAGACAGTTGTGTCAGCTGTTACGGTAGAGTTTAACATTTTAGCATAATTGTATGAAAGCTGCTAGTTTTACCTGTTAGAGTTGGGTTATCATCACCTGTTAGCACCTGTTAGACAGGAGTGCCACCTGTCAGCAACTGTTAGACAGGAGTGCCACCTGTCAGCACCTGTTAGACAGGAGTGCCACCTGTTAGACAGGAGTGCCACCTGTCAGCACCTGTTAGACAGGAGTGCCACCTGTTAGACAAGAGTGTCACCTGTTAGACAAGAGTGCCACCTGTTAGACAGGAGTGCCACCTGTTAGACAGGAGTGCCACCTGTTAGACAGGAGTGTCACCTGTTAGACAGGAGTGCCACCTGTCAGCACCTGTTAGACAGGAGTGCCACCTGTTAGACAAGAGTGTCACCTGTTAGACAAGAGTGCCACCTGTTAGACAGGAGTGCCACCTGTTAGACAGGAGTGCCACCTGTTAGACAGGAGTGCCACCTGTCAGCACCTGTTAGACAGGAGTGCCACCTGTTAGACAAGAGTGTCACCTGTTAGACAAGAGTGCCACCTGTTAGGCAGGAGTGCCACCTGTTAGACAGGAGTGCCACCTGTTAGACAGGAGTGCCACCTGTTAGACAGGAGTTTCACCTGTTAGACAGGAGTTTCACCTGTTAGACAGGAGTGTCACCTGTTAGACAGGAGTGTCACCTGTTAGACAGGAGTGCCACCTGTTAGACAGGAGTGCCACCTGTTAGACAGGAGTTTCACCTGTTAGACAGGAGTGCCACCTGTTAGACAGGAGTGTCACCTGTTAGACAGGAGTGTCACCTGTTAGACAAGAGTGTCACCTGTTAGACAGGAGTGTCACCTGTTAGACAGGAGTGCCACCTGTTAGACAAGAGTGTCACCTGTTAGACAGGAGTGTCACCTGTTAGACAGGAGTGCCACCTGTTAGACAGGAGTTTCACCTATGTCGTGTTTGCCAATGGCGCCTATGCTAGCCTTGAGAAGACTTTTCAATCCTAGTTGATCAGTTAGTTTTGTTGCTTTTGCTTAGCTTTTACTATCTATAATTGGTGCATTATATTCATAACTACGCAAAACTATTCTCTAAAATAAGTGTTTTTCAGTCGTCAAAGGAAATAGCATTTACAAAAACAGCTCATGCCCTTAAGTCTAAGAGAATTAATTTGTTAAAAGTGGAACAATTTTTTGCCTTCTGTTAAAGTTGCAAAACCTTATAACATTTACGCAGCATTGAGAACAATTAAGCCATGCTATAAGCTACTGAAGCTACTGAAGCTACTGTAAGTACAGTGATCTCACAAAGCATAGAAATCTTGCAAAAAAAGAATTAGTCTTGGACGCATTCTAACATTCTCTCATCACTAGAAAAGCTTTGCTTTTAGGTACTCAATTGCTTTCTCATCATTAGCGTAGGTAATTTTGCTTTATCTGGCTTAGGCTACTGGTGAAGTGTAGGTTATAGATTTTATCAAAATTCAACTTTTGTTTTGGGCCTTGTTTCATAATTATTGGCTCTTATTTTTTTACTTAAATCACTTCAATGCCATTGATTTTTGGTACTCTTGTACACATCTACACCATTTTACACTCCTGAGTAACACACTGTTGCAGAAAAGTTATATTTTTTCCATAGAATTCATCTACTTCTAGTAGTATACACGCATGCTATTTGAACTGAAATTCGTTTTTATCTTATGGTCTAAAATTTTAGTGTTGATAATGTAAAACTCCCGCGCACAGATTTTTGGTGCTATAAAAATCCGATTCCTTTCTTTTTTGTTATTTGTCTTTTAAACACAGCTGCGAACAATTTGAGTTGTTCATTTATAAAACTGCAGCAATGTACAAGCTATTTGACCTATCTGTGTCTTGTGCATTGTTATTCTGCTATCTTACATAATCATGTATTCAACATTATTTATAATTATTACAGTATTTTGCCCTCTGTACACAAAATAACAAAATAGATGGCCTAATGCTTTGATTAAATAAAGCAATGTTAGATTGTTCATTTATTTCTCTGATCATATGAAAGTATGAAAGGTAGTATGAATAAAAATAGTAGGAAAATCAAATAATTTATACTGCTTATTTACTGATTTCAGGTTTCCCATGCAAACTTGAACAATGCCAGCGGTTTATATTTCAACAGTTTTTCTGCTGCTCATTAGTAAGTGCATAAGTATTCATAATTAGTACAGTAATTGCTGCTATAGTTCATATCAAAAGCATGTCTCACTTACTTGGCAGGCCAAGTCTCATGCGAGGATCAGCACTGTGTGAACATGGCAACTAAAGAAATCGACCTCGAACTTGGAGCTGACAACCCGCAGCGAGTAAATATAAAGAGCCTTATCTTATCCGCATTGTCTGTTATAATTGCAGCAGTGCAGTGGGCAATGGCACATTAGTTTGGTGACACTAGACCCGCAGCGAGTAAATATAAAGAGCCTTATCTTATCCGCATTGTCTGTTATAATTGCAGCAGTGCAGTGGGCAATGGCACATTAGTTTGGTGACACTAGACCCGCAGCGAGTAAATATAAAGAGCCTTATCTTATCCGCATTGTCTGTTATAATTGCAGCAGTGCAGTGGGCAATGGCACATTAGTTTGGTGACACTAGACCCGCAGCGAGTAAATATAAAGAGCCTTATCTTATCCGCATTGTCTGTTATAATTGCAGCAGTGCAGTGATCAATGGCACATTATTTTGGTGAGACTAGACCCGCAGCGAGTAAATATAAAGAGCCTTATCTTATCCGCACTGTCTGTTATAATTGCAGCAGTGCAGTGGGCTATGGCACATTAGTTTGGTGACACTAGACCCGCAGCGAGTAAATATAAAGAGCCTTATCTTATCCGCATTGTCTGTTATAATTGCAGCAGTGCAGTGGGCAATGGCACATTAGTTTGGTGACACTAGACCCGCAGCGAGTAAATATAAAGAGCCTTATCTTATCCGCATTGTCTGTTATAATTGCAGCAGTGCAGTGGGCAATGGCACATTAGTTTGGTGACACTAGACCCGCAGCCACCGAGGAGGCAATTCTGCCCATTTCGCTGACTCCTGAAAACACGCACACAGATACTGTTTGCAGACTCACACAGGTGTGTACATCTGCCCTGACTTTCTCATCGTCAGGCAGTGTACACTTTCACTGTGCCTTGGAGGCTGGCCCTCAAAGCTTTATATCGCTCAACAAGCCCCCCAAGCCTTCTCTCCGCGGCTGCGCCCCAAATTAATGTGGCCTCACCGCGGAATCAAGCTCAGAGACCTTGGTGCGAGAGGTTAGACCACTAGTGCGCGTTAGGCCGCTCTGCCACACCTGCCTGAGTCCTACTACTGTAGCAGTCCTTGGCGTATCAACAGCCACCAACTCACCCTGCTTCCAGATGATGCCCCTCTCGCCCAGCGTCACCACCACTTTGTGGCCCCTGTGCGAGCTTATTGTCCTTTGTTATTTGAAGCACAAACTTGGCTAGCTGATCGCTGTGATTTATTCAATAATTTCTATCCTCCCAAACCCGCCGCAGGTGTTGACCTATGCTGCAGGCGAGCCGTGCTATCAGAGGAACCTGCAGTGCAAGTGGATTCTGAAGGCGGCCAACTATGACCAGCCCAGACAGATGTACATTCAGGTGCCCGTGGTGGACTTTGACGCTAATAGTGCGACTCAGTGCAGCAGCTCAGATGCTGACGTGTTCACCATGACGCTAAAACTGAACGAGAGTGAGTATTTCAAGTTTTTTTACCTTAGTTAGGACAGTTTTATAAAACACACTTCTAATCATTTTTTCAGGCAAAACCCAAACTGAAAGCTGGTGCTCAGACAAGTCGGTGAAAATCAAACAGCAGATTGTCAATTTGTGGGACTCGTGAGTTGGATAACAATGAACTCTTTGCTACCTGCATACTGTCTAATTAGTTTTGTTATGGGATATTTGCTCACTTTGTCAAAGGTCGTTCAACCTGACTGTGGAATTCCGGTCCGACAATGAGCAAGTCCGCTCTGATGCCAAGGGATTGCAGATGGATGTGCAGGTGCTGGACAGAGATTATTGCCATAAGAGAATGCTGTATCTTAACGGCTCCTGCTACCTGGTCACTCCTGAGCAGCTGACGCTAGCCGATGCGTATCAAGTGTCTAGGAACTTCCTTGGCAATGTCTTCGTAGTGCCTGCAGACCAGGAAGTGACCAGATTTCTTAAACGCTTTTTTGAAAACAGTAAGTTGCTTTTTTCACAGGCTGTCACGTGAAGTAGTCCACCTGGCTAGCATTTGTTATCCTGCTTCGCTTGCAGATTCTAAAAGAGCGAAAGATCTGCCCTTCGCCTCACCGCTGGCTCTGCTCGGTCGTAAGTTGTGGACCGGCTACTTACTCAGCCTCTCCGGTGTTGACCCACCCGCGCCCGGCCCGGCTCAAAATTATTCTGTTGAATTCTTTAACGCCAAGCAGAACTGCAATGTTAGCCGGCGCCAAATTGATGTGTAATTGTTTTAGACTGTCTGCAACTCTTAGCTCATTTGACTTAGCTGCAAGATGCCTCGATCCGTGCGGATGCAGTGAAGAAAAGGACCGCCCATTCCGCCCCTGGCAACCAGATGCTCCTGAGGTACCGAAGCAAGCTCTCGGGTTCGCAAACTTCAAAAAAGCGTTGGTTTTGGCCCAAGATTGACTGGGTATTGGCAGATAAAGTGTTCCGCAATTTTTGCTGGTGGACTGGCAAATGGACACAGCTCCCCCTGCTACCTGGCTCTGGAGGAAGCGGTGAAGGTAGAAAAAGCTGTGCTTTGAAAGAGGCTTACTGACCGCTCTGAGGTCTCTGCGATTGGGCTTTAGAAGGGCCTGACTTACAAATGCTGTGCGAGGGAGTGGGGACCGCGGCCCTGGACTGCTGATAGTTCTGGGTGTTGCAACTGAGTTTCTATGTCAATTTCCTTCCACTGTCCTCACTCTCTACTCTATTCAGTTCGCTTGGATCGAGTTTGGCCTCGCAGTCTGGCGCTAATCAGTGCGGCCTAGCCCTCGAATGGAAGAGCAACGACACCTGGCTTCTCACCTGCGAATCAACTGACCTGAAACTGCCAGCTCTGATCCAGTTCAACCAGATTCCTGAAACCAAGGATGACCTGCACCCGCAGCTGTTCAGGACCTGCGAATACTTGCCTACGTCTAAGCTGAAGACATGGCAGACTCGCAGCTGCCAGCTTGGCTGCATTATCAGCATCGGGGCCGCGGTGTTGTCCATTGTGCTAGTTATTGTCATATTTTTTGTCCTAATCTGTCGGGCCTGCCGCAGAGAAGACTCACCCTGGCAGGAATTTGTCGTCGGCGCACCTGAAATGGAGCCTTTAAAGGCTTAAACTCACTTGCTGGTTTCAGTTAGCTAAAAACTATTTTAAAAAGTCCTCACTTTCTTTGCTGTTCTAGTCTATGCTTTATCCCATAATTATCGACTGAGTTTTCCATTCACATTTTCCAAATGCATCACAGATTTTGTCTCTCTGCGTTACACAAGCTCCCAGCTTTTGCCTATCGCTTTTAACGTTTACAAACCACAGTTTATAACTGCTTGCTGGAATTTTTTAAATTAGATTTTTTGTTAACAGCTAAGCAGAATGATACTAATACTATCAGTATGACCTGACCAATCTGCACACGCAGGCACACTTACACAGGGTTAAATAGTTACCAGCCTGTCCTTTTCCATCGTCAGACAGTGTACACTCTCACTCTACCTTGATGGTTGACAAGACACCAAACCCTTTTTCCGCGGCTGCGTCCCAACTAAATGTAGCGTCGACGTAACAAGTCATCTGTTGAAGAAATTAAAAGAACTACGTTGCTGTCTTAAAAAACTATCCTAATTGCATGCAATGCAGAAGATGTTGGACTATTTAGATCCCCATTTTACCTTTACAATATATGATTGTTTTTTTTTACAGCTTGTGATATGATTTTGTTAGTGTGCTAAAATGTTTTTTAACTCTTTTTAGTTTTCTACTTGGCAATTTTAAACAGCCCGTGCTGTTTTACACCTTCTTGTAAAATCTTGATATCTTATGAAACTTTGCTGAAATCCAAAAGCTGAAGGACCAAGCTATTAAAATTTAATTCTTATCAATCATTGTTTTTTATTCACCGACTTGACTTACCTGGGTGGGACATCGGTTCTGGACCATATTAGAAGTGGAGGTGTCTATTTTATGCACCTGTTGTTTCTGCGGTTGAGTCCTATGAAAGGCAATATTTACTCGATTCTTAAACACCTTGTATGATTGTGGCTGTGTTTTAGCCATTTGCAGCTGCTTTAAGAATACTTTATTATTGCTTTTGTATGACAGTTCTTCGTGAGTCACGTTAATCATCTATCTATTTTTCTAACATAGGTATTGTACTTGATTTTTTATTAACCTCATTTAACCTCATGGCGTCTTGTATCCAGCTATGTGCAATTTTCTAAGTAATTTTTGTGTATTCTAGTCATATTTATCTAAGTCACTTTGATAAATGTGGGACTGTTTTATGTGGGACTTCATTTTATCTATTCAAAAAACATCTGAAAAACGTCCTTTTGCACAAACATCTTTGCAATCATTTGTATTGATGTTCATTTTTATCTGCTTATTTGTGAAAGTATAGTATATAAAGTATAGTTAATATGAGTACCAATACTGTTGCGTTTTATTGAGTGGATTTGCTTGTTGTTATTAAAAAAAATCGAAGTAGGCTTACTAGGAGCAATACAAGATGTACTTTTATGAGGCACAAACTTTTGCATCCTAACATCATAAATCTAATTCTTTAACTCTGTTTCAGAACTGAAAGCTTAACATGACTACAAAGCTGAGCTCATTACTCGTTATTTCTCTGCTGCTGATCAGTAAGTTAAGTGGCTTGTTCGTTGAGGTTACATAATGATATTGGTTATTAATTATATTTGCTGATTACAATTGCCCGTTGGGGCTACATGTGCAACACAGCCCAGTCGTAGCTATTGCGCGGCTCATCTGAAGGCAGCATGCAGCTGTTCAGTCCATGGACCGGGGGCCACACCTACCCTCAATTACCAGCTAGTACCCGTTTTACAGCTGGGTGAACTGAAGCAATGCTGAGTGAGTTGTCCTGCTAATGGATACGAATTGTTCCAGCGAAGTCGGAATCGAACCCCGATAGCTTCAAGTCGATTAGCTTGAGAAAACCACTAGGCTACAAACCCTGATTTAATAGAAATTTATTTGGAAGGAGTTCTGCTCACATCTGTGCTATTAATTATTTATTAAACATTCTCAGCTACTGCCAGGTCTGAAGATCAGTACTGCCTGCGCACCAGAGGCTTTACCACAGTTGCCAATGTCATTAAAGTCTTAATTGGTGATATCAACCCACAGAGGGTGAGTAGTATGTTGCAAACGGCCTTTATCGACCAGAAGATAAGAAATCCTTAGAACAAAAGATTCCTATGTACTAGAGTACGTAAGCCATGCCTTAAGAATAGCCAAGTAGGCGAGTTTTATTAGCACCCAGTTGGTTCAGATTTGCGCTTCCAAAGAACAATAGACTGCGCTTCCAAAGGCTGTGTGCCTGTACGTGGACTGAGGAGGCCGCGACTCCCCACAAAAGTTTTTATCTGAGCTAATGCTGGCAATAGTTATATAGATGGCTAAGTGTGAAGAAAATGCTATTTAAACGACTTGCTCAACCCCCAAGACACATTTAGAGCCTGGATAAAAGAAAGCTGCGTCTGCTGTTTCAGGTGATGACGTATGTCCGAGATGATCCGGGCTATCCGAAGAACCTGAAGTGCACGTGGACTCTGAAGGCGATCAACTATGACCAGCCCAGACAGATGTACATTGACGTGCCCGTGGTGGACTTTGACAACAATATTGACCCGTTTTGCAACAAAACCGACGTGTTCAGATTCTGGCATAAGTACAACGAGAGTGAGTGGCTTGGCTTAAGACAAAAGTTTCCTCTAAGTTTCCTCTCAACCCTCGACAATTCAACACTCCTATCAAGCAGAAATCATTTATAGTCATTTAACTAAAACTCCGAGTCACAGAGTAATTTCATTGGCTTTCGATTCAAATTAAAACTCTAACGTGGAAGTACAAGCCGGCAATGTGTGACTTTTTATTAAGGAAAATGTGGTGCTTTAGTTTTGGCTTTTACGAGTGTAATTTCGTTACTCTCTAAATATAGCGAACATCTCTGTTTAATTCTTATTGAGTATTTACAACAGCTGCTATCAGCCGACTGCACACATTTCAGCTGATTCGCGGCAGGAGTACTGGTGCAGTAAATCGTCCGTGTCACGTAGTTTCCGATTCTTGCCGTTCAGACGGCAAATATTCAACTTGTGGGACCCGTGAGTAGCACTGCAGCTTCTTACTGAGCTCTCTTATGAGAATGCGAGTTGAGACCCTGCTGCCTCACTTACCACTTCACTCTGCAGGTCGTACTACCTGGATGTGATATTCCAGTCTGACAATGAGCAAGTCCGCTCCGATGCCAAGGGATTGCAGATGAATGTGCAGGTACTGGGCAGAGATTTTTGCCACAGGAACATGCTGTATCTCGATGAATACTGCTACCTGGTCACTCCTGAGAATGTGTCGCCAGCTCAATCCAATCAGGTTGGAAAACTCTTCCTCGGCAACTTTTTCACTGTCCGAAACGCCTCTTCTGGCCGGGATATCTTAAACTTTCTGACCAGATTCTCTGAGAGAAGTACGCATTTCTTTTTCGAATTTCTGATGAGAGTATTTATGCTCAATTGTGCTCAATATTGTCATCGATTTGAATACCTCTGCGCTTCCCTCAGACAAAGCCAGGATAGGCGAGTATCCTTACGAGTCGCCTCTGGTCTTGACTAATCTCAGAGTGTGGACCGGCTACTTTGTGAACGAATCCTCCTTCAGCGAGGAGGACCCGGTCATGTTTTACTCAGATCCGATAGACGACTGCATTGTCAAGCAAGTGAAAGTGTGAGTGCTGCTTCTCTATCCCGAGTCTAGTCTAAAGGATATTGTAAATATCATATGGTTTAGAATTTCAATCATTCGATTTCAGGACTCGTGAGATTTTGACCGGCTGTAATAAAAACCCAGCGCCTGTAGCCCTTAATTGGCTTAGCAACGGCAGCGTGCATTTTTCCTGTGTGCCAGGCAGCGATTCGATGCCAGCTCTGATCCAGTTCAGCCAGATTCCTGAAACCAAGGGCGACCTGCACCCGCAGCTGTTCCGCACCTGCGACATCGCGCTGCCAACAACGACTACGACTCCGGAACCAACGACAACTACAGCGCCGCCACCAACCACAGTAGTGCCTCCAGCCGACAATACTATCATTATTATTGTGATTGCTGTTGCCCTTGTTATCATCATGGCTATTGTGATTGGTGTCGTTGTCTACTTTTGTCGTCAAAGAGGACAGCAGCCGCAATCAACTAATGGGGACGAGCCGCCACGGCAGGGTAATCAGAAAGAGAAAGAAAGCCAGAAGCCGCTAATGAGGATGGAACCTCGGGATTTCAAAGGTGATGGAAACGCCGTGGCTTAGAGGCTTGGCTTGGCTGGACAATGTCGAAGGATACCATCTCAAGTGAATTGAGTGTTTGATTGGTGGGCAGAGAGTTGCCTAAATCTGTTTAGCTTGTTGCCGGTTTGAGATGGAGGAAAAAGCTGAGTTGTCAGTTTTTTGTGTTGATTCATCTAAACAAAATCGGTAATGCATGTTTAAGAAGCTGCTTAAATGCTCATTTAATTAAAAAATTAAATTTAAAAAATTGAAAAATCTTTTTTTGTCGTGAAAATTTAGTCTGTCATTATGATTTAAGTATTTACTAAGCGAATAAACAGTTAATCGGCTTCTTTACTTGTAAAAATATTTCTATAGCCATCGTTGATTTATGCTACATGCCTGGCTTTGTTAAATATTTTTCTTCAATAATTATTAGGTTTTATCGTGTTTCTCCTAAATATTTATCGCGCCTTGTGAAAGTTAACCAGCCAGCGAATCATGTATTGAAGTTTTCATTTAGTTAGTAACTTCTAGCGTATACCTTTCATAACATTTCTGCTTTGTGTGGTCGCATGTGACGAGCGTATTATCGTACGAGTATAAACAAAAATTAACTTGATATGCTGCACCGCATGACTACATAATACTTTGATTTAGCTGGAGCACTACTAATTATTTAGCCCCCTGTTGTACAAAATCAAGTACGTAAAAATCTGTTTTCAACTTGCTAGAAATTCATTTCGAGTGTTTTTTTAGCTTCCTTTTCTTCATCATTATACTTACAGATCATCGGTTGCCATCGATGTTAACTTTTTTGTTTTTTATTTTAGATTTCGAGCACCTTTTTAAATAGGCCTCGCTAAAATAATAAAATTAGTTGTTGTCTTTTTACCTGTTAAGGCCCGGTAATATTATATATTTTCATACGTATTCTGCTTAATTTTCTATATTGCCTTGGTATATGTTTTCTCCAATCTGAAGTACCGTAGGCATTACTATGTAATGTCCTTTCATGATACTGTCTCGTCTTAAAAGTTTTTCCTTATTAAAATCTATACAGCATCTCAGCTCTGTTAAGCAAAATAAATATTTTGTGTTGGCTAATGTCGCTTTGGTTTGTTTTGCGAGGTAAATTTTGTTGTCGTGCTAAACATTAGGTTTTCTTAACTTTTGGAAATTTACCTTATGTTAGGTAACTGATCGTTATCGTGCTTCTAACTCACTTTGCAACTGAAGGCTCCCTGTGAAACAGTGTTATCCCCTTTTTCTGTTTATCTTTACTTTAACCTACCGGCAGATATTTTACGCTTTGCATGATTGTGCGAATCTGAAACATGCTTTATATCAGTTTCTATTTATACTATTTATATTCAGGCACTTTTAAAGCTTAGCAGGTTCAGCACGGCAGTGAAAGATTTAATCTAAAAAGTGCTGCTTTTCTGTAAACTCAATGGTATCTATTTAGTGCAGGATAATTGGTACTAGTAACTAGGGAATTTAGGTCTTTTATAAATGGCGAGGAGTGGCAGAGCTGTTAACGCGTCTGCCTCTTACACCAGGGTCCCTGAGCTCGGTTCTACGGTGAGGCCATTCATTTGGGGCGCAGCCGCGGAGAGAAGGCTTGGGGGCTTGTGCGATTTACACCCTTGAAAGTCTACACTGCATGATGATGAGATGATGAGTCAGGGCAGATGTCTACACTGCATGATGATGAGATGATGAGTCAGGGCAGATGTCTACACTGCATGATGATGAGATGATGAGTCAGGGCAGATGTCTACACTGCATGATGATGAGATGATGAGTCAGGGCAGATGTCTATACTGCATGATGATGAGATGATGAGTCAGGGCAGATGTCTACACTGCATGATGATGAGATGATGAGTCAGGGCAGATGTCTACACTGCATGATGATGAGATGATGAGTCAGGGCAGATGTCTACACTGCATGATGATGAGATGATGAGTCAGGGCAGATGTCTACACTGCATGATGATGAGATGATGAGTCAGGGCAGATGTCTACACTGCATGATGATGAGATGATGAGTCAGGGCAGATGTCTACACTGCATGATGATGAGATGATGAGTCAGGGCAGATGTCTATACTGCATGATGATGAGATGATGAGTCAGGGCAGATGTACATCGCTGTGTGAGTGTGTGCCTGCAAACAATATCTGTGCGTGTGTTCTCAGGAGTCAGTGAAAAGGGCAGAATTGCCTCCTCGCTGGCTGCGGGTCTATTGTCACCAAGTGATGTAAGTATTATTATAATGAATACCTGCCACACTGTGCAATCCTGCTAATCCACAAGAAGACTAATGTTCCTTATTCTGCTTCACGGCGCAAGGCTTTCACCTGTTCATTTTAAACACCTTGCTGAATTAAGTTTTACTCCAGGAGCTAAAAAGCGCCCTTATAAATATTTTTACTATACAAACGCGTTAATATAAACAGTGCACTATTTAGAACTGAAAACCTTGCACTTAAACTTCATTCGCTGCCTCACTGTGAGACAGCGATTTGAATGCTACACTATAAGTAGCTTTAATTCTCTTCTTTAAATATATATTTCCACGTCTCATTTATCAAGAACTATGGATTTTATTCTAATATTTTTTCATAACCCTTACATAAAAGCTCATTGCTGGTCACTTCGTCAACTGCCATTACGTCAAATGGTCGTCAGCTGGACTCATCCCTGTATTTGGTCACTTCGTCAACTAGCCAATTACGCAGTAACTGTATCATACTGTATATACTGCTGTACATACAGTACTACTGTACTTCTGCTCTAATTAGCGATTGTTGACAACATTGACAACTCCGCGAATACGCATCCGTTTGCAAAGCGACACATCACTATCGATAGAGCTTCCAACCGAGGTTAATCAGCTCGAATTTTAAGTAAAAACATGGACAATTTGCTTTGTTTTCCTTTAAAAAGCTTCTGATTGCCTGCATTGAAATATTACAGTGTTTTGTGCTCTCTACGATAAAAATTCGCCTGTTAAAAATTCACTGAATTTCTAATTACGCAGCCAGTTACTAGAATACCAAACGTACGAGATTTTACGAAACAAACATACCAAACAAGCGGCGCTTGCTCAAAACTGCACTTCGCAGGCGATTCAGCTGATCCATTACGTAATCTGAGTTGATAGTCTGACCTTGTGGAACATAGTCAACCAGCAGCACTCCGCGAGCATCGAACCACACAGTGCACATCACATTTCGAGTCCAGGATGACTTCATTGCCTTCTGATGAGGATGGCGCCCCTTGGGTCCCCAGTGCATTGTCTGCTGCTTGGTTAACGGCTGGGCAGTACAGTCTCATCCATCGTGATGGTCAGCTCCTTGAACTTGGTGTCTCCAAGCTCGTCCCACACTGCCCGATTCTCCAGCGCGCAACGCACTCTTGCCTTCTTGCGCTCTTCTGTAAGGTCACGTGGCACCCACTTGGCGCAGATCTTCGACTATCCTTCGCGTTTCAGAATGCGCCAGACAGAAGCGTAGGGTATGTCAAACTTGCTCTCTGGAGCGTGGACGGCCTGATCGTGGAGCATCAGCAACACTAGTCGCACCTCCAGCAGCAAGTCGGTGATGGTCAAACACTTGCGACCGCCCTAACGCGTAGTCACCGAATGCTTGGCATACCTCTGCAAACGTATGCGTCGCTGTCTTGCCTTGACGTTGACATGCAATGATGAAGTGGCACTGGCTGTGTTTTGACCCAAAGTCCGCGGAGTTGGTCGGTCGACTCATTTCAGAACGGTAGAGCGTAGTAGGCTGCTAAAAATATTATTCGTTTTGATGCTGCTAAAGCCGCATCGCAGTTGTCTAATGTGTCTATGGCTAAAACTCATGTGTCATCGAGAGAAACTTGTAATCTCGGTATCGATCAGTATCGATTCATTTATTCGGTAAGATGAAGATGCCTCTGCGTGGTCAGATCTTCTCAACTCGTGACGAAGTCATCAATGCCACCAATCAGTCGCTTAGTCAGCTGAAGGCTGAATTCTGGGAGGCTGTCTTCGACGCGCTAATTGAGCGCTACAAGAAGTGCATCTCCATCAAAGGCGAGTACGTAGAGCGCGCAAGCTGTCAGCCTCGCGACACAGCCGACGGTATCAGTGACTCTGACAGTGATTAGGAGTGATCGCTTGAAACTGAAATCCAAAAATCGTATTTGTTGCTTTCGATGTTTAATGCAAAATTCATTACAACTTTTGATCAGTTAATCCGATTGCGCTGAAATTTTAGGACATAATAAAAATAATCTTATTGCAATTGCATATCAAATTTCAAGTAATTTGGCCATTTCAACTCAAAATAGTGACGTCAGTCCGGAAAATTTTTAAACACCCCTCGTATTTATTGTTTGAATTGTAAGGATTATCAGTAGTAGGGGTTAGCAGAACACGGCCGCAGGAAATTCCGTGGAAATTCCATGGCATGCAATGTAGTTTGGAATCGGTGAGCAGTCAAGGTAAAAAGTATGTATCTATATGTCTGTATATACTATCTAGCTCATATAATATATAAAATGTGTATATCCGGAAAACATTGGGGATTCGTGAGTATAGCCCTGAATCTTGAGTCTGAAGAGATAGAGCTGTAGTATGACTTTATGCAACTCTGCCGCACTTGTACTGAGGAGATAATTAAAGCGACAATGCAAATTGATAGTAGGGGTTGGGTCTATGCTGCTGGGATGGCTGAGCCAATCAGGTAAGAGAGTTGTGCCCCACCTGCAGTGGAGCGCAGGCCGAGCCAGGTAAGAGATTTTATGATTCTATGATGATATGGTTGTGGCTGTGGCAAGCGGGAAAGCAGATAATGGTGGAAGATAACCAATCGCGCTGCGGAGAGTGCGCCAACATGCACACAGTTACTATGAGTTGCTGGGGGTGTGGGGGCGAAGCCCCCACATTGTTTTCCTTGTTGAAAACAACCCTTTGTTCACTGTAGAGATAAGAGAAATGGCTGGCCTATCTCTTTGCATTGGTAGGAGAGGCTGTTAAATCTCCTTGTTCACTTGAGACCACCCCACTCCGCGTCAAGGATATATAATGGGGGCACCTGATGATGAGTTGGTCATGGCATCGCTCTTTTAAATTCTCATCGCTGTTGTATCAGATTTTTGAGCATGGATCTCTGCGACGGCTTTAAAGTGCAAGTGCAAGATTATGAAGGTCATCATTTTATAGCGATTCGGCGCAATTCTATTCTAGTGAAGGAGAACTGAAGCCAGGCGTGCCCGGATTCAACTTCAACGCGTATCAATGGGAAAAACTAAAGCAAGTGAAGCAACAACTTGTGCACTCCAAGGTCAACCGGCACAAAGTCACGATCAAGGTGGGTTTTGAGAAGATCGCGATGGTCAGCCGAGGAACCATCTGGCTCAAGCGTCTTCCCGAAGATTGTACGGAAGAATACCTAAGGCGCAATTCCGTGGCCCTGTCACCCCGTCTATGGAATGAGCTATGGAAAAAAGCGAGCTGGATTGACTCGGAGCTACAAGGAAAATCACCAGAAGGTGAATATGAGCTGGGCACTCAAGACGTCATACGTGAGGTGGGCATTCGATGTCAAGGCTGAGCTGGCTTCTGTTGAATGAACGTGTGAGGAGGAGGAGGAGGACAGGAAGACGCTACTCATCGCCCAGTCCGACAAGGAATTCAGTGTGGGCTTCGTCGTCATCTGGGCGCATACCATTGCAGGACAGTGACTTAAGCCGCGATCCGGTCAGGTACCAATTTCGTGCCGCCTCGGGGCTCAGCAGCAACAGCAGCGGCAGTTGCAAAAGGAAGGTTCCGTGGCCATTGCGCAGGTAAGACACAAACAAGTTGCCAAAGCTGACCTATGATGAAGATGAGGAGGATAATGAGTGAGCGGCGCTAGTAACCCACGCAGCTTTTTTCAGTTTCTGCTACTCAAGTATAACTGTAAAACAATTATTTTTCTTGCGTTTCAATTTTGTATGATATGCTTGTGCATGTTTAGTAAAGTTTACAATTTTGTATGATATGCTTGTGCATGTTTAGTAAAGTTTAAAATCGAATTAACGAGTTTCTCTAAAAATGTTAGCAAGAAACACATAAAAAAATTTGCTAGTAAAATCTTTTTGGTGGAAAAAAATACAATGGCCTTTTTAATCGTTGCTCTCAACACAATTTCAAAACATTTTTCTCTTAAGAATAAGCAAAATCTGTACTGTTTTATGCTCCTTTAAACGAATGGATAAGATTTTCTTTTACCCCGAGCAGCCGGCCAGTTTTTCTGGACGCAATAAAGTTGTGCACGAAGTCCGAAAACAAGTCATGTCAGTGAAAACGCAGTTAAAGAACTGGCTTAATGAACAGGTAGTTTACACACTGCATAAGCCAGCAAGAAGAAATTACCCTCGAGCGCCAACTGTAGTCAGAAGCATTGATGATCAATGGGAACTATAGATCTGGCTGAGATGATTCCGTTCTCGAAGTACAATAATGGATACAAGTACATTCTTACATGCATTGATGTTCTGTCCAAGTTCGGCTGGGCAAAGCCACTAAAAAACAAATCTGCAAAATCTGCCGAAGTGAGATCTGCATTTGAAGCCATTCTGAAGGGCGCAAAGCGCAGGCCGCGAACAGTTCGCTTCGATCAGGGCAAGGAATTTATGAACTCGAGTTTCCGTCAGTATTGCATAGAAAACTAAATTCTTGCATTCAAAACTAACAGCGAGCAAAAAGCCGCGATTGTGGAAAGATGGAATCGAACTTTAAAAAACAAAATGTGGCGCTTTTTCACCCACAACAGCACCCTGCACTGGCTGGACGTGCTACCCAAGTTGGTGAAGTCTTACAACAATGCTTACCACAGAAGCATCAAAATGAGCCCTACGAGTGTCTGTAAGGAAAATGAGTCTGAGGTGTGGATGAACCTGTACGATGGGAGAGCGATTGAGACTGTAGAGAAACTGAGGAAGCCTAAGTTTAGCGAAAACCATGCAGTCGGTGCGGATTTCCAATGCACCCCGACTGTTCAGGAAGGGATACAAGACCAACTGGAGTGAGGAGGTATACACTGTAGTGTGCAGGGCCCCAAAGCATTATCCCTACATGTACAAGATTCGCGACATGAGGGAAGAAGACATTCAAGGACTCTTTCATGAGCATGAACTCCAAGCTGTTCCGGACTCCCAGCGGCTGTATGTGATCGAAAAGATTCTAAAGACTGAGAAGCGGAAGGGAAAGATTCGCTATCTCGTAAAGTGGGCCGACTACAACTCGACTGGCTGGGTAGATGAGAAGGACTTAAGAAAGGTATAGACATCTAAGTTATTCGATATTTTAATATTTTTATTTTGAGGAATGAGCAGCATCGTAATAAACAGTGAACATGCAGAAGGTTCTTCTAGTGACTTTAATTTTCGCCTGTCTGCACCTATATACTTGGATCGAAATGTGGACTATGAGGCAGGTCTGGCTGAAATCCATCTGCCTACTGCATGGCTCAATGTTGACGAGCCTTGCTGCTTCACAGTCTCAGATGGAAGAGAGCATGAGGCCCTGGTTCTTCAACCCGGACGCTGGTGGAGCGGTTGAACGAGCTGCTAGTCAACTCTGAGTCACTGTTCTTTGATACCATGAGCGATAGAGAGTCTGAGATGGAGGCTGATGAATCGGGCCTGATGGCTCGCAGCAATAAAGATTTTGGGATAAAGTTTGAAATTCAGAATCAAAGAACAGTGACGCACAACAATACCGCACGAGCAGAGTTGTATCAATTCCTCCAAGCAAAATCCTGCAGTGGTTGGGATTTGGAAACCACATGAGAATTTCAAACTGCTCCTCCTGCACTAGAAGCACTAGAGGCAACTTCACAAACAGTGAAGTTTATTCTGAGAAAACTGGGGCACGTCTCCTCTTCCTTGACGGCTCAGCAGCAGCAGCAGCAGCAGCAGCATCAGCAGCAACATCATGCCGAAGACGATAGTGGCCGAACGGAAGACTTTCGTTGGAACTAATCCAAGCTCGCTTATCTTCCCACGTTGTCAAAGCTCGCTTGCGCTGCTGAATAGTATAAATCTCATGATGATGACTACCGATACGATGAGTGACAACATCATGAGTTTTGAGTGAGTCAAATGCAGCGACGTAATCCGCATGGCTAATGTCTTGCTTGAGCACTGCTTTCTGAACTTCTTTCGCAGCCTTTTTACTCGCGTTAGTAACAGTGCTTTGGAAGCTGTAGAGCTTTGGTCGGATAGGAATCCACTCATCGAATTCAATCCCGCAGGATTCGTCCTTAATGCAACCAAGCTTTGCTTTAAAATTGTTAGACTTCAACGGGTGGTTGTCAACATAGTTGGAGGTATCTAGAATGCCTCGTTGAATCAGAGCAGGCAAGAAGTCTCGCAGAAGGTCGATGTTCCTAACACATAGGAAAAATGTATCAGTATTACCGCCACAGAGCTCCAGACGCACATTTTCTTTTTCAAACCATGGTTTTGATTTGGTGTACAGTAGTGAGTACATGTAAAGCTTACAAAATGTAGGCCAATGTAGATGGGTATATCCAGCTTCACTGTTGTTTTACTTTGCTCAAAGATGGTCGAATCTTCATTGATCACGATTACCTCCTTCAGATTTGGCTTTGACGCAAGCATCTTCGCTTTTGCTTCGTTGTTGCAAATTCGGATTGTTCTCCTTTTCCTGACATTTTCCATAGTCTTTCCAAAAACTGAATGGTCTTGAGCTTGTAGTAGAGTTTCTCAAAGTCTGCCAAGGATGCCAAGAGCGAAGGATGCTATCCAACTATTGAATTCAACTACTTTCATTGCCTGTTCCAGATAGAACTTCAACATTCTGCAATGCACAATATAGCCCTGCTTGTCATAGCAATTGAGTAGCAGCTTTCTGTTGCCCTTGTACACTCGACCGTCTGGATTGAGACTGTACCAGAGCTGCTGCATGAATTCTGGGAGCTCTTCAAATTCGATTGAACACTTTTCAGGTGCCAGAGGTAGTTCGCTAGTTTGCTCATGAAGTTCTGGAGAGTAATGTAAATCAACCTCAATCAGAAATGCTTCAGGTGAATCGTCCTGCTGACTTAGAATGGTAGCCTCAGTCCAGGTTCTGAGAACTTCCGGCTCGACCCATCGGAAATCCTTACAGGGTAGCGGCATAGAAAGTGCGACTCCATATAAATTATTAACATCAAGCGAAATATGTGAAGCTGATTCAACATCTGACTTGATTGTTGCTGCTTGGTGCACATTAACAAAGCACATCCGCCGCGCACGCCTTCTTCAAACGTCCTGTACATAGTGTTGTCAGTCAAAAGTTCAAGCTTACTTGTGGTGCTCTTCATGGCCGATGAAAACGACAATCCAGGAGTAGAGATTAAATGGACGGGATCAAGGCCATCGTCCTGAATGCTTAATCGTCTAAAAGATTCAAATATGTCTGCAAGCTGTCTGACGTCCATTTGAAGATAGGCGAGTATGTAGTCATTCAAAGTTTCGGCTCCGAATTCTTCCCAAGCTCTTCTCGCTCCGTCATACTGTGTCGGGGAGCACTCAGTCTTTGAGAGGGTGTTGAAGAATGCTTCCCGAGGTGGCAGCTCTCTCAACTCTAAGTCTGCAGCACTTTTAACGAACTCGTATGGAAAAACGCCTTTGCCCTCGAGAGTAGAGTTGCTGAGTTTCGGATAGAATTCTTTCAAGCGACCTGTGTGGGTTCGCTCGGTTGCTGGCAAATCCCTGACAAGGCAATCCAAGCTGCTGCTTAGAAACTGCAAAGAATCCAAAAATTGAATCGTCACGTAAAGTGGCACATTCTTTCCTTGAATTGTTACTGCATCAACTTTTACTTTAGCAGCAAGAGATAAATACTTCTCTGTGGATATTGGCACCACATTAAGTCGCCAATGCTTCATTCTTCCCAATGCCCCAGAAAAAATTAGATGCATGCCGTAGTTTTTAAGATTTTGAAACAGAACAGGCAAGTATTGTCGCTTCAGCTGAGCAGAAAGGTTGCATTTTGAGCATGCAGCACCGCGGAACTCGCCTGAGAGATGGTAATGATCCCACACCTTCAAAGAAGTTTAACCATCAAACTTCACACCACTTCACACAGACAAATCTCAGCTTCTCCGAATTCATCTTGAGCAGCTTCATTGATGATTTTAGGTTGGTAACTGTGTTTCTTGTTCCACTCATAAATTTCATGAGACAGTCTTTCTAGATAGAAGAGGAACTTTTCAATATAGTTCTCAGTGCATCGATTTATCAGCTTTTACTGCTGACACTACTAACACCAAGAAGTGGTCCTTTTACACCTGCACGTTGAACAACTAGACAACCTGCAGCCGCAGGTTGTGATGGTAAATATTTCTCGGTCCTGATAAAGCTTCTGGGTTCATTGGCTCATTGAATGACTCAAGGTCAGCGTATACAACAAATGTAGGAGAAATAGTCTTCTCAAGACTAGTAAATGATAGCATACATTTTAATTTTGTGGGCATCACTTCTTTCTGTGTATAGCTGTTGGACTGATAACATTCATCACGATGTGTGCGGAGGCGCTCGTCAGATTTAAAAGATGTCAGGCATCTTTCGCACCATTTACGCTGATGCAGTCCGTAACGACTATTGAGAAGACGGTTGAGGCTAACAATCCCACACCAATGCCCTTTGGTGCTAGTGTTGGTGACGGTGTTAAAATCACTTTTTGTCAGAAGCAGTAGTGGAATTACTTTTCTACCTTCGGTGAGTTCTGCATTCGGCTGTCTCAACACTTCAACTGTCCCATTCTTCCAAGTCAACACAGAGAAGCACAACGAGGGATTATTAAACTCGATTCGATCAAGATAACTAATCTGAACGGGCTTTTGTACACCATCCAAATTTATTTCATGAAGCCATTTCTGGTAGGATGATAATCGATGAGGCGATTTTCTGATTGCGCTATCATCATGGTGAAGGACAGAAATGCAGGCATAAACAAAGCAATCATCACCAGTGCTAGGTGGATTAATAACAGCCTGCTTCACTTTTAGATCATGCGGTAGCTCGAATTGATCGGCATGACCAGCATAATAGCGAATTCTGTCCCCATGCGATATAGACAAGTCAACGTAATTGACACGGCCGAGCACCCAGCCGCTGCCATTAGTGTTTAACAGCTCAATGACTCTCTCACAGCCATTCAATTGGTCAGTCCACCATGAGCCGATTTCATCAACTGAGTCTAGCTGTTTCATAGGAACACTAATCCACTTATCCTCCTCAGCCACCATCTCAACTGCTTTCAACCGCTGCATGTGCACATTAAGCTTCAGCTGAGCACGCACCAGTTGGTTCACACCAACAAGCAGTCTCTCAGAGAGCATCTGGCAAATATAGTCCTTCATCGCTGCCACACCTGTAGCGTATTGCTGCTGCTGCTGCTGTTGTTGTTGTAGAGGCATGAGGCGCCGAGTGAGCTCCGTCTCGCCAGCGCCACCGACCTAGCGGGGTCGGACGTCAGCACATTAAGATTGAGGTCGTCACTGTCGAAAGTAGCCAGTCTCTCCCTGCGGAGGGCCGGGCATTGAAGCCAGTGTTCCACGTCTTCCGGGGCTATTCCGCAACGGAGACAGGTGGGGTCGGCGTGCGGGTTGATAATGCTGCTATAGGCCCGCAGAAGGCTACAGTAGCCCGAACGCAGCCTGGCCAAGAGCACCGCGTCCTGACGGGTGCGAATCTCAGCCCTGTCCCGCTGGCGGTCCAGGGCGCCGTAGGCGGCAGCTGTCCGGGCATGTCTGATGGGCGGGTCTGCAATGTGACGTCGGGCGGCCGCCAGCGCACTCCACAGCGAAATAGGCGCGCTGGTGTTGTCGGTAGGAGCAGCAGCCGCCTGCTTGGCCGCCTGATCGGCTAGCTCGTTACCAGCCTGCCCGCAGTGCCCCGGAACCCACTGGAGCATGAGAACGGCCGCTGGAGTGCGAAGATCCGGGAGAGCGCTGCGCGCTGGGGCTTTCCCAGCCAGGGCCGACAGCAGAGAAAGCTGCTGCTGTTGCTGCTCCCGGTATCGCAGTTTTTTTCGCCAGTCTTTCTCTGACCGGGTTTAGACTCAGAATCTGAAAGCGTCCTTTGATCTATCAAATCAGACCAGTTAGTGCCAGTTGAATCCGACAAGTCTGTGTCTGTGGACTCTGACAAATCAGTGCCTGCTGACTCCGACAAGTCTGTGTCTGTGGACTCTGACAAATCAGTGCCTGCTGACTCCGACAAGTCTGTGTCTGTGGACTCTGACAAATCAGTGCCTGCTGACTCCGACAAGTCTGTGTCTGTGGACTCTGACAAATCAGTGCCTGCTGACTCCGACAAGTCTGTGTCTGTGGACTCTGACAAATCAGTGCCTGCTGACTCCGACAAGTCTGTGTCTGTGGACTCTGACAAATCAGTGCCTGCTGACTCCGACAAGTCTGTGTCTGTGGACTCTGACAAATCAGTGCCTGCTGACTCCGACAAGTCTGTGTCTGTGGACTCTGACAAATCAGTGCCTGCTGACTCCGACAAGTCTGTGTCTGTGGACTCTGACAAATCAGTGCCTGCTGACTCCGACAAGTCTGTGTCTGTGGACTCTGACAAATCAGTGCCTGCTGACTCCGACAAGTCTGTGTCTGTGGACTCTGACAAATCAGTGCCTGCTGACTCCGACAAGTCTGTGTCTGTGGACTCTGACAAATCAGTGCCTGCTGACTCCGACAAGTCTGTGTCTGTGGACTCTGACAAATCAGTGCCTGCTGACTCCGACAAGTCTGTGTCTGTGGACTCTGACAAATCAGTGCCTGCTGACTCCGACAAGTCTGTGTCTGTGGACTCTGACAAATCAGTGCCTGCTGACTCCGACAAGTCTGTGTCTGTGGACTCTGACAAATCAGTGCCTGCTGACTCCGACAAGTCTGTGTCTGTGGACTCTGACAAATCAGTGCCTGCTGACTCCGACAAGTCTGTGTCTGTGGACTCTGACAAATCAGTGCCTGCTGACTCCGACAAGTCTGTGTCTGTGGACTCTGACAAATCAGTGCCTGCTGACTCCGACAAGTCTGTGTCTGTGGACTCTGACAAATCAGTGCCTGCTGACTCCGACAAGTCTGTGTCTGTGGACTCTGACAAGTCTTCTTCTATGTCCGACGATTTTTCATCAAAGTCTGAGATGTGCGCACCAGATGATTGAACACTTTTACTAGACTGAAATTAAACAAAATAATATTTTTCACAATAAAAGCGAGTCAATGAATGCCGATCAATCCAGTTGTACTTGCTAAACTTACAATAGAACAATCACAAGCCAACTTACTCTAGTTAGATTGAATTGCTCGAGTCGCACACAAATATAGAAAAGTGCAGGTGAGATTCAAAATCCATTTTACTAAACTGTACTTTTTTCTTCCTAAAAAATAGTAATAATAGAAACTATAACAAAAGATATTACATTTTCCCACTCGGGGTCAGATGTGCAGCCGACAGCACAGCCGCAGTGAAGGCTGCGTACGGCTGTTCAGTCCGTGGACTGAGGGGACAACACACCACCTACGAGTAATTCAATTACCCCAATTCAGAGTAAAGTGTCTTGCTAAAGGACACAAAATTGCACCAGTGGAGTTGCGATTCGAATCTAACCACCAGGCTAACCCACTCTAAAAAATATGAATACAAGATTATGTTGCAATGAAGCGCTTGCACAATCAGCCAGTATATATATAACGTAATATATACATATATGCATAATGCATACAAAGAAAAAACACTATCGTTTACTCTTTTTTGTTCCGAAAGCACTTAAGATGTTCAATTAGCCAAAATGTATTTTGAATTTCCAGCACTGCTGATTTATAACTGAAGTTTGGTTTTTACCAAAAGCTGACAAATAAAAGATGACATTGACAATGAAGCAGCGTAGAACTCATGCTTGAACTATGAAAGTAAGTACGAGCTACACTTTTTAAAAAGCCCAGGAAATGGACATTTTGTGTTTCGAAAATTACAAATTTTGTATGACGCTTAAAAAAATAATTTTCCTTTTTGAAAATATTTTGATCAAATCGAATCCAAGAGTGAAGCACGGAGTTGTGTGCGTCGATGTGTGTGTGTGTGTAAATGCAGGAATAGGTTAAATGGGAGTGAGCGTAACTTTGTTACCTTCAATCAGAACATTATAACCAGCACCAGTTACATATGGAAGCAGAGTATTCACTGTCATATTGTTAGCAGTAGCAGCTTCACTAGTCGGTCTGTTGCTGTTGTTGTCCTTGTTTGTTTCCACAGAAATCAGAGGCGGCACTTCAAAGCCCGCCAGCAGCTCGCCAGCATCGATGGCAGTCAAAGCTGGGATCCAAATAGCCGCCGCCAACACGTCGCCATGATCATTGCTAGCGTTTGGAGCAGCCAAGGCAGCAGCAGAACTAATAGTACCAGTAGTAGCAGACACAGCTCCACTTGCAACAGCTTGATCACCAGTCGAAGCAGACGATGTCACATCACCAATCGGAGCGAAGACATCAGGTTCAATATCCATGGATTCACTACCATCTTCTTCATCAATCATCGGGCTGGGGGGTTGAAGCATCTGCTTGACCCTGATGACTGGTGCATGAAGTACAGCTGGCGCTACTGATTGCACAGCAGCTTGAGTCTCTCGCCCCTCACCATTATCATCATCAGCAGCAGCATTGCTGATGTCTTTGTCGTGGCGACGACCACTAATTGGAGTCACAAAGTCCTCACTAGAGCTGGTGCTGCTGGCTCTGGATCTGATGACTCCATTGATGACTTGACTGAGCGCACTCATTCGTTGCATTGCTGCATCTTTCTCCTGCTTGCAGCGCTTTGCTGCTCCCATGACAATTCGCCGAAACAAGCGCTCAGCTTCTTCATTACCGGGGAGCAGCTGATGATTTCGATGAGCCTTGGTATTTTTTGCAGCACCTTGTTCGTTGAACACAGAGACCTCCGAGCACTGTCCATTTCACTTTTTCACATTTTTCATGGCGATCGGATCGGAGTCCTCCTTGCTGACACTTCATACAGTCCAAACAAGTTTCGTAATGCCAAACTGAAGACATTTTTTCGCTTCTCGTTTTTTATTATTATAAAGACAGAGATAGCCTCAGAGCAAAGAAAATTGCCCCCCCTATATACCAGTTCAAGGTATCAGAAGCGATTCTGCTAGCTTCAAATAAATATAAACCGATAAGATCTTATTTAATCCACCAGCTTAATAATAGATGAGATAAATTGCAAAACCGTTTTATTTTTACCATCACACCGCTCGCTGTTATCACTTATTAGTTCCCCCCCTGGTATCTAATAAATTAGCGCGCAGGGCCTCACTTGTTTATCTCATTCCATTCTCACTTATTCCATTTTTTTTTCTCACCTTTGTAACCATGCGCTTGCCAGTTAAGCACTCACAGACCGCCTCAAAACTGTTCGTGAAACAATTTTTCATATTACAAAACGGCACAAGAGCAGCGCGGAAGTCTTTAAAAGTTAATCAATGAACTCTCTGGCCTCCCAATTAATTTCTATTCCTCCACCATAGATCAGTTTTCATTACCCATGCGTACTGGGGCCCGTATCTCCAACTCCCACCTCACACCTCACCCACCCTCCATCGGCCTCTGCGCAGCGCGATTGGTTATCTTCCACCATTATCTGCTTTCCCGCTTGCCACAGCCACAACCATATCACCATAGAGTCATAAAATCTCTTACCTGGCTCGGCCTGCGCTCCACTGCAGGTGGGGCACAACTCCCTTACCTGATTGGCTCAGCCATCCCAGCAGCATAGACCCAACCCCTACTATCAATTTGCATTGTCGCTTTAATTATCTCCTCAGTACAAGTGCGGCAGAGTTGCATAAAGTCATACTACAGCTCTATCTCTTCAGACTCAAGATTCAGAACTATACTCACGAATCCCCAATGTTTTCCGGATATACACATTTTATATATTATATGAGCTAGATAGAATATACAGACATATAGATACATACCTTTTACCTTGACTGCTCACCAATTCTAAACTACATTGCATGCCATGGAATTTCCACGGAATTTCCTGCGGCCGTGTTCTGCTAACCCCTACTACTGTAACTACAAATCAGCCACAGCCTCGTGCAGAAGGTCGGTGAACTGGCCAGTCTGCAAGCGCTGGCGTTCACTAAGACGCAGAATGAAGGAGCAGGACGGGAAACATGCTGAGAAGGCCTCACGCTCAGTGAACCCAACAGCCTCTTCAAAAAATGTGACGATGGCAGTCAGTGCCAGACAAATGCAGAGAACGCATCAGGAGCTCCCGCAAGGGACTCGAAACCAGCTGAGGCAGGAAGCAACAGTAGTACCAAACAGAAAGTTAAAGGTCTGAAAAAGCATGATATAGTCGTTGTCAGCTCAAAGCTAGGGAAAGCCATTAACTATCGCAGACTCTTCCCGAATAGTACAATTCGAGTTGTCTACTACAACACTCAAGAAAGGCTCATTGACTTACTGAAAGAGGCAAACTTCAGTGCGCAAGAATGTCTGGTAATTGACCTTATCCATGAGCCATCAGCTATAGAGAGTCACGAGGCGGCGGTGCAACTGGCTACAGGAACTATCGAGCGCATAGCAGCTACCCAGTTCGAGATGCCAATTACATCCGTAGCGAAATAGACTACCGCATCAGCACCAACGGCTATGTTGACAGCAGTCGTGGTAGCCGCTATCGAATCAGCAACGAGTACGACTACAACAACAGAGACCACAAAAACTTTAAAAGTGGCTATCGCGCCAACATCGGGCCCAGCAACTACCGCAGAAGTAGCTTTGGGTACCGCAACAGATACCAACAAGTTGCATGGTCTCAGGCGCCTCGATGACCGCCAGTTTCGTTGCGTCGACTAAGACCGCCTGTCCAAGCCTGTGCGGCATCAACAACTTCAATCGCCGGTGGGGTGGGGTGGCGTCTAACTCCTTCGCCTAATAACTTTCTATTTTTGATACCGTCGAATCCCATACCGCGCAACTGGCTCTAAGAACTACAACTCCCTCTTTCTATGACAATTTCTACGCTAAATTTTAACTCCCGAATAATTTGTTCACTGAAGCACAGGGCAGCTGCGAAAAGAAGATTACTTATAATAAGTCAGAGTTGATTATCACCAGTTGGACCATAGATGGACTGATGCTCAGTGGAGAATGCAAAATGGAGTCACCAAGTTTCCACGAACATATTAGGAATAGAGACATAGTTTTCCTCTGTGAGACCCACGCCAAACAGGAGCAGCTAGACTTAAACACGCCTAGACTTAAACGCTGCCTTGGAGCAGATGGAATCAAGGCAAGCTGGGAGTCAACAAAGGGAGATTATCAAACGGCATGGTTTACCTCGTAAAAATAATATTGCAAAGAGAACCACCTTAGTGCACAAATCTGACTTCGCTCTGGTACTAAAAATAAAGCAAAAGCAGTCTGAAAAACCTCTGTGTATCTTAGGGTGTGACATCCCAGACCCACCGGAAGATTCCAAATACTACAAGGAAGATATATGGGAGAAGATTAAATATCTCATCCAACTCTTCTCAAGAGAGGGCTCCGTATTAACAGTAGGTGACTTCAATGCACGAACTGGCACATTACAGTCCAGCACAAGGGATAAGTTTCCCAGACAGAATCAGGACTCTGAGAAAAACAAGCATGGACTAAGACTGATGGAAATGTGCTCCGAGACCAAGAGCACGATGCTAAGGGATTCGTTTCGCAGCGACACCTTCATTAAAGATAAACAATTAACAACTTGCTGTACTGCGATGATCTAGTGATCTTTGTAGAGAATCCACGAGAGCTGCTTGGTTATTAGGTTATTAGCTGCTGCTCTGACCCATCAAAGACGGCTAACAAACTATTTATGCAGGGACAACTGTTAGCGTCAAAGAATGGAAATATCTAGGCTTTCACGTCAATGCTAAAGGAACCGTGGATTCCCACCCATGCCACAGAGATTAACAAAAAATGGGGATTCTCTATTCTTGATCTCTTAAGGAAATTGGGGTGTTGCAGTTGATGACGCATAGGGTGTTGCACTTGATGACGCATAGGGTGTTGCACTTGATGACGCATAGGGTTTTGCACTTGATGACGCATAGGGTGTTGCACTTGATGACGCATGGGGTGTTGCGCTTGATGACGCATGACCATTCATTCAGACGGAAGTTCATTCCCACCACATATACTTAACTGGCTTCGCCACTCGCGGAGGCCCATGGTTGAGGTTGTTTCGCAGCCTCTCAGTCAGCGCTCCAATCAGTTCGTCAATGCCCGCCATGATGACGCCACCACGCCAACGAGCGACGCACTCTCAGCGACTCACAAGCACAGCAAGTCCCCGTTCGGGCGCCAATTTGTATAGCCCTGGTCCCCGGCCTAGCCCGGCCCTGAGTTGCGAAGCCAGGTACTAATACGAGTAGATGGGCCTTGCGTGCCTGCGCTGGAGCGCGAGGATGCACCGGCGTCTAGTTGGGGCGTGAGGACGTTCCCGCAGCTGCAAGTCGCGGCGGGTCGCTGGCTTGAGCGGCCTTCAGTCGACGCGTAAGGACGCGTAAGGACGCGCTCGCTGGCGTAAATAAAGCTGGTACCGTATCCGTTCCAGAGAGACTTATACCTCTAGGCGGCGTTCGGACGCGCAAACCTCCCCCGCTATACGCAAAGAAATGACAAACGCCAACGCTTACAGTTAGAGGTGACGAGCTGAGTCTTGTCCGCTGCGCACTGAGGCAACTGGCTGATCGCCGGATGGCTTCGTTGGTTCTTATTTATTTCCGCACCCTCGCCTACATCTCACTCACAGGTCACAGTTGTCGCAATTGAGAGAAGGGGACGGGGACGGACGGCGGTGGTCGGCTGTCCCAGCCCGGCGCAGCTTTTAAATAAAGCCTGCACGCACGGGGGGGAGGGGGACGCACCACATCTGCCAACCCCTCACCCCAAGCCAACCGGCCTCGCCCGCACACCCAACTAACGAGCTTAACCAGGACACGGGGAAAAACAAGCACGGCCTCCACCTCTTAGAAGTGCCAGCTGTGAAACAAAATCAGCAATCCTAAATGGACTAAGTGAAGTAGCTGAAGGGGATATTTTAGGAAGCTCACTTATAGTTGTGCGATGGGACGCAGCACTATTAATTATGCCATGGTGTGCATAGATAGTCTTAAAATGGTGGAAGACTTCTTCGTCCAACCTCAAAGCTTCCTTAATTTCATAGCACTCTCCCGTAACAGTCAAAGTCTGCATGCAGGACATGAAGCCACAGCAAGAGGCATGCAGGTACAAGACCGTAAACTATATCCAAGGCCGCCCATCTGGAATCCTGTTACACAGCAGCACTACATCGAAGGCCTGAAAAGCCAACAGAATCTGACTACATAAAACAAATTGTTACATGAAATAATTGAGACCTCATCTGTTGACAAACTCACGTCTCAGTTGAATCATCTGCTGGAAGAGTCCGTCCCACAGCGCCAGTTACATTGCAGCAACATTGTAGCAATGTTACTATTTTTAGTTGCAATGTTGACACATCAACCAACGGCAATATTGCAAAACGGCAATATTGCAATATCACGCAACGTAAACGGCAATGTTGACAAGATTGATGCTGCAACATTGACCTAAAGCGCTTCTGTTACATTGCATCGACATTGAAATCGATATCAAATCTACTTCAGCTTTTAGTAGCTGATTTGAAGCTTCTATTTGGCATCCACCAACACAGCAGTTGCATGCTGCTGTGGTAAAACAACATGAATTTAATATGCGGGTAAAATATCGGTACATGATGAGTGCTTTTTCACGTGTGACACGCGTAATTATCGAG
This sequence comes from Macrostomum hystrix, assembly GCA_950097015.1. Taxonomy (NCBI): domain Eukaryota; kingdom Metazoa; phylum Platyhelminthes; family Macrostomidae; genus Macrostomum; species Macrostomum hystrix. Next base: position 9,355,920 of record CATNEN010000025.1, read on the forward strand.
CAGTAAATTAATTGCAATGAATGAGAGCGCTAGCTAACGGATAACCTCGATTCGAAAAAAGAACAAAAAGTAACTTCACAGACAATTTGTTTAAATGAAAGTGGATTTTTGCGTTAAAAATAATTTTAAAGATTATTATTTAATTAATATTTATTACAGTAGGCAAAACATTTTAACTAGGATATAAATTTTTCGTAGCAAGAAAAAGTATATATAATTCGTGACCTGACACTACCCTGACGCGACACTACTCGGACCTCAACTGACAATATTCAATTGAATTCAACTTGATCAATCAACTGACCTGAGACTACTCGGACCTCAACTGACAATATTAAATCAGCTCAACTTGATCACAACTGACCCGGTCGGCCCAATCAGCACCTATTAAATTCAACAGAAAATAAGCAATACCGCATTGGATTTAAATGACACATTTGCTTCATTATCAGTTAGCAGCATTTGTTTGTAGTTAATACAGAGCGGAGCGAGGCGATGGCATGACGGCGGGGCAACTAATGAGTTATTTTATTGTCACTTTTTTTCTACTTCCCTTATTCCATAGATGTCATCTTTCCTTTTGTACCTCTTTGTACCATTTACTTTCTTTTCTGTCTCTCTCAACACAGACAGACATGTTTGTCTTAATCTGTTGGATTCAGCTCCTTGTCAGCCGTCGGATTCAGCTTCTCGTCAGTCGTCAGATTCAGCTCCTTGTAAGCCGTTGGACTCAGCTCCTTGTCAGCCGTCAGACTCAGCTCTTCGTCAGCTGTTGGATTCAGCCCCTCGGAGGATGCGAATTGTACCATGGCTCCTCTTTGTCAGCTGCTGCCTGGATTGCCTGTGGTTACCGTTGCTGCTTCCTGCGAAGTCTAGTCAGCGCATGTCAAATGTGTTCACCAACCACCTGCTCCACCTCAGCTGCATTGGCCTGCTGGAAACTGCTCTAAACTACATCTAAAAAATTGGAAGCAAACGAAAAACCAGTTATAAAAATATATTTTAAAAATGATCAAAATAATTGTCAAAATAATTTACACTTGCCACAATTGGGAAGATGTGCAGCTGACAGCACAGTGCCACATCTATGGCTTAATTACCCATTTTACAGCAAAAAAAACTAACTATTTTTTTAAGAAGTTGGTTCTAGAGGATTAGAAATGTTAAAGTTTTATGCAAGCTAACTGGTGATAAATAAGAGAAGCTTGACCTATTAGTTAAGGAAAATACTATAAAATATTTGTTATGTAACAGGGCTTGTCTCTCTACTTTTCTCTCTAATGGTAGCGTATCACTCGGCACGAGCGGTTTAACCTTCTAAGGCACTGGCTTACTATTCTCCAGTCTTTGCTGGGCGTTTTCTGTGGATCAGAGGGTCACAGCCTCAAATAACCAACTCAACACTTTTCTTCTTCAGTAATAGCTTATTTGCTTTTCGCCACACTGGCACGTTGATTTGTCTCAACTGAATTACACTCGTTTATATACACATAAGAAAATGTTTGTTAAAGTAAACGAATTTGACAAAATATTTAAAATATATTACATATAAAAAATATTTTGCGCATTCAAACAAAAAGCATAGGCACGAATTTGACTTTAAAGAAATAATAAAAGCATCCCTACTACAACTTGCCTTCCCTAAAATAAAAATTGAATAAAGCATGAGTGATATTTTTAGTAATAATGTTATTTAAGCCGCATGAGTCAATTTTACTTTATGTAGCATCAGGTCACCGTCCTCAGTCCCGTTGCCTCTGCTTCTTCGCCGCTGCTGCTGCCGCCGCTGCTGCTGCCGCCGCTGTCACTGCCGCCGCTGCTGCTGCTGCCATCACTGGTAGTGGGAGTACCGCTTCCTTGGCACAAAGCCATACTTGTTAGGCTTACGCGGTGCCTCCCGGTGATTCGTGACAGGTGTCGGACCTACTGGCTCATTGATGACTGGGCATTTTCTTGGCCGCAGGTTGTACCGCACCTCTCGCCACTGAAGTGGTGCCGCCGCTTCGCTGGCTGCATCCGCTCGGTCCTCAGCTTCCTCCTCACGGGCTGGTTCCTCTACAGCATTATGGCCTGATGGCTCCGCTTCAGGTTCTTCTTCACTATCTTCTTCCGACTCTTCTAACTCTTCTTCCGTTTCCGTTTCAGAGTCTTCCATAAGTTCTTCTACCGAACTTCCAGATTCCGTGTCTGGGCCTCCATCAGTTTCCTCAACCTCACTTCCACTTATGTCTGTCCCTTTGCGGGCTCTCCATTGGATTATTTCCTCCTCTGAGTCAGAGCTTTCTTCTTGCTCGATTTCCTGGATTGGCCTTTTTACCATCCTAGGTTGCGCTTCCCTTCTCTTTTTGGTCTTCTGAGCAGTCTCCTGCCTTCCCTTATCTGTTTGTTCTCTCTTCTCTACGTCAGAACTTATGGTCATATCCGTAGCTTTGACCGAGTTCGGTACAGGAGTCAGATTATTCCGGTGTACCAGCAGCATGGCACCGATTAGTTTTCCATCCTCCTCTTTTTGAACTCGGAAAACTGTATCCGAAAGCTTAGCTAACACTCTGTAAGAGGCTCTCTTCTTTCGGTGAAATTTATGACTCTCGTCACCATGCAACTGTGGATTGTTTATCAATACGAGACCGCCGATTGGCACGGCCTTGGTGATCACTGTCTCAGCAGCCTGCTCCCGACGGTCTCGCACCTTTTCTAATTTCTTCTGAACCACCTTCTGCATCTCCTCAATTCTTTTAGCATGATCAGCTACATAGCTAGGATAGTCGTAGTACAATCTGGGCCTTTTGACAACACTGTCTATTGGCAACTCCGCCTCACGTCCGAACAATAGATAATGTGGAGTGAATCCCGTTGTCTGATTTACACTCGTTCGAACAGCCACTAAAGCTGCTGGGATCAACAGGTCCCAGTCGGAGTGGTCTTTCTCAACTAGACAGGTGATGATGGACTTTATCTGACGGTTAAATCTTTCTACCAGGCCGTTGCTTTGCGCATGATATGGCGTCGTGCAGGTATGCTTGATACCATACAATGTACAAAACGCCTGGAACTGACGGCTCACAAAAGTTTTCCCGTTGTCAGTGTGGATCCAACGACACTGACCATACTCACTAAAAATTCTTTCTTGTAGGAGTTTAATAACTGTGTCCGACTTTTGATTCCTGATTGGAAATGCAAACGGGAACTTAGTAGTGCTGTCGATGACTGTTAGCACGTACTTATGTCCTCGTCGGCTTTCTTTAGAAATCGGCCCAATCAGATCAACGTGTAGGCGATGGAATGCCTCGCACACAGGAAATGTTTGCACCGGTGCCTTCACCTTATTGCCTGCTTTACTCTCGAGGCATGGGATGCACTCGGCCACATAATTCTCTACAGTAGTAACTAGGCCAGGTTTCCAGAATCGCTCTCGTACCTTTTGTACGGTTTTATCTCGTCCAAGATGTCCTGCTAAAGGACTGTCATGCAATTCTCGGAGGACCTCTTTTTCTATTCCACTCGGAAGTACTACTTTCCGGGTACCGTCAGTCACGATGGTTAACATTCCATCCTCAATCTTCATCTGCTCGTATGATTTGATCATCTTTTTCAGCTCGTGGCTAGCCCCTGTGGGTAATTCTGGCCTCAGTATTCCTTGTTCCTTCCACTCAATCAGGATTTTAACGTCCTGATCCTCTCTCTGTGCAATAACCAGCTGTTCCTTCGTCAGTGGTACTGACAGGAAATCTGTTAATAATTTTCGGCATGCCGTTGTCTTTTCCAATTCCTCATCTTCGAAATAGTCTCTTGCGTCCACGAAAATTTCATTCGCATCATCATCATCTGTATCGATGCCACTGTCTGTCTGACAGCTCTGACTCATCATGGCTCGTCCAGTGATTTGACTTTGGTTAATCTTTGCTTCAGAAGCCTCTTTAATTTCCGATGGTCTTCTAGACAAGCTGTCTGCATTGCTATGCTTAGCTCCGCTTCTATGCTGGATCTCGTACTGAAACTCACTCAACCGTTCGATCCACCTTCCTAAAATACCCTGGGCTTCTGTTTGACGTAGTAGCCACAGGATCGCTTTGTGGTCGGTACGTGCCAAGAACTTCTTCCCGATCAAATAGAATCGGAAGTGTTTCATACCATCCACCAAGGCGAGCAATTCCTTTCGTGTTATCGGATATCGTTTTTCAGATTCCGTCATTGCCCTGCTGAAATAGGCGATTGGTCTTTCTACTCCATCTGCCTGGATTTGTCCCAGACAGGCTCCTATCCTTCCTTCGGATGCATCAGTGTCTAACACCATTTTGACATTTTCATATTCTGAGAATTCGGGATAAGCCAACACATCGGTGGACATCATTTTCTGCTTTAGAAGTGCAAACGCCTCGTCATGTTTCGAGTTCCATTTCTCCTTAAAGTTCGTTATACCCTTTTTGGTTAACTGAAACAGCGGATGCGCTGCTTCGGCATAGTCCTTAACGAATCTACAATAGTAGTTGCATAGGCCCAAGAAACTTCTTAATTCCTTGACGTCTTGCGGAGTAGGCCATGATCGGATGGCTTCGATTTTGGCCGGATCTGTTCGAATTCCATTTCGGCCTACTATGTGGCCTAGATATTTCAGTTCTTCTTGAAACAGATTACATTTTCTTGGTCTCAATTTCAGTCCAGCTTCGGATAATCTCCGGAACACTTCTCGTAGGTGACACAGATGTTCATCGAATTCCTTCGAGTAAGTAACGATATCGTCGATGTACGACATCGCGAACTTGTGTTGAATGCCGATCAACACAAGGTTCATCAACCTCTGGAAGGTTCCAGGTGCATTTGACAAGCCTTGAGCCATTACTTGGTACTCAAACTGGCCCCTAGTTAATGTCGAGAATGCAGTCATATGTTTGTGTTCTTCTTTAATTGGGACTTGCCAGTATCCAGAGTTAAGGTCTAAACTGCTGAAATACTGACTTCCAGTAAGGTGAGAGAATGTCTCCTGAATATTAGGTAACGGATACGGATAGTACTCCACACGAGAATTCAGTACTCGAAAGTCACTCACGATCCTTATTGTACCATCCTTCTTTGGTACTATGACCAAGGGTGTCGAATAGGTGCTATAACATGGCCTAATCAGGTTTTTGGCCAGCATGTCATCAAGCAAATCATCCACCTGTTTTTGCAAATGAGGCGGAATTCTGCGAGTCGGTATTCTGACTGGCGTAGTATCTTTAAGAGCAATTTCATGCGTCACCAAATGTGTCAGACCCATATCTTGCTCGGTCTGGGAGAACGCTGCTCTGTTCTCTTTCAGCAATTGTATAACTTGTTCCTTTTGTTCCGAATTCATCTCTCCGATGTTAACCTCCTTGATCCATTCATCAATGTCCTTTGAGGCTTCCTCTCTCTTTACAGCATTGACTTGTCCGGTATTTTGACTCGAATTGATTGAATTAACAAAATAATTCAAGTTCTTCGCTGTTAATGGCTTGGCATAGCCAATAAGAGCTGCTCCTTTCACTTTGACTTCTCTGTTCTGTTTATTGACTAGTTCTATGACTCCAACTCCTTCGTTCAAGGTTACTAATGCTGGTACTAGCTCCAGATCATAACCTTTGGCTGCAATATAGCCGTCATTAGTCTCAATCACCATGGGAGTACCGTAATTAGCTTCGGCATTTTCTCCCAATCGGATTGGCACTTTCAAAGCACTATTCGCTGGTATCGTGATCTGATTCTGGCAATAGACTCGTCGAATTCGAACAGGTAGTCTTGTGAACTGAATTGGGATGCAGATCCCATCTTTCAGTACCAAGACTCCTTTACTGAAATTGATACCATCACAGTAGTCTGTGAGAAAGTCCATTCCAAGGATGTCGTCACAGTCGTGGTCACACAGAAGAAATCTTGTCTCAATCTCAATTTCTCCGAACTTCACTTTAAGCATTGCTTCACCTCTAAGTGACACAACTGATCCGTCAAACGTGGTGACTCTCAAATTGCATGGTTCTATCTCGTCGTCACAAACCACTCTCTTCCATGAACTCCTACTTAAGAAGTTGTTTCCGGCTCCTGTGTCTATCAAAAACATAATATCTCGCTTTCGTATCTTTCCATTCACAATTGCTTCCTGACCTTTCTTGACCGGCTCTGGGATTCTGATCGTCTCAATGGGTGACTCACTTTTAATTTCTTTGCTAGCGGCTTTCTGACTTGTTTCACATGGTGTAACTGGTGCTTTTGCATGTGCTTGCATTTTTGCAGTGCTGGGTGCATACGCATGGTGCTGTCTCATTTCTCGCGGCTGATTAAACTTGTTGAAATAATAATTATTTTTCTTGTAAGCAAAACGTTGGTTATCAATTTTATACGCACTATTTACAAACTCTGAGGCCTGGAATTTGTTAAAGGATTTTCCGGAGGAACGGGGCCTCGACTTACGTCCCTCGTATTTTAGTTTCCCTGGTTCTGGAAGTTCTGCTGACCGTTGCCCATCCTCATAGGACAGAATCTGGCAATATGGCCGAGTTTTCCGCAGTTGAAGCAGGTTCGGTTCTGGTTCAAGAATTGCGGCCCATTGTACTGCGTATTCTGCTGTTGCAGGAACTTAGGTACATATGGCTTCCTTGGTACGTACTGTTTCTCAGCCATTTTGCTGGTGAGCTCCTGCAAGAGTTTCTGCTGTCTTTCAATTTCTTCCTTCTGCTTCACAATTGTTGCCCTTAGAGACTCCTCTTCCTCTTCACCATTTCTGGTAATCCTTACTCCGGCACCTTTGTGTGTCATGCTCCAGGCGGCTTCCAACCTTCTAAGCATTCTCTTTAGTTCCTGTAGATTGGCAGGCTGAGCAAAGATTAGTTTCTCCCTCATGTCAGCGGATATCTTGGCTCCCTTGATGTATTGCTCAACCAGCTCATCTTCTCGTTGCTCCATTGTCATGTTTGGGAAGGCTCTGGCAGCCAGTTCAATCAGACTATCTGAATAGGCTTCTACCGATTCATTCTTGCCTTGCATTCTTCCTCGAAACTCTTCTCTGAATTCTGCTGGGCTTCCAGTTCGTCCGAATCTTTCTGCTATCCGCTCCTTGAATTCTTCGTAGTCAAGGTTTTCTGGGAGGTTCATTCTCTGTACAGAGGCAAATGCTGTGGACAAGTCCAAGTTGGCAAGCAATTCCTGCTTTCGATGGTCCACTTCAATTCCTTCTGTCTCGCATCTTTGATCAAATGCGGTGAGCCACACCCGAATATCCTGATTAGGTGTGAACTTTTGGATCTTCACATGGCGTGTTGGAGCAATCTCCAACCGATTTCTCAGCTCTTCCGCGAGTACAGCCATCAAATTTTGTGCTTGAGCTTGATCCATTGTTACTCCTCAATGGGGTTATTTCGCTGTTTCTCTGATCCTTTCCGCTGCCACCAAAGTTGTAACAGGGCTTGTCTCTCTACTTTTCTCTCTAATGGTAGCGTATCACTCGGCACGAGCGGTTTAACCTTCTAAGGCACTGGCTTACTATTCTCCAGTCTTTGCTGGGCGTTTTCTGTGGATCAGAGGGTCACAGCCTCAAATAACCAACTCAACACTTTTCTTCTTCAGTAATAGCTTATTTGCTTTTCGCCACACTGGCACGTTGATTTGTCTCAACTGAATTACACTCGTTTATATACACATAAGAAAATGTTTGTTAAAGTAAACGAATTTGACAAAATATTTAAAATATATTACATATAAAAAATATTTTGCGCATTCAAACAAAAAGCATAGGCACGAATTTGACTTTAAAGAAATAATAAAAGCATCCCTACTACAGTTATTTCATTCAATAATAAGGTTTTTTATCAGCTTATTATATTGATATATAATTATATTTCCACCTTATACCCAAAAATTTCTATTTACAAAGTACAATACCATAAAGTTAAACATGTCCTCTTTCTAATTTATGCCAACTTAATTTCTTAAATAAGAAAATAAGAAAGAAATGGTCTATCAATGTTTAACAATCTTTTTTGGCTTGTATTGATTCTATAGCTGCTATAGGGTAATATAGTAATAGGCACTAGCTCATACATGCGCAGCACCCGGCCAACACGGCCGAACCGGCCAGGTGAAACGAGGGCCAAGCAAGGTAAGTCGCAAAAACCAATCAACTAAGCGCAAAAAAATCAAAGGGGGGACCAAGGGACAAAAAGGAATGCGTGAGGAAAAGGAAAAAGGGGAGAGAAAAAGAGAGCAAATGAGAGCAAACCAAGTCGTAAATAGAGCAATGAAACAAACGAAGTCGCAAATGAGAGCAAAAACTAAGTCGCACGGCCGGCTAAGATTTCAGAGGTTGCACATGTATGCACGAGCTATGTATTACATATTATTTACAATTGCTACTAGCTAGGCTATCAAACTCTGATAGCCATGCATGAAAGTCAATTTTTTAACACATTTTTGGATGAATAGAGATGAAAAACTTAGGGATTTGACTAAATCAATGAAGTATGTAGCAAGGAAGAAAAGTCTAAAGCCAGTGGACAGGTTGCTGACTCTCTATTGTAAGAGGTAAGATGAGCTTGCAAAAAAGTATAGGAACCATTAACAAACTTAGAAAATCAGACATAAATGATTGTATTCAGAAAATGGACTACTCAAAAATACCCAGCGGGAAAGCCTACCTCAAATCTAGCTGAATGTAACTCTAGTTTTTAGGATAGGCTTGAATTTTCTTTTTAAGTGCACCAAAGATGCTTTTTGCAACAATATCATGCACGAAAAAATAAAAAGAATCGTTAAGTTTCAGAAAAATCGGCCAAACTAAAGTTCAATTAAAAAATAGGAGGAATATTTCAAGCTATATTCTAGCTTGATAGTGTGTCGTTTTTTTTCGAGAAAAATATATCTTGTTTAAAAATATTTCTATAACACAGAATAACAAAACTTTATCTAATGATCTTTTTGTTCTTACGCGAAACAGAGTCTGGGTTGTAAAATAGTAATCTCTTAATTTTTTATATAAATAAAAAAAATAAATAGATGTCTTACTATTAGTACAGTACCTTATTTAACTTTTCTTCTGTTCTCGCGCGCCCACTAAATGCAAGCCTACATTTTTGTAGTATATATTTGACTGGTTCCTATATCTCGATTTTTTAAGTGGAAATTACCAATGTACGGAAATGTTAAAACCTCCGACAGAACGTTTACAACTCTTATGTGTTTCTCATTTTGTACTTTTTAATTATTACTTTTTTCGATACAGCAATAATGTACAATATAATGTTGTAGGTAGTGCTAATGTAGCTATTTAGCTGGTCAATCAAAGCACTTTGCAGAGTTTTTTTAATCAGAATATACATTTCAACTAGCTAAGCTAATATACAAATCAGTTCCCTTAAAAGTATTTCCAGTTAGTTGTATGATTTTTTATATTTTATTTAAATTAAACTATTTTAAGAAAATTTTAGTAAGAATTGTAGTACGAATTTTAGATATTTAGTTTCATTAATTTTAGGTCATCAAAGAATACACAAAGTAGAAACTTAAATTTTTTTCTGCATTGATCTCAGGAAGCAATTACTAGAGCAAACAAAAAGCAGTTGTTAATAAAGCTATACAACCATTTTCCTGAATTCAAAAGGAAAGAAAAAAATATTTTTGAAATATTAGAAAGTTAAATATACACACTTATTTCGTCAGAAGAGATAACCAGAAAAATATTTCATTTTTAGCTTAGCTTAATTTTAATAAAATTAATATATCTACAATATACAGTTTTGATAAGGTAGACTTTAAACTATTTGAAATGCTTAGTTAATTGAGTTGTTTTCATTTATCCATTTCAACCATTACAACAGGCCTAGGATAATAAAAAAATGCAAGTCTTTAATAGTGCTTTTATATTAAAGACCATTATTCAAATTCGAATTTATTCAAAATTCCATTATTCACACAGCTGAGTTCCTGAGTAGGCCGAGCCTTTTCGCTAGAAATCATGATGCAATCATTATTGCAATTGCCATTCAGTCAGCCAATAATTTTACCTTATTTGGCCTCTCATTAAATGCATTAGGAAAGCTAGTTTTTCGAATATTTAATTCCTTACGAATAAAAGCAAAAAAAATTTCAAAAATTTCACGGTGTCTTGCGAGTAACATTTGGACTGTTTAAAAAAAACACTATCAATTTTGGTTGAGGCATGCAGCCTGTGGAACGACGTTCCACAGACAGACAGACAGACTTTAGAGATTTAGTATAGGTAGATTTAGTATAGAGATTTAGTATGGATAGATGGACTAGCAATTTTAGCCCCCTCTGGGGAGCAGAAACCGAATTTTGGGATCTATAAATTCCCCTCCTTTTTCAAGTTATGCATAAAGTACGCTAATAAACACATCAAAAATATTTTTATGGTCTCATTTAGTGACACTAGATCGCAGCCAGCGAGAACCCGCCCGGACTCCATCATTTTTAAGCTATTAGCAGACCCAACTCTTATGTCTTATTATTTTAAGCTATTATTCAGCCGAATGTTAAAATATATGTTACCCGTAGTTGAGACGTACTCTACCCTCGTTTAGACTAGGAAACCATAAGCTAGCTTGAGAAACATTGCGAGCTGCCAGACAGAAAGTTCCCTATGAGAATAGATTATTTAGTAAGTGCAAAATTAAAGTGGAAAACGAGGTCCAGTTCTTATTCAAGTGCAGTTGGAATAGTTATAGCTCATCACGTTCGAATTTCGATAAGGAAATTTCAGGGCGTGAAACTGATAATTTCAAGTCCCTAACAGCAGAAGAAAAATCTAACCACATATTGGCGGCACAAGACGACAGGGAAACCTCTGAAGCACTGGCAAACTACATCGTCAAGAAACATGTAAAATAAGATAACAGCTGCCCTGAAGCAGCTAACATTTAAATGGCAATCAGGACGATTTATGAATAGTTCTTCTTGTTCTTCGCTGAAATGGGGGCGAACCTTGCTTAAGGGGACATTGGTTCTATTCTTAAGAGGGGCATTGTTGGTTCTCTGCTATTGGGGGCATTGGTTTTCTGCTAAAGATGAATTATTTCTTACTAGTATCACTTACATTTACTTATTAGAGATTTAGTAAAGGTGGGTGAATGGATGGATAGGTGGGTTTTTTATTAGTACTACTACTGTTGCGTAGTAGTATCGAAGTAATATCGAAGTAGGCTTACTAGGAGCAATACAAGATGTACTTTTATAAGGCACTAACTTTTGCATCCTAACATCATAAATCTAATTCTTTAACTCTGTTTCAGAACTAAAAGCTTAACATGACTACAAAGCTGAGCTCATTACTCGTTATTTCTCTGCTGCTGATCAGTAAGTTAAGTGGCTTGTTCGTAGAGGTTATATAATGATATTGGTTATTAATTATATTCGCTGATTACAATTGCCCGTTGGGGCTACATGTGCAACACAGCACAGTCGTAGCTATTGCGCGGCTCATCTGAAGGCAGCATGCAGCTGTTCAGTCCATGGACCGGGGGCCACACCTACCCTCAATTACCAGCTAGTACCCGTTTTACAGCTGGGTGAACTGAAGCAATGCTGAGTGAGTTGTCCTGCTAATGGACACGAATTGTTCCAGCGAAGTCGGAATCGAACCCCGATAGCTTCAAGTCGATTAGCTTGAGAAAACCACTAGGCTACAAACCCTGATTTAATAGAAATTTATTTGGAAGGAGTTCTGCTCACATCTGTGCTATTAATTATTTATTAAACATTCTCAGCTACTGCCAGGTCTGAAGATCAGTACTGCCTGCGCACCAGAGGCTTTAACACAGTTGCCAATGTCATTAAAGTCTTAATTGGTGATATCAACCCACAGAGGGTGAGTAGTATGTTGCAAACGGCCTTTATCGACCAGAAGATAAGAAATCCTTAGAACAAAAGATTCCTATGTACTAGAGTACGTAAGCCATGCCTTAAGAATAGCCAAGTAGGCGAGTTTTATTAGCACCCAGTTGGTTCAGATTTGCGCTTCCAAAGAACAATAGACTGCGCTTCCAAAGGCTGTGTGCCTGTACGTGGACTGAGGAGGCCGCGACTCCCCACAAAAGTTTTTATCTGAGCTAATGCTGGCAATAGTTATATAGATGGCTAAGTGTGAAGAAAATGCTATTTAAACGACTTGCTCAACCCCCAAGACACATTTAGAGCCTGGATAAAAGAAAGCTGCGTCTGCTGTTTCAGGTGATGACGTATGTCCGAGATGATCCGGGCTATCCGAAGAACCTGAAGTGCACGTGGACTCTGAAGGCGATCAACTATGACCAGCCCAGACAGATGTACATTGACGTGCCCGTGGTGGACTTTGACAACAATACTGACCTGTTTTGCAACAAAACGGACGTGTTCAGATTCTGGCATAAGTACAACGAGAGTGAGTGGCTTGGCTTAAGACAAAAGTTTCCTCTAAGTTTCCTCTCAACCCTCGACAATTCAACACTCCTATCAAGGAGAAATCATTTATAGTCATTTAACTAAAACTCCGAGTCACAGAGTAATTTCGTCGGCTTTCGATGCAAATTAAAACTCTAACGTGGAAGTACAAGCCGGCAATGTGTGACTTTTTATTAAGGAAAATGTGGTGCTTTAGTTTTGGCTTTACGAGTGTAATTTCGTAACTCTATAAATATTGCGAACATCTCTGTTTAATTCTTATTGAGTATTCACAACAGCTGCTATCAGCCGACTGCACACATTTCAGCTGATTCGCGGCGGGAGTCCTGGTGCAGTAAATCGTCCGTGTCACGTAGTTTCCAATTCTTGCCGTTCAGACGGCAAATATTCAACTTGTGGGACCCGTGAGTAGCACTGCAGCTTCTTACTGAGCTCTCTTATGAGAATGCGAGTTGAGACCCTGCTGCCTCACTTACCACTTCACTCTGCAGGTCGTACTACCTGGATGTGATATTCCAGTCTGACAATGAGCAAGTCCGCTCCGATGCCAAGGGATTGCAGATGAATGTGCAGGTACTGGGCAGAGATTTTTGCCACAGGAACATGCTGTATCTCGATGAATACTGCTACCTGGTCACTCCTGAGAATGTGTCGCCAGCTCAATCCAATCAGGTTGGAAAACTATTCCTCGGCAACTTTTTCACTGTCCGAAACGCCTCTTCTGGCCGGGATATCTTAAACTTTCTGACCAGATTCTCTGAGAGAAGTACGCATTTCTTTTTCGAATTTCTGATGAGAGTATTTATGCTCAATTGTGCTCAATATTGTCATCGATTTGAATACCTCTTTGCGCTTCCCTCAGACAAAGCCAGGATAGGCGAGTATCCTTACGAGTCGCCACTGGCCCTGACTAATCTCAGAGTGTGGACCGGCTACTTTGTGAACGAATCCTCCTTCAGCGAGGAGGACCCGGTCATGTTTTACTCAGATCCGATAGACGACTGCATTGTCAAGCAAGTGAAAGTGTGAGTGCTGCTTCTCTATCCCGAGTCTAGTCTAAAGGATATTGTAAATATCATATGGTTTAGAATGTCAATCATTCGATTTCAGGACTCGTGAGATTTTGACCGGCTGTAATGAAAACCCTGCAGCGCCTGTAGCCCTTAATTGGCTTAGCAACGGCAGCGTGCATTTTTCCTGTGTGTCAGGCAGCGATTCGATGCCAGCTCTGATCCAGTTCAGCCAGATTCCTGAAACCAAGGGTGACCTGCACCCGCAGCTGTTCCGCACCTGCGACATCGCGCTGCCAACAACGACTACGACTCCGGAACCAACGACAACTACAGCGCCGCCACCAATCAGAGCAGTGCCGTCAGCGGCAATACTATCATTATTATTGATTTTGTTGTTGCCCTTGTTATCATCATGGCTATTGTGAATGGTGTCGTTGTCTACTTTTGTCGTCAAAGAGGACAGCAGCCGCAATCAACTAATGGGTGGTTTGTAATAGCGGGTAGCGATAAGAGGGACGAAAAATGGATGGAGATGAGACAGGGGAGAGATTTGAGTATGTTTAGATGAGACAGGGAAGAGATAAGTGATGAGAAGTGATGAGACAAGGTAGAGTTTAGAAGAGAGATAAGAATGGCTAGAGATGGAACAAGGGAGGAGAGAGGTTAGTAACATGTAAGTGTTTGGTTAGTTTTTAATCTGAATTGCAATAAGTTATATTGCTGATATAATGCATCAATAACTATAAGTAAAAGTAAACTAAGATTTTTTTAGTTTACGTTTCATTGAGAACTTGACTTGAGTGTATGCAAATAAAAATAAAATACAAATAAAAGTGCAGCTCAAGTTGTGCTGAAGCATGCATTACTCAACAACAGTCGAGTAACGGACACAATAAGCTGACAGTGACAAGTGCGCGGCGGGCGGCTGAGAAATTCAATAGAAATTTTGTGTTTTGTGTGAACTTTTAATTGTCGCCAAATTCAGTGCGGCCAACGTAAGAGAAATTTAATGAAAAAATCGAAATGTTTGAGACAAAAAGTCTTTGCTCGGAAGCGATTGGGTGATGATCGACAGTTTGATAAAAGAGCAAATTGTGCAAACCAGTTCTAAGGCAAAATATTTTTTTTAACTCCAACACCCATAGTGTCAATACATGGGCTCGCAATATTAGTGTTAAAAGTATGCTATACACATAAAAGTTAATAATGCATCTGAAAGCTGTCAACATGACTTCAACTGAATAAAAGAGAAGACCTTACACAATAAAGCTGCTGTTAGAATAGTATCTTCGAATTTTCTCGGATATGTTTTAGCGCACTAAAGTTATGCTAGGCAGTTACAGGGCAAATTGGAATAAAAAATGGAAAGTGGAGGAAAAATAAAAATGTGTTAACATGTAAAGCAAAAAAACTAAGGCTGAAAAAAGCAACAAAAAACGGCGTAGTGTGGAAAAGCTGAAAGTCGCTCGAGCGATTTTGCCCTAGACAACTCTTTGCTATCTGTCTGCATTCTCCCTACTTGACTCCAAGCGTCGAGTTCCTCCTCATCTTGGAAGCTTCCTGCTCATCGGCTTTCTGAGTCCCTCCGCTGACGCCCCTAACGGTTGTGTCGGAAAAAATCCCTTCGCAGAATATCTCCAGCATATTCGCGTAGCAGCTGCGTGTTTACAGAGAGAGTGAATCAGGATAAAAGTCACCTCACTACACCCCCATTCCCTATCTCACTCCGTTTCAATTCTCAACTCACTACGCACCCAAGCTCACTCCGTCTTGATTCCCCACCTCATTCTGCCTTGATTCCCCACCTCACTCCGCTCCCATTCCCCACCTCACTCCGCCTCCATTTTCCACTCAACTCCGCCTTGATTCCCCACCTCACTTCGCCTCCATTCCCCACCTCACTCCACTTGTATTTCCCATCCTTTCTCTTCTGAAGGTAAGGAGAAATGCTTCGAAACTCACTGGAACTCCAATTCCAACTCGTCGATAATGGAAAAGTCCAAATTCCATTTGGATCTGAGCTTCGCGTCCTCCTTCATCGCCTGCCGATTCATCTTCTCTATGCGCTTCCTGACCCGTCGCTCCTGCTCGATCTCGGAGGGCAGTCGGGTCGGTGCCACATAGTCGGGATCCGCCGAGCTTGGGCCCGGAGTCGTGTGCAGCAGCTTGGCCAGCATGGACTTCTTTTTCTTCTTCGGCTTCTTCGAAGGCCCGACGCCCTCTGCCGAGCTGGTCTTCTTGTCGTCTGCGTCAGTCGCCGACGCTGCCGACGGACCGGCGGTTTCTGATTGGCTGGCGTTGTTCGGCTGGTATAAATTTCGGCGGAAAAAATAAAGCGAGTTAAAGTACATTGTAAAATTAGGTCAAACAATAAAACTTTTTTCACCTCTTGGCACCTGTGCATAACAGGTAAATTACAAAAGTTAAAATGGTTTCCAATAGGTAAAAAATTGATGAAATCGGTATCTAACGAGGCATTTCCAGAAGGTGAAACCTAAACAGGTAGACAGGGTAAAACCCTTCCAACAGGTATGCCCATTGTTTCTAACACTATTGAGGAGCCCTTCCAACAGGTTGAAGATTGAGAAGCGAGCAGTGAATAGACAAAAAATACAACTGTATTACCTCTTGTTATCGCGCAATATCGCAGTTCTAATAAAACCAAAAGAGCTGCGTGAAAGCGGCATTTTTCGCTCAAAAGAATAAAACTTTGATAGGGCTCCAGAGAGATCGGCGCACTTTTTTCCAGTTGAAGAAATTAAAAAAGGTGCTAAACTAAAAGGGAGGGGAGGTTGGGTTGTAAATGAGACACCTGAATGCTTATCGGCACTGGCTGGAGAACGAAGGAATGAAAGTTCTGGGCATTTTGTTCTGTGCAATTAGCGGCCTATATGCTGACTACATGGCTCGTATTACCAAACAGACAGTGAATTTCACGCTTTATTTACACAGAGTAACTCTGCAACTCCCTCTGCCCCTTCTGCAGCTCCCTCCGTCCCCTCCGCAACTCCTTCCGCAACTCCCTCCGCCCCCTCTGCAACTCCCTCCACCCCCTCTGCAGCTCCCTCCGTCCCCTCCGCAACTCCCTCCGCAACTCCCTCCGCCCCCTCTGCAGCTCCCTCCGTCCCCTCCGCAACTCCCTCCGCAACTCCCTCCGCCCCCTCTGCAACTCCCTCCACCCCCTCTGCAGCTCCCTCCGCCTCCTCTGGAACTCCCTCCGCCCTCCGCCCCCTCTGCAACTCCCTCCGCCCTCCGCCCCCTCTGGAGCTCCCTCCGCCTCCTCTGCAACTCCCTCCGCCCTCCGCCTCCTCTGCAGCTCCCTCCGCCCCCTCCGCCTCCTCTGCAACTCCCTCCGCAACTCCCTCCGCCCCCTCTGCAACTCCCTCCACACCCTCTGCAGCTCCCTCCGCCTCCTCTGCAACTCCCTCCGCCCTCCGCCCCCTCTGCAACTCCCTCCGCCTCCTCTGCAACTCCCTACGCCCTCCGTCCCCTCTGCAACTCCCTCCGCCTCCTCTGCAACTCCCTCCGCCCTCCGCCTCCTCTGCAGCTCCCTCCGCCCCCCTCCGCCTCCTCTGCAACTCCCTCCGCCCTCCGCCCCCTCTGGAGCTCCCTCCGCCTCCTCTGCAACTCCCTCCGCCCTCCGCCCCCTCTGCAACTCCCTCCGCCCTCCGCCCCCTCTGCAACTCCCTCCGCCCTCCGCCTCCTCTGCAGCTCCCTCCGCCCCCCTCCGCCCCCTCTGCAACTCCCTCCGCCCTCCGCCCCCTCTGCAACTCCCTCCGCCCTCCGCCACCTCTGCAGCTCCCTCCGCCCCCTCTGCAACTCCCTCCGCCTCCTCTGCAACTCCCTCCGCCCTCCGCCTCCTCTGCAACTCCCTCCGCCCTCCGCCCCCTCTGGAGCTCCCTCCGCCTCCTCTGCAACTCCCTCCGCCCTCCGTCCCCTCTGCAACTCCCTCCGCCCTCCGCCACCTCTGCAGCTCCCTCCGCCCCCTCTGCAACTCCCTCCGCCTCCTCTGCAACTCCCTCCGCCCTCCGCCTCCTCTGCAACTCCCTCCGCCCTCCGCCCCCTCTGGAGCTCCCTCCGCCTCCTCTGCAACTCCCTCCGCCCTCCGCCCCCTCTGCAACTCCCTCCGCCCTCCGCCCCCTCTGCAACTCCCTCCGCCCTCCGCCTCCTCTGCAACTCCCTCCGCCCTCCGCCCCCTCTGGAGCTCCCTCCGCCTCCTCTGCAACTCCCTCCGCCCTCCGCCCCCTCTGCAACTCCCTACGCCCTCCGTCCCCTCTGCAACTCCCTCCGCCTCCTCTGCAACTCCCTCCGCCCTCCGCCCCCTCTGCAACTCCCTCCGCCCTCCGCCCCCTCTGCAACTCCCTCCGCCCTCCGCCTCCTCTGCAGCTCTCCACCTCCTCTGCAGCTCCCTCCGCCCCCCTTCGCCTCCTCTGCAACTCCCTCCGCCCTCCGCCTCCTCTGCAACTCCCTCCGCCCTCCGCCCCCTCTGCAACTCCCTCCGCCCTCCGCCCCCTCTGCAACTCCCTCCGCCCTCCGCCCCCTCTGCAACTCCCTCCGTCCCCTCTGCAACTCCCTCCGCCCTCCGCCCCCTCTGGAGCTCCCTCCGCCTCCTCTGCAACTCCCTCCGCCCTCCGCACCCTCTACAACTCCCTCCGCCCTCTCTGCAACTCCCTCCGCCCCCTCTGCAACTCCCTACGCCCCCTCCACAACTCCTTCCGCAACTCCCTCCGCCCCCTCTGCAACTCCTCCACCCCCTCTGCAGCTCCCTCCGCCTCCTCTGCAACTCCCTCCACCCTCCGCCCTTCTGCAACTCCCTCCGCCCTCCGCGGCACTGCAACTCCCTCCGCCCTCCGCCCCCTCTGCAACTCCTTCCGCCCTCAGTCCCCTCTGGAACTCCCTCCACCCCCTCTGCAGCTCCCTCCGCCCTCCGCCCCCCTCTGGAGCTCCCTTCGCCTCCTCTGGAGCTCCCTTCGCCTCCTCTGCAACTCCCTCCGCCCTTCTGCAGCTCCCTCCGCCCTCCGCCCCTCTGCAACTCCCTCCGCCCTCCGCCCCCTCTGCAACTCCTTCCGCCCTCCGTCCCCTCTGCAACTCCCTCCGCCCTCCGCCACCTCTGCAGCTCCCTCCGCCCCCTCTGCAACTCCCTCCGCCTCCTCTGCAACTCCCTCCGCCCTCCGCCTCCTCTGCAACTCCCTCCGCCCTCCGCCCCCTCTGGAGCTCCCTCCGCCTCCTCTGCAACTCCCTCCGCCCTCCGCCCCCTCTGCAACTCCCTCCGCCCTCCGCCCCCTCTGCAACTCCCTCCGCCCTCCGCCTCCTCTGCAACTCCCTCCGCCCTCCGCCCCCTCTGGAGCTCCCTCCGCCTCCTCTGCAACTCCCTCCGCCCTCCGCCCCCTCTGCAACTCCCTACGCCCTCCGTCCCCTCTGCAACTCCCTCCGCCTCCTCTGCAACTCCCTCCGCCCTCCGCCCCCTCTGCAACTCCCTCCGCCCTCCGCCCCCTCTGCAACTCCCTCCGCCCTCCGCCTCCTCTGCAGCTCTCCACCTCCTCTGCAGCTCCCTCCGCCCCCCTTCGCCTCCTCTGCAACTCCCTCCGCCCTCCGCCTCCTCTGCAACTCCCTCCGCCCTCCGCCCCCTCTGCAACTCCCTCCGCCCTCCGCCCCCTCTGCAACTCCCTCCGCCCTCCGCCCCCTCTGCAACTCCCTCCGTCCCCTCTGCAACTCCCTCCGCCCTCCGCCCCCTCTGGAGCTCCCTCCGCCTCCTCTGCAACTCCCTCCGCCCTCCGCACTCTCTACAACTCCCTCCGCGCTCTCTGCAACTCCCTCCGCCCCCTCTGCAACTCCCTACGCCCCCTCCACAACTCCTTCCGCAACTCCCTCCGCCCCCTCTGCAACTCCTCCACCCCCTCTGCAGCTCCCTCCGCCTCCTCTGCAACTCCCTCCACCCTCCGCCCTTCTGCAACTCCCTCCGCCCTCCGCGGCACTGCTACTCCCTCCGCCCTCCGCCCCCTCTGCAACTCCTTCCGCCCTCAGTCCCCTCTGGAACTCCCTCCACCCCCTCTGCAGCTCCCTCCGCCCTCCGCCCCCCTCTGGAGCTCCCTTCGCCTCCTCTGGAGCTCCCTTCGCCTCCTCTGCAACTCCCTCCGCCCTTCTGCAGCTCCCTCCGCCCTCCGCCCCTCTGCAACTCCCTCCGCCCTCCGCCCCCTCTGCAACTCCTTCCGCCCTCAGTACCCTCTGCAACTCCCTCCGCCCCCTCTGCAGCTCCCTCCGCTCCCTCTGCAACTCCCTCCACCCTCCGCCCCTCTGCAACTCCCTCCGCCCCCCACTGCAGCTCCCTCCGCCCCCTCTGCAACTCCCTCCGCCCTCCGCCCCTCTGCAACTCCCTCCGCCCTCCGCCCCTCTGCAGCTCCCTCCGCCCCTTCACGACTAACATTGGGGCCATCAGCCGCGCACTCGTCTTCGTCCTCATCGTAGCTGTCGCAGAGAATGTTCGCCAGCGACTGTCGCCGATCCACTGGCCCAGCCAGCATGGAGGAGCGTCGACGACCGCCGTTCAATGCCGACGTGACAGCAGAGGCGGCAGTGGCTGCGACAGCTGGCAAAGGCGACTCATCTCCCGAGTCAGAATGATCCTGAGATGAATTTTTGTTGTTTACTTTCAATTAAAATTCACGCTGGAAGTTACGAGCATATACACGGATTATAAAAATGTAACTTTTATGAAAAGAAGCTTTTTATCGAGAATTCAACAAAATGCACGTATAATAATAATACTATCGTCTTTTACAAACACAGATAGTATGCCGGGACTTTCAAAGTTTTAAGTTTAAAGTGAAAACATGCTGCTCATTCTGCTGACGAAAATTCGGCTGTGTTCGACTATGCTCGCTAGTAGCCGGTAGAGTTCGGTACAGCTCAGGGGCGCCTGACGTGACGACATTAGGTGGGCAACCTGACGGTATCAGCACTATTTCATTCTATAAAGACCTAGGCGAGCTCACAGATTAAAAGTGACCCATTCGAATAAAATGTTGGCGCCGAATTGGCACAACTGGACTGAATCGGAGCGCACTTCACCAAGTGTAGTAGAATGCATTGATAAGGCATGCCTGCTGCACGCGTAAAACTCTTGTAATAAACAGCTAGTGCTAAGTTTCTTACTCTCACAATTTTTTTTTGGAGAATTAAGGAGAAATTAAAAGATAAGAAATCGAGGACACGCTAACTATCACACCCCGACCTCATGATGCTTTGAACCTGCCCGCTCGCTGTGTACATTGATCTGTTCTGGCGCTCCGTTTTACAACTTTGTTTGATAACAGTGGCAGCGGCGGTAGGAGGGAGTCAAAAGAGCTATTTGAAGATTGAAAAAAGGCTCTCGCCTTTGCAAAAACTCTTGGCATGAGTTAGGAAGAGCGGGGTAGTGGGGTGGCTGCACACGATCGATAATCGACGCTGTTACACTCTTACCCTTCCTCCGGGGCTAGGGTTCACCGCGACCTTGAACCCCCACCCCCTCCGGTATTCCCCTACAACCCCTCCTATCTAACCAGAAGGCTTTAAAAGCGAGGCGCATCACGTGGGGTAAGATACGCACACTCAGACAGACTGTGAACCAAGCCTAAAGCCAGCCGCCCACTATTTCAGCAAAGCCAGCAAAACGGTCTAAAGCGAAACCTCCATAGCCTATGGGCGCATCCGGTTGCAAACCGGTCAGAAGCTCCTCTGGCCTAGACGAAGAACCTGAAGCCGTCGAATCTATTAGCATCGGCAAAGGCGTTCGTGTGCACCAACTGGAAGGCAATAACTTCCTTGGCAAGTTGGACGACGCAGCCCGAATGAGCTACACAGGCCGACTGTGGCGACGGCACAGCTCCAATGCAGGCATCCAGGTTGGCGGCAGACCGACCAGCACAAGAGGCGGCTCAGCTACCACAACAGGAGCCTCATCATCTGCCAGGAGCTCCTGCTACTCGGAGCTGTCAAACAGTGTCTGGCAACAGCAGCAGCAGCAGCAGCCCCAGACTCCAAGCAATCCAAATACTCGTCAACTATTGCGACAACACTTTCTGAGCACTGCTCCGACTAGTTCTGGCTCCGCCCTGGGTCCCCAAACCAGCAGCCGATCGCTGGACTGCGCCCCAGTCCAGGGCCGTCACAGCGGTTCTTCATCTCCGGACGGCGCCGAGTCAGCCGACCCCACCGCAGACGCCAGCCAGATGGACCTGACCACCCTGCTACTGCAGGGCTTCGACCCATCGGCCTACGAGCAGAGGCTGGCCGAGAGAAGGCTGGCCAAATTTACTGGCCGGAGGCAGCAGCCCAGCAGGTCGATTATGCTGACAATGCTGACAACAGCAGGCACTGACGGTGCTGCGCCTGATGAAGCTGAGATACCCGCGTGAAAATGTGATAATGAGAGAGCGAGTACCAGCTGATGGTGCATTTTTATTTGTGATTTGTTCTGCGTAGTCGCTTTGTATAACAACGATGAGGCATGGCTACAGTTTTGTGTTTGATTTATATATTTAAAATTCTCGCCAAAAGTCAGTCTGATAAAAGATCTAGCTTTACAGTTCTTAGTTGGACAAATCTTGTAACGAGATGATTCTGAGAATATTTTATAGCCTTGGTTGAGCTTGATACATCCAATAGCTTTTGGCGCAAATTTAAAATATTCAAATTCGGCATGGAAATTAGTTCAATTTATGAAAAAAAGATGAAATCCTGCATTTATCTTTGATAGATTATACTAAGCTCTGCTGAAACTGTGAACAAAATTATTCAAATACGAAGAAAGCAACTGTGTAGGAAAAATAAACCAATAGTTTTATTCTCATATTTTGTATAAGTACGTTCCGTCCGGTTTGATTGAGAGCCGTAGCAGCGATATGCTTTTAGTAAGGATTGTACCATTCTAAGACTACACAACCTAGACATTTTTATGGTTTAGAAATTATAATTTTTAATTAACAAAAGTTATTTTTCCCACATCCCTTTCTCTGTAGATCCCTGTATATCTCTGTTTACTGCTGTATTTGAAGTAAAGTCCCATACTATTTCTGTTAAAGCCTGCTTTGCTCTTGTCTATTTCTCTGATGCAATTGCTTTGGTGGGATTCTGGTTAGAAATATAAAAGCTTTTTATGATTTTATTTATCGTTCTGAAACAGAGAAATCGCTTATTTTGATCGAATTGACTCAGATATGGTGATAGTTGGTGATAGATATGGCATGCGCACATACTCGTATTAATCAAACCCCACAGTATACCACAATCCACCGCAATCTACAAGGCAAGCCAATCTCATCCTCCACAATGTACATAGCCAAGCCAATCTCATCCTCCACAATGTACATAGCCTAGCCAATCTTATCCTCTACAATGTACACAGCCAAGCCAATCACATCCTTCGCAATGTACATAGCCAAGCCAATCTTATCCTCTACTATGTACGTAGCCAAGCCAAGAGCCGCGTAAATGTTGCTCACATTTAACAAATCTATGACCAGCTCAGATCCATTCGAATCCTGCCCAGCCGATCGCAGCCGTTGCATGTTGCTCTTAGCGTCAAGTTCAAGTTCGTCGCGCTGCTCAGGCGCGTTCCAGGTGCGCGAGCGCGGCTGAAATCGGACCGCCGTACACCTGATGGCCTCCACAAACGGTAGATCCAACTGTGTGAAAAGGTTCAGGACACACTCGAAATTCAGTTGCCTCTGAAAACTACTGTCTGTTGTGAACCTCACCTACACGATCCTCCAGTCACACCCACCTCACTCACTCACCTCACTCCCATAGCTCCGAAATAATTCCCCCCCCACCTCACTCCCCTGGCTCCGAAAACAACCGTTCCTACACCCACTTACTCCCCAAGCTCCGCAAACAACCATTCCTACACCCACCTCCCTCCCTAACTTCGGATACCGCGGTTCCTCCACCAACCTCACTCCCTAACTCAGCACACAACCATTCCTCTACCCACCTCACTCCTTAACTTCGCATACCGCCGTTCCTCCACCAACCTCACTCCCTAACTCAGCACACAACCATTCCTCTACCCACCTCACTCCCTAACTCCACAAACAGCCATTCCTTTACCCATCTCACTACAATAACTCCATACACCGGTCCATTCAACACCCCTCGAAAAGTCCGCTCCAACGCTATCTAAATCAAACGTTCAGCAAGTAATGAGGAAGCCTTCGAGACTCGGTACACCGCGCCCTCTCACGTGATGACTCCTGGCTGACGAAGCGCCCATCACCTTAATAAATTTGGCCACCTCCTTTTTGCGCGCCTCGGACACCAGCACGAGGTCCAGGCAGCCGTCGTTTCTGTGAGCGAAGCGCGACAGGCCCTGCGGACAGTTGTCCGAGAAGCCCGCAAGGGAGTAGACACCCACCCAGCTGTAGTCGCCTTTCAGATTCAGCCAGGCATCCTCGCCGGCCAGTTCTGTAAGTAGCGAGAAGTGTATTTTTCTTCATTTTGCTTCGCGGCTAGTAAAAGCTAGATAATAAATCACCAATCAGACTGTCGCTATTATTGGACGAGTTTAGGGGATCGAACTCCTGCACAGAGTCCGATTCGGCCTCGCTCTGCCGCCGGTGCTTGCTGGCCTCGGTCGACTGACACACCTCACAGCTGCGGGAATCAATAATTTAGCTCGATACGTAGTGAACTTATTATAAACGACTTCGCTACAATCTACTTTACTTGGGAGTAGGAATGAGTAGTATAAGTAGAATATTTTACCGAGAAAAGCAGCAAGTGCCGTCGCTGGGGTTGCTCAGCTCGGCATTAGCCGAGGGCCGGTACTGCAAGTCGCACGGATAGGCCATGAAGGTCTTCTTCTCCAGTGCCCTGGACATGGCCTTCTCGTACTTGGAGTCGTAGAACAGCTTGTACTTGTCCAGGTACTTCAATGCGCTGCTGGGCAGGCCGTAGCTGGCGTTGAAGCACCAGCGGAGGAATTTGAAGTCTCCGCCGGCGCTGCTTGGCTCCCTGGCCAGCACCTGGATGCAGTTCACCTTCTTCAGGTGGCCTGGGAAGTGGGTTGACAGTTGGGGATGCTTTTGTAGAGCATTGTGGAATAGTTAAAATTTTGACTCGTAAATAATATACCTAAATATTACAGGCTGTTGCTGTGCTCGTCTCAGCAGCGCGCCACCGATAATGATGATATAACTAAATAATATAAGTGATTACACCTGCCCCAATCGGGCCAGATGTGCAGCCTGACACCACAGCCGCAGCTATTGCATGGTGCATCTGAAGGCTGCGTATGGCTGTCCAGTCCATGGACTGGGGGAGGGACCCACCCTCAATTACCCCAGCTGATGCTGGTGTGATGCATTTAACAGCTGGGTGAACTTAAGCAATCCAGAGTTAAGTGTCTTGCTAAAGGACACCAATTTTTCCAGCAAAGTTGGTAATCGAACCCCGACCTACAAGTCGTGAGTCCAACGCTCTAGCCACTAATCTACAACAGGGTTTATAGTTAAGACTCGTAACAGCAAGATCTCCAGCAAGACATTTAATTTTCGATGCCTTTATTTAAACCAGCTGTGAATTCTGGCGTAGAAAATTTGAGTCCGACCCACACTTCCCCATGTGCTCACCTGCCAGGAGGTGCATCACGGACGACACTGGCTCAATAGTGCCCAGGAGGCTGTGAGCCACGTCGTTGTTGAAGCCGGCAGGCACAATGCAGACTGGCAGCTGGGCTGGCCGGGCGTGGCTGTCAAGGTGGTGGTGCTGCTGCTGCTGCTCCTGAGGCTGCTGCTGTGCTCGTCTCAGCAGCGCGTCGCACAGTCGCTGCACGGTGCCGTCGCCACCGATGATGATGAGCGCGTCGACTGAGTTCTCGAGCTCCTCCGGGGAGCAGTCGGACAGGCAGGTGGCCAACTCGTCCGCTGTCGGTCGCTCGACTCGCGTCACCTGTACTCGTATAATGGCAATTGATGGAATCTCTGCATGGTTTTACCTATATGGACGGTTATTTATTTCGATGCGGTTTGATTCATATTTTTATGGATTAGGAGCTAGATCAGGTAACAAGCGCTAGCGGTGAGTTTCCCATCAGGAGGGATTCCCTCCATAGCGGGATTCCCCACTGGGAAAGTTTCCCATAATGAGGAATTCGCTATCAAAAGGGATTCTCCGTGCATAGAGGAATTTCCGATCCAGAATTTCCCGTGCCCGTGATTACCAACCACATCGCAAGCAGGTTCTCATTCTCTAACCTTGACATCAAACTTGCGCAGCAGAGGAAGCACGCGATCCTTCATGACACTGACAGCGGAGCCTCGGCCGGCCTTCGTGCAAGCGTAGACGGCCACGCTGCGCACTCGCCTTTTCATCGAGTCCAGAACCCGCTCGGTGTAGCGGACCCACCGGTCGGCGTCCCGCCGCCTGGGCAGGTCCAGCTCGCGCTCAACCAGCCGAAACTGGCTGGCATTGTAGCGCTGGCACACCGACAGCACAATCCGCGACGTCTGGCTGCCTCCACCGGCTGGCTGGGGTCGCTCGCTGACTGAAATCACATCCTCGTAGAGATAGCAGAATGTCTCTGCTAGCTGCTGCTGCTGCTGCTGTTGCTGGGAATCGAGGCTGCTGCGGTTTGAGGGATCGCCAGAACCAGCTCGTCGCTCTGAAAGTGTCAATCAAATTAGACAACACAAAAGTGTCTGGGCTAGCTTTTCGAACATTTTAACTGGCCAAGCAGGGGTCTAACATGTTTCTATTTTCAGAACAGTCTGTCAGAAACCCTAAATTAATCACGTGACAGTTTTTTATCGAATCCGAGTCCTTCTTGCACGACAAGCCCCCAAGTCTTCTCTCCGCGGCAGCGCCCTAAATGATTCCCCTCGCCGCGGAATCGAGCTCAGGGACCTTGGCTTAATCGCGTTAGACCGCTCTGCCACTCACCCCACCTGAGTCCTACTACTGTAGTAGTCCTTGGCGTATCAACAGCCACCAACTCCCATTAGAAACTCACCCTGCTTCCAGATAATGCCCCTCTCGCCTAGCGTCACCAAAACTTTGTGGCCCCTGTGCGTTCCCTGTGAGCTGAAAATCTTCTTCTTGGTCCGCTGGGCGCGCCTCTGCTCCTCTTCCTCGGCCAGCAAGGGATCCCAGTTGAAACGGACCAGGCAGTCCTGGCGCTGGTCGACCGCGATGCCGCTGTCCTCGGTGACTGGCGAAATTGGCACCGCTGGCGATGTCGACTTCAGCGGCGAAGTCGGCGATGACTGTTGCCGTCTATGGCGCGAGTTCTCAGATGAGCCTGAAAGCGGCTTTCTGCCTGGCGGCGGCTTTCTTGAGTCTCTCGCGCCATTGCTGCTGCCGCCGGCCGTCCTGACTGTGCCGTGGCCGATCTCCATCACTTCGACGTCGCATGCTTCTGGATCGTCTGAATCCATCAGCTATTTTTTCGATGAAAAGGGTTGAAACGTATAACTAGATGGATATTTATACAGTCACTTCAGGCATTTTCTTGCATATAAACATGCATTAAAAAAAGTAAAAAAATTATATGTTATAGAACACAGATTCATTAAATAAAAAAAACGAAATCTAAAGTATTTAAATAGTTTAACTAATTACAAGAGGAAATATACTTTCCAATATTATATGGAAGAAGGTGTGCTAAACTACAACTACAACTACTATACAACGAGGTGTGCACTAAAAGGATATTTCCTTTTGACATTCATTCATTTAGTTTTGTCCTTGAACTTTTTGAAAGCACTAAATATTTTTACTTATATATCCTACATTCACTATCTGCATTTTTAATCAATATATACGAGTATATGCATAAAACGGACATTGGTTCAACCTAAAGTTTATTATAATAATAGTTCAGTACTACTGTTGTTTTCTAGCCAGTTGATTTTTTTGATTTTCGGTTCCAGCTTTGCTTTTATGTAATGCTTTCAAAATTTCACATTTGAAATTTCTTATATATGTATAAAAATATTATACGAAATATATATATATGGACTGCCAAAAAATTTTTTAGCTTGACCTTTTGAAGGACTGACTTCTCTCTTTTAAAATTTTGTAACTTTAACTTTTTAATAATTTATGTTTCTTTTATATTTAATACAGCTAGATTTTTCAGGCTTAGCATAGTGAACTTAAAAATTATAAGTTTTAAATATATAGCTATGTTGTCTGGGGTAATTAAACGAATAAAATTGGCGTTCTTATTAAAGATGGAGTCCTTTCTGAATGACATATATATGTGTTATGTATAAATATAGCAAGCTTGTTTTTGTGCGTGAAAAGCGGTTTTCATAGCTACTCTACTAAACCGATTATCATTCGTTCAACTAGACTTACAAGTCTTGTCGTTCTTTGTAAATTTTTCTGATACTTTCTGTGTTAAACGTCGTTGATACAAACAATTAAAGCAGTAAAGCAAACGTTTTATAAAAATTCAATTTGACTACACGACAGAAATAGTTTATAGTTTTTCTTATTTCTACAAAAATATTTTTCAACAAAAATATTGCATGAAGTTTGATTTACCAGCATCATCTTTGCTTTCTTGGCGACAATCGCGCTATTTTACTTTAACAATACAATTCTATCATTTTTTGATATTTTCATTTTCATTTTTAGATATCTGCGATTTTAACGACGCCAGTAGCAAATAGAAACAGATATCTGCTCAAGAAAAAAGAATAAGTTATGACGACACTCACCTCAGAAACAGGTACCTTTTAACTATTTTGTTTTTTTGGTACATGATGGACTGGACATGAAGCATGCCTGAAATTTTTCGCAATTACCTTCTTTTGCTACCTTTCTAAGAAAAGGCTCAATTGAAGAACAGCGGTTTGACACTGAGTTAAGAAAGATAAGAGGAATATTTCGAACGATGCTCTAAGCACTGACTAATGACGACTCGTAGTAGCTGGCTGTTGGCAGTTGAATATTATTCTGCTGAGGTCGGTAAATCAAATGCCAACTAACACCATCAACAGCGGGAGATATGGACTAAGTCTTTATGGATAATAAAATGAGCTAAAAACAGTTTATGAAGTACGTTAAAAATTTAGTAGTGACAGTGTGCAGCAAAAAAGTATGCTTTGGCTCTAGTAAAAAAATAAAAATAATTATATACTACAGTGTAGTTTGCGCCGATACGCTACATTATAACTATTATGGAAGCTCACTATTAACTACTTTTTCGCAGAGCAGGCCAGACTAAAGTACGTCAGCGGACCGCAGAACCTGGTGATTCCCAGCGCCACCCG
Source organism: Macrostomum hystrix (assembly GCA_950097015.1). NCBI lineage: Eukaryota > Metazoa > Platyhelminthes > Macrostomidae > Macrostomum > Macrostomum hystrix. The sequence continues at coordinate 9,384,592 of CATNEN010000025.1, forward strand.
CCCCAGCCGAGGCGCTGTGTCGCATCAGTGGCGCGGGCCTGGCTTCTACCAGTCCGAGACTCACCGATTCACCGACCCGCCACAGGTGACGCGAGACCCGGTCGGCCAGGGCCTGGACAAGACCGCAGCCAGCTCCGGCTGGCCGAAGGGCGGCTCCTCCTGCCATGCCGCTGAGCACTCGCCGGCGCCCTACGCGGAGCGCTGGCGCGGCCGGCCGGTGTTTTTCTCGGCCGAGCATCAGTCGCTTAGCAACGAGCATCCGGCCGGGCCGGTGGCAGCGGACGCCAGACTGTTCTACAACGAGGACGACTGGGAGAAGTACAAGTACATGCTGGCTAGTCGGGATATTCAACGAGTCGAAGCTGGCGCCGCACAGACTGCCGAGAGCGGACTGAGTCAAGGGGATCGAGAAGGGCGCAATCCCTACAAACCCAAGGAACGAGTCTGGTACTTTTGAGCAGCCCGTATGAGCTGTTCACTCGAGACAATGAGAAGCAAATCTTTAACGAAAATATTTCTATCTAATTTCTATCTAATTCGTACCATTTGGGTGACCGAGGACAGAAAAATGATCCATTGGGAGATGGCATACAACAGTACACGTTGAAGAGTTCACAAATTTATTTAAAATATGCTTGGGTCGATTGAATTTGCAAAATATAACGCCGTTTTTTAAAGTGCATTATTAAAAAGCATTATGATGCGACTAGCTTCATAAAGTTAATAAATACAGTGTCCGCTTTTCTGTTTTAAATGCAATTATTATTAATGTTCATGGTCCGAATATTGATCCAAAGTGGTTCCCAAGCTCACAAGAAGGTGAGAGGGGAATAACGTGAGAGGGGAAGAAGTTGAGAAGGGAAGAATCTGAGAGGGGAAGAAGTTGAGAAGGGAAGAATGTGAGAGGGGAAGAATCTGAGAGGGGAAGAATGTGAGAGGGGAAGAATTTGAGAGAGGAAGAATTTGAGAGAGGAAGAATTTGAGAGGGGAAGAATCTGAGAGGGGAAGAATGTGAGAGGGGAAGAATCTGATAGGGGAAGAATCTGAGAGGGGAAGAATTTGAGAGAGGAAGAATTTGAGAGGGGAAGAATGTGAGATGTGAAGAATGTGAGAGGGGAAGAATGTGAGAGGGGAAGAATGTGAGAGGGGAAGAATGTGAGAGGGGAAGAATGTGAGAGGTGAGGAATGTGAGAGGGGAAGAATGTGAGAGGGGAAGAATCTGAGAGGGGAAGAAGTTAAGAAGGGAAGAATGTAAGAAGGGAAGAAGTTGAGAGGGGAAGAATTGGAGAAGGGAAGAAGGTAAGGAGGAAAGGTTAGTGATGAATGTGAGAGGAGAAAAAGTGAAAATGAGAGGTGAATTATTTATTACTCTAAATTATTGAATAAAAGAGTGTCAAGAATTGTCAGAAATGAGAGTAGGACACGCCTTCCCGAGTGACTCAAAAAATGACTAAATATAAATCAATAAAAAATGGGCTGATCCAGAAAAAGTCTTTCAAATTTTCAAATTCAGAGAAAATGCCAAATTACAAGTAGCTACAGCTCAGATACAATCTGTTCTGTTCGTTGAATTCCTTTCATAAGTAATATGTATATTTGCAGTGAATTTGTATTACTCGATAATAAAGGTTGAAGATGTACAATGAGAATGTGCGGCTGATCGCTGGCTAAAAGAGTATTTTATAAAAAAGAAGAAAAGTTGTCTAACGATAATAAAAGTTCAAATCATTCACTTGTTGCTTAGATGAAACTGATGACACGGAAACTAAAGAAAAAAACGTGGACAAGAAGCGCGAACTATCGAACAACAGATTGAGACAAAACAATAATAATAAAATTGTATTGACGGGGGCCATTTAATAAAGCCACACCACTTATGCTATCATAGAAACTGGAAGTAGAAAGAAACAATTGTCTAATCATTATGCCTAATTTAATTTTTCTTAGACAAAACAAAAATAGTTCGTAAACAAAGAAACGCGAAATATGCTACTCATCACTGCGGCTTTTAGTAGTATCGGCGCGGAAGATACGATCGGATATATCTGTGTTTGTAGATTTATACATTATCACTTAACTAACAATCACTAGGCAATATACATGTAGTAAACTTAGTGCACAAAAGGAAATACGCTTGTAAAAAAAGTGGAAAATTATTTTGACAAAAAAACTCAAGAAGCGAAGCATTTTGATTCTCACAAAGTCATTTGCTTTTTGAAAAATTGATGGATAAAGCCTTTGCAATCTACTGTTAGTAACTGATGCGCACATGGCATTTTTGTTGACAGGGAAAATATTGTCGGAAAGTATATTTTAATAGTTTTATTCTAAATCTTCATATTCAGAAAAAATACTCCAATTGTTAAGTAGAAATCGTTCTTGTTAAATTGACTGACAAGTGAATTATGCACTTCAAAACTCCTAATGAGGCGTACAGGAAGTCAATATTAACCAACGGAATGGGTCTGCCGCTTGTATTGATAATCGAAGTTATTAGAAGGCGAACTCAGTCTTTCCAGGTTTCCTTTGTTCAGACTTGAAAGAATAAAATAGCTTTTCGGTCTTGAAGGCGAATGAGTCAACAAAAAGTAGAAAGTAAATTAATAAAATAAATTTATGATAGACTTGAAACGAATTCTATTTATACAATTCAGTGGAGGTAAACTGCCATCACAGAGGAATTAATAAAGAAAATAAACAAAAATAGGCGAAAAATCCAGATCGACTAAAGTTTCCAAAAAGAAAATAGCATAGTTTCAATTGCAAAGTTAGACACACGTGTGCAAGGATTACGGTCTGAGGAAAGCAAGTGTGCTTGTGCGCACGTTTTAAAAATAAATATTAATTAAAGAAAATATATGCAACAAATCATAATCCAATATTATTATCTGAGAATAACGATGCGCTCCATTTCGATGTTGTTACTCTGGTCTACATGAGATAGATGAGGATGGGTGAGGGCGAGGATGGGTGAGGGCGAGGATGGGTGAGGGCGAGGATGGGTGAGGGCGAGCATGGGTGAAGGCGAGGATGAGTGAAGGCGATGATGGGTGAGGGCGAGCATGGGTGAAGGCGAGGAGGAGTGAAGGCGATGATGGGTGAGGGCGAAGATGGGAGAGGGCGAGGATGGGTGAAGGCGAGGATGGGTGAGGGCGAGGATGGGTGAAGGCGATGATGGGTGAGGGCGAGGATGGGAGAGGGCGAGGATGGGTGAGGGCGAGGATGGGTGAGGGCGAGCATGGGTGAAGGCGAGGATGAGTGAAGGCGATGATGGGTGAGGGCGAGGATGGGAGAGGGCGAGGATGGGTGAGGGCGAGGATGGGTGAGGGCGAGCATGGGTGAAGGCGAGGAGGAGTGAAGGCGATGATGGGTGAGGGCGAGGATGGGAGAGGGCGAGGATGGGTGAAGGCGAGGATGGGTGAGGGCGAGGATGGGTGAAGGCGATGATGGGTGAGGGTGAGGATGGGAGAGGGCGAGGATGGGAGAGGGCGAGGATGGGTGAGGGCGAGGATGTGTGATGGCGAGGTGGTATTAAGGAGAGGGTGACGGGAAACTTGGGTGGCTTTAAATGGGTAATATGCGAAAGTCTACAGAGTTATATAGAAGAGATTCTAGTGAGACGGCGAGCAGAGGGCGAGGAGTCGGCCAACAGGACGACAGGACAAAGCGGGAATTCGCACCTTCTATCTAATACTATTCAGCGGGAGCCGCAGTTCCAGGCTAGTAGGAAGTGCTGACATTTGTTAGGCAAAAACAAGCAAAGGATTTTGTCAGTGACTCAGCGACGGATCACCATCAGCCACGCGTTGCAATCGACGATTGCGGAACACGGTGGCGTAGAGGGTCTCGCTGGAGATGTTCCCGACTGAATTGTCAGCCCGAGTCGCTTGACAACCGCCTAGCAGCGGCTCCGGCAGCGGCGGCGGTGAAAGTGCCAGATCTTCAGTTTGCGCCGAAGCGGACACTGTAACAGAATTTGGGCCAGCCAGCTTCGCCAAATGAGCGCCAGATAATGATGCCGAAGGAGTCGAAGTTGCCGATGCGGGTCGTTGTGGACGGGCCAGTCTGGGTGGATGGAAGGCCGGGCGAATGCAGCAGGATTAGAAAGAGCGAGAGACGGAAGAATAATGCTCGGATTGGGAGTGAAAGGACTGGGGTGGAGTGACAGAGAAAATTATGGATTTGGAGTGACAGAGAAAATTATGGATTTGGAGTGACAGAGAAAGTAACGGATTTAGAGTGACAGAGAAAGTAACGGATTTAGAGTGACAGAGAAAGTAACGGATTTAGAGTGACAGACAAGGTGACAGATTTAGAGTGACAGAGAAGGTGACGGATTCAGAGTGACAGAGAAGGTGGCGGATTTGGAGTGACAGACAAGGTGACAGATTCAGAGTGACAGAGAAGGTGACGGATTCAGAGTGACAGAGAAGGTGGCGGATTTGGAGTGACAGACAAGGTGACAGATTTAGAGTGACAGAGAAGGTGACGGATTCAGAGTGACAGAGAAGGTGGCGGATTTGGAGTGACAGACAAGGTGACAGATTTAGAGTGACAGAGAAGGTGACGGATTCAGAGTGACAGAGAAGGTGGCGGATTTGGAGTGACAGACAAGGTGACAGATTTAGAGTGACAGAGAAGGTGACGGATTCAGAGTGACAGAGAAGGTGACGGATTCAGAGTGACAGAGAAGGTGACGGATTCAGAGTGACAGAGAAGGTGACGGATTTGGAGTGACAGAGAAGGTGACGGATTTGGAGTGACCAATTCAGTAGCCAATTCTTATTGGCTACTGGAGTAAAAATTTATCTTCGGTAGTTCTGATTAGTTGATAAAATACCTGGTTGACCTTTTTTACATCGAAGAGTTGGCTCACTAGTGCATGAATTTTTCCATCCGAATTCTGATTGGCCGACGAAATCATGAGCTCTACCTTGATTCTGATTGTCGGAAGAAAATATGAAATTTCCTACTCGAGCTCTAATTGGCTGGCAGAATTTTAATTAGCCAGTCGATAGAAATGGGCTTTTTAACCTCGATTTTGATTGGCTAGCGAAATAATCAACATTTTACTCTGTATTTTCATAATCGGCTGGTAAATTTCGCTTGCTGTTTTCGTAGTATCGTTGAGCTCGTTAATTATACTCAATATTATATCGTATAGCTCACTTGATTTGATGTGATTTGATGTGACTTGACGTGAATGGCAAGGCGTGAATAATTTGACGTGAATGGCATGGCGTGAATAACTTGACGTGAATGGCATGGCGTGAATGACTTGACGTGAATGGCATGGCGTGAATGACTTGTTGCGCTTTTAACTCACCGAAAAAGTCCACGAAGGAAACCGCGGTTTTTTGCCTGCTCTCGGGCAGCTGCAACTGCAGTTTGTTGTTGTTGTTGCTGCTGCTGCTGCTGCTGCTGCTGTTGCTGCTGCTGCAGTCGATTTCGCCACCAGTTCTGATGTCCGCCGCCGCCAATGGCACCAACAGCCGGATGAGGCGAAGTGGGCGATGTCGCCGATGTTGCAGCATTATTGGAGGGGGTTCTAGACTGCTGAAGCAGCTGGGGCGGCGGCGCGGGCAGAGTGGGAGTCTCGTAGTCGTCGATGGCAGCGGCGCCGCTTGAAGAGGGCGACGAGGCCTGGCTGCGGCTGGCGATGCTCTGCGGCCGGAGCCTGCGCGGCGGAAGCAGCGGCACTGAGTCCGTACTCACAGCTCGGCGAAGTGTGACGCTTTGCTGTTGCTGCTGATGCTGCTGCTGATGATGATTTTTTCGGTTTGGTCCGATAACTGGCGCGTGGGCCAGCGCAGTTGCTCTGGCTGTAGGGTGGGGTAAAAATCAAATGCTATTTGCAGGAAGTGCATTACAGGTGTCTAACGGGTCTCGATAATTGCTGTCGCCAAAATATGTCTAACAGTTGTCTAACAGGTGTCTAACATGTCTAACATGTCTAACAGGTGTCTAACAGTTGTCTAACATGTCTAAAATGTCTAAAAGTTGTCTAACATGTCTAACAGGTGTCTAACAGTTGTCTAACATGTCTAACAGTTGTCTAAAAGTTGTCTAACAGTTTTCTAACATGTCTAACATGTCTAACAGTTGTCTAACATGTCTAACAGGTGTCTAACAGTTGTCTAACATGTCTAACAGGTGTCTAACATGTCTAACAGGTGTCTAACATGTCTAACAGGTGTCTAACATGTCTAACAGGGGTCTAACAGTTGTCTAACATGTCTAACAGTTGTCTAACATGTCTAACAGTTGTCTAACATGTCTAACAGGTGTCTAACATGTCTAAAAGGTGTCTAACATGTGTCTAACATGTCTAAAAGGTATCTAACAGGTGTCTAATTTGTGCCTAACAGGTGTCTAATATGTGCTTAAGAGGTGTTTAAGGGGTCCCGATAAAATCTGTGAGTAAAAGAACTGTCTAACAATGTTTTTAACAGGTGTCTCATAACTGTCTAACAGTTATCTAGGTATCAAACAGGGGCTATATCTAACATATATCTAACAGAACAGTTAAGTTAGGATGTTTCATAGGTTCCTGAGTCTAAGTCAAATTGGTGTCTGTCTAACCTTTTTGTTTGTTAACAGAAGAATATTTTAAAGTAGAATCTCAAAAAAATTGGATGACATTTAAATTACTTGTAAATCCCTTTTAACATCTGCTTTAGCCTTGTTAAAAGAAAAACGAGCTAAGCGAGGAGACCAGGCGGCGATTCTATTTTTAGCAACATTGACGACGATAAAGGATTCTCCCGTGCGCAGCCAGAATCAGCTGGCAGACGGGAAATTCTTCCATTTTAGTGTTTAGTCCCGCCAAAGCCAGCCTCGATCTGATAATATCGCCAGCCGAGGGGAAAAACTGGCGATGCCTTGGGGCAATGAAATTGATTGCGAGCCATTAGAAAATAATTAGAATTATTGGCCCCACGCTAAGACTATGGAGTAAGGAGAGGGGAGCGGGGTGGGGTCGAGAGAGAACAGGAGAATGGGGAAAAAGTGCAGCGAGCGTGAAGCTTGATTGAATGAGGATGAGATTTTTCGGGGAACGAAGCAACTGGCTGGTTGGTTGTAAGGTGTGGCACTTTTAATAGAGAGCTAATTTTGGAACTGCAAAAGAACAATGAGGCACAGGATAGTAGAGATTTAGCGGAGAAGAGGACAATAAATCCAAGAGAAAAGCAAGCGAGAAAGGGATGGGAGAAGAAAGACAAGATGGTCGAGGAGAAGAGAGGGGAGAAAAGGAGAAGAGTGGGGAGAAAAGGAGAAGAGTGGGGAGAAAAGGAGAAGAGTGGGGAGAAAAGGAGAAGAGAGGGAGAAAGGGGAAGAGTGGGGAGAAAAGGAGAAGAGTGGGAGAAAGGAGAAGAGTGGGGAGAAAAGGAGAAGAGTGGGGAGAAAAGGAGAAGAGTGGGAAGAAAGGAGAAGAGTGGGGAGAAAAGGAGGAGGGAGAAAAGGAGAAGAGTGGGGAGAAAAGGAGAAGAGTGGGGAGAAAAGGAGAAGAGTGGGGAGAAAAGGAGAAGAGTGGGGAGAAAAGGAGAAGAGAGGGAGAAAGGGGAAGAGTGGGGAGAAAAGGAGAAGAGTGGGGAGAAAGGAGAAGAGTGGGGAGAAAAGGAGAAGAGTGGGGAGAAAAGGAGAAGAGTGGGAAGAAAGGAGAAGAGTGGGGAGAAAAGGAGAAGAGTGGGGAGAAAAGGAGAAGAGTGGGGAGAAAAGGAGAAGAGTGGGGAGAAAGGAGAAGAGTGGGGAGAAAAGGAGAAGAGTGGGGAGAAAGGAGAAGAGTGGGGAGAAAAGGAGAAGAGTGGGGAGAAAAGGAGAAGAGTGGGGAGAAAAGGAGAAGAGTGGGGAGAAAGGAGAAGACTGGGGAGAAAAGGAGAAGAGTGGGGAGAAAAGGAGAAGAAAGGGGAGAATGACACGCAAGGGAAGCAAAGCAGTAGGCAGTGGACAGAGGGCACTAAGTGAACTGGAGTTGTGGCAAAACTATCAGAGATTTATCGCAGATGGTGAGTGAGGTCTAGAGGCAGTCAAGTTGTGTTTGCGAGCTAAAAGACAAGACCAAGAGACAGCTGCAGATAAGACAATGTTGCATCAGCACAGGCTCAATAATCAATCAAGTTTTGCTTCTTCATTCTGTCGCAGAAACTCCAGGCATGAGAGCCTTCCACACTCTTTTGACACAAAGTCGGGATTTGCTATTTGGACTTAAAAGATATTGCGGAAGGCAATAAAAATAGTTGACGGCGGGACTAGCTATGCCTTACATTAGATCAGTCGAAGCCTCGTCACCTTAGCACCATAGCAGCAGTAAGAAAATAAAAACAATGATTAGACTCACCGCTAAGATCACTAATGGACTTTTTGAGCTGCAGATCCTTGTAGAATGTCAACTGCCTTGGGTCCACAAATCTGCCTTCACCGACGCCGCCACCACCATCGCAGCCGCAGCCGCCGCCGCCGCTTTTCTTTTCACTCATGGAGCGTCTCCCGAGGCCATTGCGAACGAATGGCGACGGTCCGAACTCTGCGTTGCTGAAAGTTTGCGAAATTATTGCTAAATTAGATATTGTTTTTAGATTAGTATAGTTACTTTCACTACTTTGACTCTTTCCACTACCTACTTCACAGTCTTCTTTTTTGCTGTCACCTCTTTTACAGTATACTATCCTCTCAACTGACTACTTGTCCCCTTCTCACTCTTCTCTCTCCTCTGTCCACTTCTCACTCTCTTCTCTCCACTGCCTACTTCTCACTCTCTTCTCTCCACTGCCTACTTCTCACTCTCTTCTCTCCTCTGTCTAAATATCCCTCTCCTCTGAACTGACTACTTCTCACTCTCTTTTCTCCTCTGTCTAACTCTCCCTCTCCTCTAAACTGACTACTTCTCACTCTCTTCTCTCTCCTCTGTCTACATCTCACTCACTTCTCTCCACTGCCTACTTCTCACTCTCCTCTCTCCTCTGCCTACTTCTCACACTCCTCTCTCCACTGCCTACTTCTCACTCTCCTCTCTCCTCTGTCTACTTCTCACTCTCCTCTCTCCTCTGTCTACTTCTCACTCTCTTTTCTCCTCTGTCTAACTCTCCCTCTCCTCTAAACTGACTACTTCTCACTCTCTTCTCTCTCCTCTGTCTACTTCTCACTCTCCTCTCTCCTCTGTCTACTTCTCACTCTCCTCTCTCCTCTGTCTACTTCTCACTCTCCTCTCTCCTCTGTCTATTTCTCACACTCATGTCCATCCCCTGCCGACTTTCCACTGTCTCTCACAGTGCATTGACGCGGTCAGAGAACAGGAGATTGTCAACGGATGCGGACATCCGACTAGCCGCAGATAGATTGCCGTCGAGAGCGCCGACGCCTCGACCAACAAGAGCCTGATGGGCAGCGGTTGCACTGGGATTGGACGATCGGTGGAATAGTTGAGGTCGAAATGCTGGCTGTTGCTGCTGCTGCAGTTGAAAAGATAAAAATTGTTTTATCAGTAGAAAAAACACGCGGGTATTTTGAATACCAACTGCCTATTTCACGATAACTCCCAAACCAAATGATCGATTTTCGTGAAAGTCCACTTTTCAATGAACTAACTTGCATAGGCGTCCGACATCAGCATTGTCGAGATATTCAGCAATTATTGTCGGAGACCTGGTGACAAGGACAACTGACATCCAAGCCCTCTATGGCGAATCTATACGTGTATTGGTCCTATAATCTGAGTCCATCTGTCTTAGGAACCTTTTGTAGGATCCCTGCGACTGATTGACATTGTTTGTGGAGCCGACATAGTTACATTATGAAATTTTGTGAGCAGAAAAACTTTGCCTATATTGGTGGTTTTTGCCACCAGACACCACAATGAGAATCGTTGAATATCTCGATTTATTATTCTGGAAGTTGGCAGATTTTCAAGGCGATCGGTCGAATATTTTAGGGGATACTTAAACAAGAAAAGGTGGGCATATGAAATATCCCTGTGGTCGTTCTACCATAAATAAACTGGGTATATTTAATTTATCCCAGCTGATTGACAGGTGACAAACCAAAGACCCTTCGCTCAGCTTACCAGGCCTCCTGGCGAACGAGGCGAATGAAACAGCGACGATGCCTGCGCTGACGGCGGTGGCTGGTGCGGCGGCGGAGGCGGCGGAGGCGGCGGCGGAGTCGGCGGAGTTTCGTGAACGTCGGCGCTGACCGTGACACTGCCGGAGCTGCCGATGCTACCAACAGCCAGGGTGGCGTAGGCTGGTGGAGCCGGCACTCCCGCAGAAGCTGCAGCAGCGGCGGCCGCGGCTGTTGACGCGGCTGTCCAGGGTCGCATTCGACCTTGACGTCGTCGGGCGATTAGAAGTCGGACCCGGCCGCCACCGTTGGAAGCGGAAGCCGCCGCGTGGACGGCACGGCGCAGGACGGACATGGCCGCCGGACTGCCCAAGCCAGCTAGCGGTGTCCCGTTCACAGACAGCAGCTGGTCGCCTTCGCGAAGTCGACCATCCTGAGTTCGGGTTTGAGTATGAGCATGTACACAATGCTCCGTTAGAAAAAATCTATAGTAACTTCCAATAAGTTCTGCCAATAAATCCGTTACTCTGATCCAACGACCGTTAACTCTGGTAAAACATTCGTTAACTCCGTTAACATCCGACAATGGCACAATATCAGTTGGTGACACTGGACCCACAGCCAGCGAGGAGGCAATTCTGCCCATTTCGCTGACTCGTGAACACGCACACAGATACCGTACGCAGGCACACGCTCAAACAGGTGTGTACATCTGCCCTAACTTTCTCATCGTCGGGCAGTGTATACTCTCACTGTGCCTTAGAGGTTGACCCTCTATGACGTAAATTGCACGACAAGCCCCCAAGCCTTCTCTCCGCGGCTGCGCCCCAAATAAATGTGGCCTCGCCGTGGAATCGAACTTAGGGACCGTGGTGTGAGAGACAAACGCGTTAACCGCTCTGCCACTCACCCACTCACCCACTGTCTACTCTCTTCTGTCTACCCACTGTTAACTCAAGTCAAGCATCCGTTAACTCAAGTCAAGCATCCGTTAACTCAAGTCAAGCATCCGTTAACTCAAGTCAAGCATCCGTTAACTCAAGTCCAGATTCCTCACCAAGTCTGCGGCGCCGCCTTCGATCACTGTCTTGATGAAGACTCCAGCTTCGGCAGCGCCAGACGCCGGTCGACATTTGACGCTGACGCCGAGGCCGGCGCCTGCGCCCGCGGCTGACGAGGCGGCTGTCCATTGCTGGCCGAGCGCGATGTCAATTGAGTAAACCATCTGATCGTCAGGACTGACGGGCTGGTTAGCGCTCTGAGTTAATTTTGAAGGAGTCATTCTTGTTGGCCAGGTCAAGGCTGGGTCAGGTCAAGATTGAGTCAGGTCAAGATTGAGTCAGGTCAAGATTGAGTCAGGTCAAGATTGAGTCAGGTCAAGATTGAGTCAGGTTGTTATTGGGTCAGGTCAAGATTGAGTCAGGTCAAGATTGAGTCAGTTCAAGATTGAGTCAGGTCAAGATTGAGTCAGGTCAAGCTTGACTCAGGTCAAGATTGAGTCAGGTTGTTATTGGGTCAGGTCAAGATTGAGTCAGGTTGTTATTGGGTCAGGTCAAGATTGAGTCAGGTCAAGACTGGGTCAGGTCAAGATTGGGTCAGGTCAAGATTGAGTCAGGTCAAGATTGAGTCAGGTCAAGATTGAGTCAGGTCAAGATTGGGTCAGGTCAAGATTGGGTCAGGTCAAGATTGAGTCAGGTCAAGATTGAGTCAGGTTGTTATTGGGTCAGGTCAAGATTGAGTCAGGTCAAGACTGGGTCAGGTCAAGATTGGGTCAGGTCAAGATTGAGTCAGGTCAAGATTGGGTCAGGTCAAGATTGAGTCAGGTCAAGATTGAGTCAGGTCAAGACTGGGTCAGGTCATGATTGGGTCAGGTCATGATTGGGTCAGGTCAAGATTGAGTCAGGTCATGATTGGGTCAGGTCATGATTGGGTCAGGTCAAGATTGGGTCAGGTCAAGATTGGGTCAGGTCATGATTGGGTCAGGTCAAGATTGGGTCAGGTCATGATTGGGTCAGGTCATGATTGGGTCAGGTCAAGATTGGGTCAGGTCATGATTGGGTCAGGTCATGATTGGGTCAGGTGAAGACAGGATATGATGGGACAGTTATAAATAAAGTATCTATAATGTAGCACTATCAAATAATGCATAATATTCATTCGAATATTTCGTGTCTGGGAGTGTCTGGTCTGGTTCACGCATGAGCGCGCACTCAAGCTTGTGTCCAGTGCTTTGTACTTTTTAACATCGCACACACACACGCTCACTCACTCTTACTCTCGCTTTTTTTCTTTAAAGATCGCCTACACACATTGCATCTTGTCAAGGAGTAAGGAGAGGGTGGACACAGACTAGCAGGGAATAGGGAAGTAGCGAGAGAGAGAGAGAGACGAGGCAGACTGGGCGGATGGAAAGGCCGCAAAAATATGTTGTTAACGTTGGTGATTTAGAATTGGGATCACAGCCAAGAGTGTGTGTGGGCTAGAGCAAGGGGCAAGACCAGAAACTGTTCAAGGAGAACCAAAGAGCTGATCAAATTAGCTTAACTGGCGCGCCTGGTTGTTCGGGGTGGAGACTGGGAATTAGAATGGGAACAATTGATGACGCTGAAAAAATATAACGGAGTCAAGCGAATATGGAGGAGAAGGAAGCTAAAAATCGGTTTGACATGGGACTCGAATGTGGCATAGACCCTACTCCAGCAAGGAGCGGAGCAGGGTGAGAGAAATGTGATAGAGCGAGAGAAGTGTGGTAGAGTGAGAGAAATGAGGTAGAGTGAGACAAGGAGTGGGGTAGAGTGAGACAAGGATTGGGGTAGAGTGAGATAAGGATTTGGGTAGAGTGAGATAAGGAGTGGGTAGAGTGAGATAAGGAGTGGGGTAGAGTGAGATAAGGAGTGGGTAGAGTGAGATAAGGAGTGGGGTAGAGTGAGATAAGGAGTGGGGTAGAGTGAGATAAGGAGTGGGGTAGAGTGAGATAAGGAGTGGGGTAGAGTGAGATAAGGAGTGGGGTAGAGTGAGACAAGGATTGGGGTAGAGTGAGACAAGGAGTGGGGTAAAGTGAGATAAGGAGTGTGGTAGAGTGAGACAAGGAGTGGGGTAAAGTGAGATAAGGAGTGTGGTAGAGTGAGACAAGGATTGGGGTAGAGTGAGACAAGGATTGGGGTAGAGTGAGATAAGGATTTGGGTAGAGTGAGATAAGGAGTGGGTAGAGTGAGATAAGGAGTGGGGTAGAGTGAGATAAGGAGTGGGTAGAGTGAGATAAGGAGTGGGGTAGAGTGAGATAAGGAGTGGGGTAGAGTGAGATAAGGAGTGGGGTAGAGTGAGATAAGGAGTGGGGTAGAGTGAGATAAGGAGTGGGGTAGAGTGAGACAAGGATTGGGGTAGAGTGAGACAAGGAGTGGGGTAAAGTGAGATAAGGAGTGTGGTAGAGTGAGACAAGGAGTGGGGTAAAGTGAGATAAGGAGTGTGGTAGAGTGAGACAAGGATTGGGGTAGAGTGAGACAAGGATTGGGGTAGAGTGAGACAAGGAGTGGGGTAAAGTGAGATAAGGAGTGTGGTAGAGTGAGACAAGGATTGGGGTAGAGTGAGACAAGGATTGGGGTAGAGTGAGACAAGGATTGGGGTAGAGTGAGACAAGGATTGGGGTAGAGTGGAAGGCGAGTCCAGTAAAAGTTATTCCAGAAAGCTACTTAATATTCAATGCCAGAGAGAGAAGTAAGGAAGGAGATAGGATAGAAGAATACAGAAATTACTAGGGAAGCAGATAGTGGAGCGGGTTGGAGTACGGATATAGAAGGCGTAGGAGAAGCCAGAAATGAGGCAGGCAGAGAAAGCTGTGTCAGCCGGGATGGCATTTAGCCGAAAGCTTAATCCCCCAGACCCAATAGGAGAAGCGGCTTGTACAAGAGCTTAGGTTTAATAAGGGGCTAATGACAGAAGAACTGGCACAGTTCACACCGAAATTCAAGGGCTCAGCTTAGCATTTCTGTCTGACTAATCACAGCTCGGCCAGACAGAGCTATAAGCCATGCCGGCCTCTTAAAGAGTATATCTGCTTATTTATAATAAAATAACGGAAAGGAGATTTTGCCGAGGTGGAAAACAATTAGTAGCGATAGCTAAAGAATTTCTTCCATCAGTTCGCTACCAATTTGCCAACTTTCAATAATTGATCTGATCATTAATATGATGAGCGGTTCATTAATTAGCTTTGCGTCACAAACCATCAGTACCGAGTGCTTCGTGACAGCCTGAACGACAGATCCCACAGACCCACAGAGAGAACTAAAAAAATAGAATCTCGCCTCAGCAAGCTAACCCTGAATAAATTAGCACTAACCCAGGACACCACAACTGCTCAGTGATAACCAAGCTAGAGAGAGAGATAGTTGAATTCGCTCACGATAACGATAATGACCAGGACTGCGATAACGATGATAATGAAGGGAGAAAAAATTCAAGTTCCCATATAACTTTCTCCCCACTGCTTTGCCCCTAGCCCTCCACACATAGCAAAAAAAATTCTCCTATCTCTAAATCCCAATAAGGAAGTGTGGATGGACTGTTTGCCAAACGCTCATATTTCTACAATGAGTTACCAGATGTGGGGCTTGAAAACTGGCCAAATAGATTATTGAGTTAATAGAGGACGCCACGACCTGGCTAAGTTTAGTTTTGGGGACAAACTTTTTAACAAAACACACACACACGGGTGGATTACATAGCCATCAATCGACTGTTTTTCTGTTAAGTTACACGACAGCACAGAAACAAGTTTTAGATCTATGCGTGTGTGTGTGTGTGTGTGTGTGTGTGTGTGTGTGTTTCTCATCTGTTCGCTCCATTTCCGCTAGTTCGGAACAGAATCTACTCACCTTTTGAGTCTGGACAAGAGGACAGAAGTTGAGAATGTGTATCCTTACCCAAGCTGGTCAGGAAGGGAGAGAAAAAAGTTTTTCAAGCAGAAAAAAGTGTTGTCAGCAACGATTTAACCAAAAAACTACTGTAATTCCTTAAATACTGTTGTTCTAAAAAGTATTACAGAAAGCCAACATAGGCGGAAGGGAGAATGTAATTGCGACGAGATAGTTGAAAAAAATAGGAAGAGTTGGAGAAAAGGAAATAGTGGAAACTGGGTTAGAAAGCGAGGTGGAAGAGGAATGGGAGACGTTTGAGGAAGACAGGTGATACGAAGAGGCTAAAGGGAGAAGATAAGAGAGAGTTGATGGAGAGAGGGTAGAGGGAGGATGGGAAAGAACGATAGAGGAGAGAGGAGAGGAAGAGAGGAGAGAAGAGGGAAGAGGGAGAGAGGAGAGGGAGAGAGGAGAGGGAGATAAAGGAGAGGGAGATAAAGGAGAGGGAGATAAAGGAGTGGGAGATAAAGGAGTGGGAGATAAAGGAGAGGGAGATAAAGGAGAGGAAGATAAAGGAGTGGGAGATAAAGGAGTGGGAGATAAAGGAGAGGAAGATAAAGGAGTGGGAGATAAAGGAGAGGGAGATAAAGGAGAGGAAGATAAAGGAGTGGGAGATAAAGGAGAGGGAGATAAAGGAGAGGAAGATAAAGGAGTGGGAGATAAAGGAGAGGGAGATAAAGGAGAGGAAGATAAAGGAGTGGGAAATAAAGGAGAGGAAGATAAAGGAGAGGAAGATAAAGGAGTGGGAGATAAAGGAGAGGAAGATAAAGGAGAGGGAGATAAAGGAGAGGGAGATAAAGCAGTGGGAGATAAAGGAGAGGAAGATAAAGGAGTCGGAGATAAAGGAGAGGGAGATAAAGGAGAGGGAGATAAAGGAGTGGGAGATAAAGGAGAGGAAGATAAAGGAGTGGGAGATAAAGGAGAGGGAGATAAAGGAGAGGAAGATAAAGGAGAGGGAGATAAAGGAGAGGGAGATAAAGGAGAGGAAGATAAAGGAGAGGGAGATAAAGAAGAGGACGATAAAGGAGTGGGAGACAAAGGAGTGGGAGATAAAGAAGAGGACGATAAAGGAGTGGGAGATAAAGGAGAGGGAGATAAAGGAGAGGAAGATAAAGGAGTGGGAGATAAAGAAGAGGACGATAAAGGAGTGGGAGACAAAGGAGTGGGAGATAAAGAAGAGGACGATAAAGGAGTGGGAGATAAAGGAGAGGGAGATAAAGAAGAGGACGATAAAGGAGTGGGAGACAAAGGAGTGGGAGATAAAGAAGAGGACGATAAAGGAGTGGGAGATAAAGGAGAGGGAGATAAAGAAGAGGACGATAAAGGAGTGGGAGACAAAGGAGTGGGAGATAAAGAAGAGGACGATAAAGGAGTGGGAGATAAAGGAGAGGGAGATAAAGGAGAGGAAGATAAAGGAGTGGGAGATAAAGAAGAGGACGATAAAGGAGTGGGAGACAAAGGAGTGGGAGATAAAGAAGAGGACGATAAAGGAGTGGGAGATAAAGGAGAGGGAGATAAAGAAGAGGACGATAAAGGAGTGGGAGACAAAGGAGTGGGAGATAAAGAAGAGGACGATAAAGGAGTGGGAGATAAAGGAGAGGGAGATAAAGAAGAGGACGATAAAGGAGTGGGAGACAAAGGAGTGGGAGATAAAGAAGAGGACGATAAAGGAGTGGGAGACAAAGGAGTGGGAGGAACAGTAAATAAAAACTTAAAAGACAGATGAAACGTTGGGGCAGGATAGACGACTGGAGAATAGAGAAACAACGATAAAAGCCGTGCTGTGATCAGTGGATGCAGAGTACATTGAAATTGGTAATCGAAGCAAAAAAGCGCTACACACTATAAAATACAATGTAGAGGATAAACGCAAACGCTTGAGTTGTGGCCTGCGCTTCAGCAATAGTCCTAGAGGAAAGTGCGCCCTCAGGTAAAAGGGGTTCGGGATGGGGATAAAATTGAGCCTGATTTTCGATGACCCGCCGCCGGCCAGCAGCTTTTGCCATTTTACTAAAGTAGGCCTTCTAGCCCCGTAATTTTTTTCTAATCCCCAGAAATTACCAGCCCTCCCCTTGCCTTGGGTCGTTCTAAAATAATAGAGCCAGATAATTAGGCCGTGTCCTGGGACAATGCAAAGATAAGTATAATTACAGGTAGTTTTTTGTCACTTCCGTACTGCATAATCTTTTAGGTATTAGTGCGTATTTAATAATGAATTATACAGTCAGTCCTCCCCAACACAAACGGACCGCACTTAGGATGTGTAAAAGGGGACTATTAGAAAAGGCTCAGAGAGGCAGAGCGATGAAAGAGCAGAATTTTAGATTTCTTGGCATTAAAAAATATATGCTCTGCAGTTAGTAAGCTAAAGAGAAAACTACTCGAAACACATCCGTCTCAGGCCGCGATTCTAAAATGACTTTATTTCTCTTCCCAAACCAGCCACCCGTGAGATCCCAGGCCTGAAAATTGGGGACAGGAAGCTAAAAGTCCAACCGCCTCAGACCCGCCCAACTTCATCAACCTCTTGTATGTCTCTCTTCTTAATGACCGCAGTCTTGTTTTGTTCTCCAAATTCTGCCTCCTTTGCCGTCAGTCCGCTTTTAGGCTTAAAAACAGGAAGCATCAGCAGTTTGCTGATCAGCTGGGACAAATTATTTAAAAAATTCATCTAAACCTTTCACGAAAGAGTTAATAGTCAGCAGAGACAGTACAAAACAAGCGTAACTTTTCTAGATGCTTTCGTTTGCGTGGGATAATTAAGACTTTCTTTGGCTTAGCAGGTAGTCAAATAAGAGGAATTAAGGGTGGTCTTCCGCCCCTCCTCATTCACAATGGTCTTCCATACCTTTCATCACCACAATGGTCTTCCATACCTTCCATCTCCACAATGGTCGTCCGCCCTTTTGCAATAGTCTTCCGCGCAGCACAGCATTCCACCCCTGCCACAGCTACAGCAGCACAGCATTCCACCCCTGCCATAGCTACAGCAGCACAGCATTCCACCTCTGCCATAGCTACAGCAGCACAGCATTCCACCCCTGCCATAGCTACAGCAGCACAGCATTCCACCCCTGCCACAGCTACAGCAGCACAGCATTCCACCCCTGCCATAGCTACAGCAGCACATTCCACCCCTGCCATAGCTACAGCAGCACATTCCACCCCTGCCATAGCTACAGCAGCACAGCATTTCACCCCTGCCACAGCTACAGCAGCACAGCATTACACCCCTGCCATAGCTATAGCAGCACAGCATTCCACCCCTGCCATAGCTACAGCAGCACAGCATTCCACCCCTGCCACAGCTACAGCAGCACAGCATTCCACCCCTGCCATAGCTACAGCAGCACATTCCACCCCTGCCATAGCTACAGCAGCACAGCATTCCACCCCTGCCATAGCTATAGCAGCACAGCATTCCACCCCTGCCATAGCTACAGCAGCACAGCATTCCACCCCTGCCATAGCTACAGCAGCACAGCATTCCACCCCTGCCACAGCTACAGCAGCACAGCATTCCACCCCTGCCATAGCTACAGCAGCACATTCCACCCCTGCCATAGCTACAGCAGCACAGCATTCCACCCCTGCCATAGCTACAGCAGCACAGCATTACACCCCTGCCATAGCTACAGCAGCACAGCATTCCACCCCTGCCATAGCTATAGCAGCACAGCATTCCACCCCTGCCATAGCTACAGCAGCACAGCATTCCACCCCTGCCATAGCTACAGCAGCACAGCATTCCACCCCTGCCATAGCTACAGCAGCACAGCATTACACCCCTGCCATAGCTACAGCAGCACAGCATTCCACCCCTGCCATAGCTACAGCAGCACAGCATTCCACCCCTGCCA
The DNA here is from genome assembly GCA_950097015.1 of Macrostomum hystrix. Lineage (NCBI taxonomy): Eukaryota > Metazoa > Platyhelminthes > Macrostomidae > Macrostomum > Macrostomum hystrix. The sequence continues at coordinate 9,403,421 of CATNEN010000025.1, forward strand.
TAGCTACAGCAGCACAGCATTCCACCCCTGCCACAGCTACAGCAGCACAGCATTCCACCTCTGCCACAGCTACAGCAGCACAGCATTCCACCCCTGCCATAGCTACAGCAGCACAGCATTCCACCCCTGCCATAGCTACAGCAGCACAGCATTCCACCCCTGCCACAGCTACAGCAGCACAGCATTCCACCCCTGCCATAGCTACAGCAGCACATTCCACCCCTGCCATAGCTACAGCAGCACAGCATTACACCCCTGCCATAGCTACAGCAGCACAGCATTCCACCCCTGCCATAGCTACAGCAGCACAGCATTCCACCCCTGCCATAGCTACAGCAGCACAGCATTCCACCCCTGCCACAGCTACAGCAGCACATTCCACCCCTGCCATAGCTACAGCAGCACAGCATTTCACCCCTGCCACAGCTACAGCAGCACAGCATTACACCCCTGCCATAGCTATAGCAGCACAGCATTCCACCCCTGCCACAGCTACAGCAGCACAGCATTACACCCCTGCCATAGCTACAGCAGCACAGCATTCCACCCCTGCCACAGCTACAGCAGCACAGCATTCCACCCCTGCCATAGCTACAGCAGCACAGCATTCCACCCCTGCCATAGCTACAGCAGCACAGCATTCCACCCCTGCCATAGCTACAGCAGCACAGCATTCCACCCCTGCCATAGCTACAGCAGCACAGCATTCCACCCCTGCCATAGCTACAGCAGCACAGCATTCCACCCCTGCCATAGCTACAGCAGCACATTCCACCCCTGCCATAGCTACAGCAGCACAGCATTCCACCCCTGCCACAGCTACAGCAGCACAGCATTCCACCCCTGCCATAGCTACAGCAGCACAGCATTCCACCCCTGCCACAGCTACAGCAGCACAGCATTACACCTCTGCCACAGCTACAGCAGCACAGCATTCCACCCCTGCCACAGCTACAGCAGCACAGCATTCCACCCCTGCCACAGCTACAGCAGCACAGCATTACACCCCTGCCATAGCTACAGCAGCACAGCATTACACCCCTGCCATAGCTACAGCAGCACAGCATTCCACCCCTGCCATAGCTACAGCAGCACAGCATTCCACCCCTGCCATAGCTACAGCAGCACAGCATTCCACCCCTGCCATAGCTACAGCAGCACAGCATTCCACCCCTGCCATAGCTACAGCAGCACAGCATTCCACCCCTGCCATAGCTACAGCAGCACAGCATTCCACCCCTGCCATAGCTACAGCAGCACATTCCACCCCTGCCATAGCTACAGCAGCACAGCATTTCACCCCTGCCACAGCTACAGCAGCACAGCATTACACCCCTGCCATAGCTATAGCAGCACAGCATTCCACCCCTGCCACAGCTACAGCAGCACAGCATTACACCCCTGCCATAGCTACAGCAGCACAGCATTCCACCCCTGCCACAGCTACAGCAGCACAGCATTACACCCCTGCCATAGCTACAGCAGCACAGCATTCCACCCCTGCCATAGCTACAGCAGCACAGCATTCCACCCCTGCCATAGCTACAGCAGCACAGCATTCCACCCCTGCCACAGCTACAGCAGCACATTCCACCCCTGCCATAGCTACAGCAGCACAGCATTTCACCCCTGCCACAGCTACAGCAGCACAGCATTCCACCCCTGCCATAGCTACAGCAGCACAGCATTCCACCCCTGCCATAGCTACAGCAGCACAGCATTACACCCCTGCCATAGCTACAGCAGCACAGCATTCCACCCCTGCCATAGCTACAGCAGCACTTTTAAATCATCTTGATCTTTAACGGTCGAATTGTTACCAGGCGATTTTACTAAAGGAGGACAAGTTTGACTTTGGCTTAGGAAGGCTAGGATTTTGAGTGGAGCTAGCCGACCGTTGTGCGTGTGCGTGTGTGTTTGTGTGTGTCCTAGCAAGCGTTGAGTGCAGGTAATACACACTGAGAGAGAGTGTGTGTGTGTGTTTGAGTGAAAGTGAAAAAGACTGATGGGGAAGTCAGTGAGTGAGAGAGTTTTTTGAAGTGGAGGCGAGAAGCGTTGAGGTGGCAAGGAGCGGAGCAGGGTGAGAGAAATGTGATAGAGCGAGAGAAGTGTGGTAGAGTGAGAGAAATGAGGTAGAGTGAGACAAGGAGTGGGGTAGAGTGAGACAAGGATTGGGGTAGAGTGAGATAAGGATTTGGGTAGAGTGAGATAAGGAGTGGGTAGAGTGAGATAAGGAGTGGGGTAGAGTGAGATAAGGAGTGGGTAGAGTGAGATAAGGAGTGGGGTAGAGTGAGATAAGGAGTGGGGTAGAGTGAGATAAGGAGTGGGGTAGAGTGAGATAAGGAGTGGGGTAGAGTGAGATAAGGAGTGGGGTAGAGTGAGACAAGGATTGGGGTAGAGTGAGACAAGGAGTGGGGTAAAGTGAGATAAGGAGTGTGGTAGAGTGAGACAAGGAGTGGGGTAAAGTGAGATAAGGAGTGTGGTAGAGTGAGACAAGGATTGGGGTAGAGTGAGACAAGGATTGGGGTAGAGTGAGACAAGGAGTGGGGTAAAGTGAGATAAGGAGTGTGGTAGAGTGAGACAAGGATTGGGGTAGAGTGAGACAAGGATTGGGGTAGAGTGAGACAAGGATTGGGGTAGAGTGAGACAAGGATTGGGGTAGAGTGGAAGGCGAGTCCAGTAAAAGTTATTCCAGAAAGCTACTTAATATTCAATGCCAGAGAGAGAAGTAAGGAAGGAGATAGGATAGAAGAATACAGAAATTACTAGGGAAGCAGATAGTGGAGCGGGTTGGAGTACGGATATAGAAGGCGTAGGAGAAGCCAGAAATGAGGCAGGCAGAGAAAGCTGTGTCAGCCGGGATGGCATTTAGCCGAAAGCTTAATCCCCCAGACCCAATAGGAGAAGCGGCTTGTACAAGAGCTTAGGTTTAATAAGGGGCTAATGACAGAAGAACTGGCACAGTTCACACCGAAATTCAAGGGCTCAGCTTAGCATTTCTGTCTGACTAATCACAGCTCGGCCAGACAGAGCTATAAGCCATGCCGGCCTCTTAAAGAGTATATCTGCTTATTTATAATAAAATAACGGAAAGGAGATTTTGCCGAGGTGGAAAACAATTAGTAGCGATAGCTAAAGAATTTCTTCCATCAGTTCGCTACCAATTTGCCAACTTTCAATAATTGATCTGATCATTAATATGATGAGCGGTTCATTAATTAGCTTTGCGTCACAAACCATCAGTACCGAGTGCTTCGTGACAGCCTGAACGACAGATCCCACAGACCCACAGAGAGAACTAAAAAAATAGAATCTCGCCTCAGCAAGCTAACCCTGAATAAATTAGCACTAACCCAGGACACCACAACTGCTCAGTGATAACCAAGCTAGAGAGAGAGATAGTTGAATTCGCTCACGATAACGATAATGACCAGGACTGCGATAACGATGATAATGAAGGGAGAAAAAATTCAAGTTCCCATATAACTTTCTCCCCACTGCTTTGCCCCTAGCCCTCCACACATAGCAAAAAAAATTCTCCTATCTCTAAATCCCAATAAGGAAGTGTGGATGGACTGTTTGCCAAACGCTCATATTTCTACAATGAGTTACCAGATGTGGGGCTTGAAAACTGGCCAAATAGATTATTGAGTTAATAGAGGACGCCACGACCTGGCTAAGTTTAGTTTTGGGGACAAACTTTTTAACAAAACACACACACACGGGTGGATTACATAGCCATCAATCGACTGTTTTTCTGTTAAGTTACACGACAGCACAGAAACAAGTTTTAGATCTATGCGTGTGTGTGTGTGTGTGTGTGTGTGTGTGTGTGTGTGTTTCTCATCTGTTCGCTCCATTTCCGCTAGTTCGGAACAGAATCTACTCACCTTTTGAGTCTGGACAAGAGGACAGAAGTTGAGAATGTGTATCCTTACCCAAGCTGGTCAGGAAGGGAGAGAAAAAAGTTTTTCAAGCAGAAAAAAGTGTTGTCAGCAACGATTTAACCAAAAAACTACTGTAATTCCTTAAATACTGTTGTTCTAAAAAGTATTACAGAAAGCCAACATAGGCGGAAGGGAGAATGTAATTGCGACGAGATAGTTGAAAAAAATAGGAAGAGTTGGAGAAAAGGAAATAGTGGAAACTGGGTTAGAAAGCGAGGTGGAAGAGGAATGGGAGACGTTTGAGGAAGACAGGTGATACGAAGAGGCTAAAGGGAGAAGATAAGAGAGAGTTGATGGAGAGAGGGTAGAGGGAGGATGGGAAAGAACGATAGAGGAGAGAGGAGAGGAAGAGAGGAGAGAAAGAGGGAAGAGGGAGAGAGGAGAGGGAGAGAGGAGAGGGAGATAAAGGAGAGGGAGATAAAGGAGAGGGAGATAAAGGAGTGGGAGATAAAGGAGTGGGAGATAAAGGAGAGGGAGATAAAGGAGAGGAAGATAAAGGAGTGGGAGATAAAGGAGTGGGAGATAAAGGAGAGGAAGATAAAGGAGTGGGAGATAAAGGAGAGGGAGATAAAGGAGAGGAAGATAAAGGAGTGGGAGATAAAGGAGAGGGAGATAAAGGAGAGGAAGATAAAGGAGTGGGAGATAAAGGAGAGGGAGATAAAGGAGAGGAAGATAAAGGAGTGGGAAATAAAGGAGAGGAAGATAAAGGAGAGGAAGATAAAGGAGTGGGAGATAAAGGAGAGGAAGATAAAGGAGAGGGAGATAAAGGAGAGGGAGATAAAGCAGTGGGAGATAAAGGAGAGGAAGATAAAGGAGTCGGAGATAAAGGAGAGGGAGATAAAGGAGAGGGAGATAAAGGAGTGGGAGATAAAGGAGAGGAAGATAAAGGAGTGGGAGATAAAGGAGAGGGAGATAAAGGAGAGGAAGATAAAGGAGAGGGAGATAAAGGAGAGGGAGATAAAGGAGAGGAAGATAAAGGAGAGGGAGATAAAGAAGAGGACGATAAAGGAGTGGGAGACAAAGGAGTGGGAGATAAAGAAGAGGACGATAAAGGAGTGGGAGATAAAGGAGAGGGAGATAAAGGAGAGGAAGATAAAGGAGTGGGAGATAAAGAAGAGGACGATAAAGGAGTGGGAGACAAAGGAGTGGGAGATAAAGAAGAGGACGATAAAGGAGTGGGAGATAAAGGAGAGGGAGATAAAGAAGAGGACGATAAAGGAGTGGGAGACAAAGGAGTGGGAGATAAAGAAGAGGACGATAAAGGAGTGGGAGATAAAGGAGAGGGAGATAAAGAAGAGGACGATAAAGGAGTGGGAGACAAAGGAGTGGGAGATAAAGAAGAGGACGATAAAGGAGTGGGAGATAAAGGAGAGGGAGATAAAGGAGAGGAAGATAAAGGAGTGGGAGATAAAGAAGAGGACGATAAAGGAGTGGGAGACAAAGGAGTGGGAGATAAAGAAGAGGACGATAAAGGAGTGGGAGATAAAGGAGAGGGAGATAAAGAAGAGGACGATAAAGGAGTGGGAGACAAAGGAGTGGGAGATAAAGAAGAGGACGATAAAGGAGTGGGAGATAAAGGAGAGGGAGATAAAGAAGAGGACGATAAAGGAGTGGGAGACAAAGGAGTGGGAGATAAAGAAGAGGACGATAAAGGAGTGGGAGACAAAGGAGTGGGAGGAACAGTAAATAAAAACTTAAAAGACAGATGAAACGTTGGGGCAGGATAGACGACTGGAGAATAGAGAAACAACGATAAAAGCCGTGCTGTGATCAGTGGATGCAGAGTACATTGAAATTGGTAATCGAAGCAAAAAAGCGCTACACACTATAAAATACAATGTAGAGGATAAACGCAAACGCTTGAGTTGTGGCCTGCGCTTCAGCAATAGTCCTAGAGGAAAGTGCGCCCTCAGGTAAAAGGGGTTCGGGATGGGGATAAAATTGAGCCTGATTTTCGATGACCCGCCGCCGGCCAGCAGCTTTTGCCATTTTACTAAAGTAGGCCTTCTAGCCCCGTAATTTTTTTCTAATCCCCAGAAATTACCAGCCCTCCCCTTGCCTTGGGTCGTTCTAAAATAATAGAGCCAGATAATTAGGCCGTGTCCTGGGACAATGCAAAGATAAGTATAATTACAGGTAGTTTTTTGTCACTTCCGTACTGCATAATCTTTTAGGTATTAGTGCGTATTTAATAATGAATTATACAGTCAGTCCTCCCCAACACAAACGGACCGCACTTAGGATGTGTAAAAGGGGACTATTAGAAAAGGCTCAGAGAGGCAGAGCGATGAAAGAGCAGAATTTTAGATTTCTTGGCATTAAAAAATATATGCTCTGCAGTTAGTAAGCTAAAGAGAAAACTACTCGAAACACATCCGTCTCAGGCCGCGATTCTAAAATGACTTTATTTCTCTTCCCAAACCAGCCACCCGTGAGATCCCAGGCCTGAAAATTGGGGACAGGAAGCTAAAAGTCCAACCGCCTCAGACCCGCCCAACTTCATCAACCTCTTGTATGTCTCTCTTCTTAATGACCGCAGTCTTGTTTTGTTCTCCAAATTCTGCCTCCTTTGCCGTCAGTCCGCTTTTAGGCTTAAAAACAGGAAGCATCAGCAGTTTGCTGATCAGCTGGGACAAATTATTTAAAAAATTCATCTAAACCTTTCACGAAAGAGTTAATAGTCAGCAGAGACAGTACAAAACAAGCGTAACTTTTCTAGATGCTTTCGTTTGCGTGGGATAATTAAGACTTTCTTTGGCTTAGCAGGTAGTCAAATAAGAGGAATTAAGGGTGGTCTTCCGCCCCTCCTCATTCACAATGGTCTTCCATACCTTTCATCACCACAATGGTCTTCCATACCTTCCATCTCCACAATGGTCGTCCGCCCTTTTGCAATAGTCTTCCGCGCAGCACAGCATTCCACCCCTGCCACAGCTACAGCAGCACAGCATTCCACCCCTGCCATAGCTACAGCAGCACAGCATTCCACCTCTGCCATAGCTACAGCAGCACAGCATTCCACCCCTGCCATAGCTACAGCAGCACAGCATTCCACCCCTGCCACAGCTACAGCAGCACAGCATTCCACCCCTGCCATAGCTACAGCAGCACATTCCACCCCTGCCATAGCTACAGCAGCACATTCCACCCCTGCCATAGCTACAGCAGCACAGCATTTCACCCCTGCCACAGCTACAGCAGCACAGCATTACACCCCTGCCATAGCTATAGCAGCACAGCATTCCACCCCTGCCATAGCTACAGCAGCACAGCATTCCACCCCTGCCACAGCTACAGCAGCACAGCATTCCACCCCTGCCATAGCTACAGCAGCACATTCCACCCCTGCCATAGCTACAGCAGCACAGCATTCCACCCCTGCCATAGCTACAGCAGCACATTCCACCCCTGCCATAGCTACAGCAGCACAGCATTCCACCCCTGCCACAGCTACAGCAGCACAGCATTCCACCCCTGCCATAGCTACAGCAGCACATTCCACCCCTGCCATAGCTACAGCAGCACAGCATTCCACCCCTGCCATAGCTATAGCAGCACAGCATTCCACCCCTGCCATAGCTACAGCAGCACAGCATTCCACCCCTGCCATAGCTACAGCAGCACAGCATTCCACCCCTGCCACAGCTACAGCAGCACAGCATTCCACCCCTGCCATAGCTACAGCAGCACATTCCACCCCTGCCATAGCTACAGCAGCACAGCATTTCACCCCTGCCACAGCTACAGCAGCACAGCATTCCACCCCTGCCATAGCTACAGCAGCACAGCATTCCACCCCTGCCATAGCTACAGCAGCACATTCCACCCCTGCCATAGCTACAGCAGCACAGCATTTCACCCCTGCCATAGCTACAGCAGCACAGCATTACACCCCTGCCACAGCTACAGCAGCACAGCATTACACCCCTGCCATAGCTATAGCAGCACAGCATTCCACCCCTGCCACAGCTACAGCAGCACAGCATTACACCCCTGCCACAGCTACAGCAGCACAGCATTCCACCCCTGCCATAGCTACAGCAGCACAGCATTCCACCCCTGCCACAGCTACAGCAGCACAGCATTCCACCCCTGCCACAGCTACAGCAGCACAGCATTCCACCTCTGCCATAGCTACAGCAGCACAGCATTACACCCCTGCCATAGCTACAGCAGCACAGCATTCCACCCCTGCCACAGCTACAGCAGCACAGCATTCCACCCCTGCCACAGCTACAGCAGCACAGCATTCCACCCCTGCCATAGCTACAGCAGCACAGCATTCCACCCCTGCCATAGCTACAGCAGCACAGCATTCCACCCCTGCCATAGCTACAGCAGCACAGCATTCCACCCCTGCCATAGCTACAGCAGCACAGCATTCCACCTCTGCCATAGCTACAGCAGCACAGCATTCCACCCCTGCCACAGCTACAGCAGCACAGCATTCCACCTCTGCCATAGCTACAGCAGCACAGCATTCCACCCCTGCCATAGCTACAGCAGCACAGCATTCCACCTCTGCCATAGCTACAGCAGCACAGCATTCCACCCCTGCCACAGCTACAGCAGCACAGCATTCCACCCCTGCCATAGCTACAGCAGCACAGCATTCCACCCCTGCCATAGCTACAGCAGCACAGCATTCCACCCCTGCCATAGCTACAGCAGCACAGCATTCCACCCCTGCCATAGCTACAGCAGCACAGCATTCCACCCCTGCCACAGCTACAGCAGCACAGCATTACACCCCTGCCATAGCTACAGCAGCACAGCATTCCACCCCTGCCACAGCTACAGCAGCACAGCATTCCACCCCTGCCATAGCTACAGCAGCACAGCATTCCACCCCTGCCATAGCTACAGCAGCACAGCATTCCACCCCTGCCATAGCTACAGCAGCACAGCATTCCACCCCTGCCATAGCTACAGCAGCACAGCATTCCACCCCTGCCATAGCTACAGCAGCACAGCATTCCACCCCTGCCATAGCTACAGCAGCACAGCATTCCACCCCTGCCATAGCTACAGCAGCACATTCCACCCCTGCCATAGCTACAGCAGCACAGCATTTCACCCCTGCCACAGCTACAGCAGCACAGCATTACACCCCTGCCATAGCTATAGCAGCACAGCATTCCACCCCTGCCACAGCTACAGCAGCACAGCATTACACCCCTGCCATAGCTACAGCAGCACAGCATTCCACCCCTGCCATAGCTACAGCAGCACAGCATTCCACCCCTGCCATAGCTACAGCAGCACAGCATTCCACCCCTGCCACAGCTACAGCAGCACATTCCACCCCTGCCATAGCTACAGCAGCACAGCATTTCACCCCTGCCACAGCTACAGCAGCACAGCATTCCACCCCTGCCATAGCTACAGCAGCACAGCATTCCACCCCTGCCATAGCTACAGCAGCACAGCATTACACCCCTGCCATAGCTACAGCAGCACAGCATTCCACCCCTGCCATAGCTACAGCAGCACTTTTAAATCATCTTGATCTTTAACGGTCGAATTGTTACCAGGCGATTTTACTAAAGGAGGACAATTTTGACTTTGGCTTAGGAAGGCTAGGATTTTGAGTGGAGCTAGCCGACCGTTGTGCGTGTGTGTGTGTGTGTTTGTGTGTGTCCTAGCAAGCGTTGAGTGCAGGTAATACACACTAAGAGAGAGAGAGTGTGTGTGTGTTTGAGTGAAAGTGAAAAAGACTGATGGGGAAGTCAGTGAGTGAGAGAGTTTTTTGAAGTGGAGGCGAGAAGCGTTGAGGTGGCGGGGCAGCTGAAATTTCTAATTAATAGCCCACACTCACGAATGGATTGGGACATTGGGGGTGTGAGAATCGGGTAGTTGGTTTTGGTCGGGTACAAACCCGACGGCCCAATATTACTAGCGACATAAATTTATAAACGAATGCGCAGCTCCAATCAGAACTTGGCAGAGATTTTCAGTAAAGAATAATACTAAGAGACTGGGAGTTGCAGTAAGAAGCCACACATGCTATAGCGATTGCCTGATAGATATATATATTAGATAGAGATCGGTATATAGGCGCAAAGTTAAACTTGGATAGAAAACGGACCCCTAAGGATTGGAGGTAAAGGCAGCAGCAGCAGCAGCAGCAGCAGCAGCAGGGGAAGGAGTGGCGAGCAGTTTAATCGACCGCATTTTGGCTCCCTGATTGAAGAAGCCGCATCGCATGCGAAGAACTGGGAGCTGCAGTGGGGTTGCCTAAAGTATCGACACCCCGCACCCACCATCAGAACCTTTACACACTGACTTTACGCTTGAGTCTGGCAAGATTTGGATCAAAAGAGTCTGTATTGTCAACTTCTCAGCTGCTCACACCCCGTCGCTGTCCCTCTGTTTCTGCCTTTGACTCTGTCTGTGTCTTTCTCTAAAACACAAATACACACACACACACACACACACAAACACACATATCGCTCTGTATCTCTCTCACTCTCTGCCTTCTTTCTATCTCTGTGTGTTTGTGTGTCTTTCTGTCTCTCTGTCTCTCCGTTTCTCTCTCTCTGTCTCTCTGTCTCTCTCTTTGTTTCTCTGTTTCTCTGTTTCTCTGTTTCTCTCTCTCTGTTTCTCTGTCTCTCTGTCTCTCTCTCTCTGTCTCTCTCTCTCTGTCTCTCTGTTTCTCTCTCTCTGTCTCTCTGTTTCTCTCTCTCTGTCTCTCTGTTTCTCTCTCTCTTTCTCTCTCTTTGTTTCTCTGTTTCTCTGTTTCTCTGTTTCTCTCTCTCTGTCTCTCTGTCTCTCTGTATCTCTCTCTCTCTGTCTCTCTATCTCTCTGTCTCTCTGTCTCTCTGTCTCTCTGTATCTCTCTCTCTCTGTCTCTCTATCTCTCTGTCTCTCTGTCTCTCTGTTTCTCTGTTTCTCTGTTTCTCTGTTTCTCTCTCTCTGTCTCTCTGTTTCTCTCTCTCTGTCTCTCTGTTTCTCTCTCTCTTTCTCTCTCTTTGTTTCTCTGTTTCTCTGTTTCTCTGTTTCTCTCTCTCTGTTTCTCTGTCTCTCTGTCTCTCTCTCTCTGTCTCTCTGTTTCTCTCTCTCTGTCTCTCTGTCTCTCTCTCTCTGTCTCTCTGTTTCTCTCTCTGTGTCTCTCTGTCTCTCTGTCTCTCTGTTTCTCTCTCTCTGTCTCTCTGTCTCTCTCTTTGTTTCCCTGTTTCTCTGTTTCTCTCTCTCTGTCTCTCTGTCTCTCTGTTTCTCTCTCTCTGTCTCTCTGTCTCTCTCTTTGTTTCTCTGTCTCTCTGTCTCTCTGTTTCTCTCTCTCTGTCTCTCTGTCTCTCTCTTAGTTTCTCTGCTTCTCTCTCTGTTTCTCTGTTTCTCTGTCTCTCTGTCTCTCTCTCTTTGTTTCTCTGTCTCTCTTTGTTTCTCTGTCTCTCTCTCTGTCTCTCTGTCTCTCTGTCTCTCTGTCTCTCTGTCTCTCTATCTCTCTGTCTCTCTGTCTCTCTGTCTCTCTGTATCTCTCTCTCTCTGTCTCTCTATCTCTCTGTCTCTCTGTCTCTCTGTCTCTCTGTATCTCTCTCTCTCTGTCTCTCTATCTCTCTGTCTCTCTGTCTCTCTGTTTCTCTGTTTCTCTGTTTCTCTGTCTCTCTCTCTCTGTCTCTCTGTTTCTCTCTCTCTGTCTCTCTGTCTCTCTCTCTCTGTCTCTCTGTTTCTCTCTCTGTGTCTCTCTGTCTCTCTGTCTCTCTGTTTCTCTCTCTCTGTCTCTCTGTCTCTCTCTTTGTTTCCCTGTTTCTCTGTTTCTCTCTCTCTGTCTCTCTGTCTCTCTGTTTCTCTCTCTCTGTCTCTCTGTCTCTCTCTTTGTTTCTCTGTCTCTCTGTCTCTCTGTTTCTCTCTCTCTGTCTCTCTGTCTCTCTCTTAGTTTCTCTGTTTCTCTGTTTCTCTGTCTCTCTGTCTCTCTCTCTTTGTTTCTCTGTCTCTCTTTGTTTCTCTGTCTCTCTCTGTCTCTCTGTTTCTCTCTCTCTGTCTCTCTGTCTCTCTGTCTCTCTGTTTCTCTCTCTCTGTCTCTCTGTCTCTCTGTATCTCTCTCTCTCTGTCTCTCTATCTCTCTGTCTCTCTGTCTCTCTGTCTCTCTGTATCTCTCTCTCTCTGTCTCTCTATCTCTCTGTCTCTCTGTCTCTCTGTTTCTCTGTTTCTCTGTTTCTCTTTGTTTCACTCTGCCCCTCTCTGTCTTTGCGTCTGTCTGTCTCTCTGTCCCTGTATCTCTTCCTTTGTCTCTATTTGTCTCTCTCCCCCTATCTATCTCTGTCTCTCTGTCTGTTTTTCTGTCCGTCTAATTTTCGAATCACGGTATTTTCAAATAAGTCATTTTAAAAGACGTTCGTACAACAATACCCGGCCTTATAAAGTCAGAAAGAAGTATAAAGTAAATCTGATAGTTGTAAGAGACTGGTGTCTAGTATTCTCCTGTTTATATTTCGATATCTCGTAGGAGATTCTCAGACCAGGTTCTTAGGCCACCCCGCGGGCTGAGTGTGTGTGTGTGTGTGTGTGTGTGTGTGTGTGTGTGTGTGTGAGCAATCTGGCTGAGACCGCTTTGGAATAGACGTTAGAAGATGAAGGTCTGGGGTAGAAATTTCCGACTATTTATAGAGTGTAATCGATGAAATCGAATGCTCACGAAATAAGGGAAACCTTACTACAGAAATAAATAAATTGGGAAATATGTATAGACCAACTCGTACAGGTTTCTATACTAGTTGGAGCTAGGGACGTGGCTGTAGTCAATTTTAACCCAAACATCAGTGCTAAGAGTAGACTATCGATAATACAAAGTACAATAAAAGTACATTATGCTATAAATGTGAGACACACTGAGCCTATGATGATGAGACAGACTGAGCCGATGATGATGAGACAGACGGAGCCTATGATGATGAGACAGACTGAGCCTATGATGATGAGACAGACTGAGGCTATGATGATGAGACACACTGAGGCTATGATGATGAGACAGACTGAGGCTATGATGATGAGACACACTGAGGCTATGATGATGAGACAGACTGAGGCTATGAAGATGAGACAGACTGAGCATATGATGATGAGACAGACTGAGCCTATGATGATGAGACAGACTGAGGCTATGATGATGAGATAGACTGAGGCTATGATGATGAGACAGACTGAGGCTATGATGATGAGACAGACTGAGGCTATGAAGATGAGACAGACTGAGCCTATGATGATGAGACAGACTGAGGCTATGATGATGAGACAGACTGAGGCTATGATGATGAGACACACTGAGGCTATGATGATGAGACAGACTGAGGCTATGATGATGAGACAGACTGAGGCTATGATGATGAGACAGACTGAGGCTATGATGATGAGACAGACTGAGCCTATGATGATGAGACAGACTGAGCCTATGATGATGAGACAGACTGAGGCTATGATGATGAGACACACTGAGCCTATGATGATGAGACAGACTGAGGCTATGATGATGAGACAGACTGAGGCTATGATGATGAGACACACTGAGGCTATGATGATGAGACAGACTGAGGCTATGATGATGAGACAGACGGAGGCTATGAAGATAAGACAGACTGAGGCTATGATGATGAGACAGACTGAGGCTATGATGATGAGACAGACTGAGGCTATGATGATGAGACAGACTGAGGCTATGATGATGAGACAGACGGAGGCTATGAAGATAAGACAGACTGAGGCTATGATGATGAGATAGACTGAGGCTATGATGATGAGACAGACTGAGGCTATGATGATGAGACAGACTGAGGCTATGATGATGAGACAGACTGAGGCTATGATGATGAGACAGACTGAGGCTATGATGATGAGACAGACGGAGGCTATGAAGATAAGACAGACTGAGGCTATGATGATGAGACAGACTGAGGCTATGATGATGAGACAGACTGAGGCTATGATGATGAGACAGACGGAGGCTATGAAGATAAGACAGACTGAGGCTATGATGATGAGACAGACTGAGGCTATGATGATGAGATAGACTGAGGCTATGATGATGAGACAGACTGAGGCTATGATGATGAGACAGACTGAGGCTATGATGATGAGACAGACTGAGGCTATGATGATGAGACAGACTGAGGCTATGATGATGAGACAGACTGAGGCTATGATGATGAGACAGACTGAGGCTATGATGATGAGACAGACTGAGGCTATGATGATGAGACAGACTGAGGCTATGATGATGAGACAGACGGAGGCTATGAAGATAAGACAGACTGAGGCTATGATGATGAGATAGACTGAGGCTATGATGATGAGACAGACTGAGGCTATGATGATGAGACACACTGAGCCTATGATGATGAGACAGACTGAGCCTATGATGATGAGACAGACTGAGGCTATGATGATGAGACACACTGAGGCTATGATGTTGAGACAGACTGAGGCTATGATGATGAGACACACTGAGGCTATGATGATGAGACAGACTGAGGCTATGAAGATGAGACAGACTGAGCCTATGATGATGAGACAGACTGAGGCTATGATGATGAGACAGACTGAGGCTATGATGATGAGACAGACGGAGGCTATGATGATGAGACAGACGGAGGCTATGAAGATAAGACAGACTGAGGCTATGATGATGAGACAGACTGAGGCTATGATGATGAGACAGACTGAGGCTATGATGATGAGACAGACTGAGGCTATGATGATGAGACAGACGGAGGCTATGAAGATAAGACAGACTGAGGCTATGATGATGAGATAGACTGAGGCTATGATGATGAGACAGACTGAGGCTATGATGATGAGACAGACTGAGGCTATGATGATGAGACAGACTGAGGCTATGATGATGAGACAGACTGAGGCTATGATGATGAGACACACTGAGGCTATGATGATGAGACAGACTGAGGCTATGATGATGAGACACACTGAGGCTATGATGATGAGACAGACTGAGCCTATGATGATGAGACAGACTGAGGCTATGATGATGAGACAGACTGAGGCTATGAAGATGAGACAGACTGAGCCTATGATGATGAGACAGACTGAGGCTATGATGATGAGACAGACTGAGGCTATGATGATGAGACACACTGAGGCTATGATGATGAGACAGACTGAGGCTATGATGATGAGACAGACTGAGGCTATGATGATGAGACAGACTGAGGCTATGATGATGAGACAGACTGAGGCTATGATGATGAGACAGACTGAGCCTATGATGATGAGACAGACTGAGGCTATGATGATGAGACACACTGAGCCTATGATGATGAGACAGACTGAGGCCTATGATGATGAGACAGACTGAGGCTATGATGATGAGACACACTGAGCCTATGATGATGAGACAGACTGAGCCTATGATGATGAGACAGACTGAGGCTATGATGATGAGACACACTGAGGCTATGATGATGAGACAGACTGAGGCTATGATGATGAGACACACTGAGGCTATGATGATGAGACAGACTGAGGCTATGAAGATGAGACAGACTGAGCCTATGATGATGAGACAGACTGAGGCTATGATGATGAGACAGACTGAGGCTATGATGATGAGACAGACTGAGGCTATGATGATGAGACAGACTGAGGCTATGATGATGAGACAGACTGAGGCTATGATGATGAGACAGACTGAGGCTATGAAGATAAGACAGACTGAGGCTATGATGATGAGACAGACTGAGGCTATGATGATGAGACAGACTGAGCCTATGATGATGAGACAGACTGAGGCTATGATGATGAGACACACTGAGGCTATGATGATGAGACAGACTGAGGCTATGATGATGAGACACACTGAGGCTATGATGATGAGACAGACTGAGGCTATGATGATGAGACAGACTGAGCCTATGATGATGAGACAGACTGAGGCTATGATGATGAGACAGACTGAGGCTATGATGATGAGACAGACTGAGGCTATGATGATGAGACAGACTGAGGCTATGATGATGAGACAGACTGAGGCTATGATGATGAGACAGACTGAGGCTATGATGATGAGACAGACTGAGGCTATGATGATGAGACAGACTGAGGCTATGATGATGAGACAGACTGAGGCTATGATGATGAGACAGACTGAGGCTATGATGATGAGACAGACTGAGGCTATGATGATGAGACAGACTGAGGCTATGAAGATAAGACAGACTGAGGCTATGATGATGAGACAGACTGAGGCTATGATGATGAGACAGACTGAGCCTATGATGATGAGACAGACTGAGCCTATGATGATGAGACAGACTGAGGCTATGATGATGAGACAGACTGAGCCTATGATGATGAGACAGACTGAGCCTATGATGATGAGACAGACTGAGGCTATGATGATGAGACAGACTGAGGCTATGATGATGAGACACACTGAGGCTATGATGATGAGACAGACTGAGGCTATGATGATGAGAAAGACACAGAAAAACATTAATATTTTCTAGCAGAAAATGTTAAAGTTTAGAACATTAGAATTCAAATGTCTCGGCGCAAGAGCTGAAGAACCGATTGCCCACCAAAATGGGGTTAGAATTTTGATAAGAATTAACAAATTTGTTTAAGTCTTCTGGGACGGACCAATGGTGAATATTGCCTTAATCCGGCATCTAAAATGATTCCCATGTGGGGGGGTCAGAAATTCAAGACTGAGGCTATGATGATGAGACAGACTGAGGCTATGATGATGAGACAGACTGAGGCTATGATGATGAGACAGACGGAGGCTATGAAGATAAGACAGACTGAGGCTATGATGATGAGATAGACTGAGGCTATGATGATGAGACAGACTGAGGCTATGATGATGAGACTGACTGAGGCTATGATGATGAGACAGACTGAGGCTATGATGATGAGACAGACTGAGGCTATGATGATGAGACAGACGGAGGCTATGAAGATAAGACAGACTGAGGCTATGATGATGAGACAGACTGAGGCTATGATGATGAGATAGACTGAGGCTATGATGATGAGACAGACTGAGGCTATGATGATGAGACAGACTGAGGCTATGATGATGAGACACACTGAGCCTATGATGATGAGACAGACTGAGCCTATGATGATGAGACAGACTGAGGCTATGATGATGAGACACACTGAGGCTATGATGATGAGACAGACTGAGGCTATGATGATGAGACAGACTGAGGCTATGATGATGAGACAGACTGAGGCTATGAAGATGAGACAGACTGAGCCTATGATGATAAGACAGACTGAGGCTATGATGATGAGACACACTGAGGCTATGATGATGAGACAGACTGAGGCTATGAAGATGAGACACACTGAGCCTATGATGAGACAGACTGAGCCTATGATGATGAGACAGACTGAGCCTATGATGATGAGACAGACTGAGGCTATGATGATGAGAAAGACACAGAAAAACATTAATATTTTCTAGCAGAAAATGTTAAAGTTTAGAACATTAGAATTCAAATGTCTCGGCGCAAGAGCTGAAGAACCGATTGCCCACCAAAATGGGGTTAGAATTTTGATAAGAATTAACAAATTTGTTTAAGTCTTCTGGGACGGACCAATGGTGAATATTGCCTTAATCCGGCATCTAAAATGATTCCCATGTGGGGGGGTCAGAAATTCAAGACTGTTGCTGTTGCTCGGCTACAAGAACAGGATATTCTTCTATCAGTTTTCACCCAAGCAAGACCCGACTGGGTCTGTCATTTCCCGCCCACTTGATCTACAAGAGCAGCTATTAGCATTGTCTTTCTACATGTCGCTTCTCCGTGTCGCTTACTGCTTTCCTAATTGTTATTTTCTTATCACTCCTCTGCTCGAGGAAATTAGCAGAAAAGGACCAGTTTCAGAATATATATATATATATAGGCAGCAAATCATTTTAGACTGAGAATCGCGTGCTGCAAAGTCTCAAATTAGTGAAGAAAATTGTTCTCAAAAAGAAACAGGCCGATAAGACCTAAATTGACAATGTTCTCAAGCTTCGATGAGGATTTCATTTCGGGGGTAAAAAATGGTGCTGGATAAGCCTGGAAAGAGGAGGGTGAGTAGCAGAGCGGTTAACGCGTCTGTCTCTCGCGCCAAGGTCCCTGAGCTCGATTCCGCGGTGAGGCCGCATTCATCTGGCGAGCAGCCGCGGAGAGAAGGATTGGTGGCTTGTCGTGAAATTTACGCCCTTTGAGGGCCAACCTCCAAGGCACAGTGAGAGTGTACACTGACTGACGATGAGAAAGTCAGGGCAGATGTACACACCTGTGTGAGTGTGTGCCTGCGTACAGTATCTGTGTGTGTGTTCAGGAGTCAGCGAAATTGGCAGAATTGCCTCCTCGCTGGCTGCAGGTCAAGTGTCACCAAATGATGTGCCAATGCCCGCAGCCCTCCTGATTATTGTTACTATCATTATTAGTAGACCCAGTAAAATTTAGTATTATTATTACTATTCTATTACGAGTACTATTTATTATCTAATTACTGTTAGCAACTGAATACTATAAGCTGTGACAGATACTGAATACTTACATCATACACGAATGGCTGCCAATAATGCTGCTGCTGCTGCTGCTGTTGTTGCTGCTGCTGCTGCTGCTGCTGTTGCTGCTGTTGCTGTTGCTGCTGCTGCTGCTGTTGCTGTTGCTGCTGCTGTTGCTGCTGCTGCTGCTGCTGCCGCTGATTAGGCGGCTCGCCCTGTCTAGACACCAGCAGCCTGACCGTGGATCCAACCGGAATGGAGCGAAGCAGTGACACGACATCAGCTTGACTGCGCCCAGTCAAGCCGAAGCCGTCGACCTCCAGCAGGCGGTCGCCGGTGCGAAGTCGGCCGTCGCGAATAGCCGAACCGCGGCCAAGGATGGTCTTGACGAAGATCGGACTGTCGTAGCTGGACCCGTCCGCTGTGGAGCTGTTGGACTCCGTCATTGTTGGAGCTGTCGACGATGCCGCGGCAATCAACGATGCATGATCTCTCGCCGCCACGGAGAACCCCAGGCCGTCGGGAGATTTCAATAAATCAACAGATAAGACGCGGCCGAGGGTGCGTACGTTCAGCGAGTTGGGAGAGACTGCAGCTGCTGTTGACAGCAGCTGCGAGGTCGGTGGAGGAGGAGGCGGAGGCAGTGGAGGAGACGGTAGCCTCTGAATTTTCGCTGAAGCGCCTGTTGCTGCTGCTGCTGTGCCGCCTCCATTCAAATAATTCAAGCTGTAGTCGACATTGTCAGGGTCCGAAAGCCGCCTACGCGGCGGCGGTAGAGGCGGTGGAGGCGGCGACGGCGGCGGCGGCAACGGCGGCGACTGGCGACGATCCATTAGAATGGCGCGGGCCACCTCGTCGAGGGTGTTCACCGGTTGCGGGGGCGGGGGCGGAGGCAGCGGAGGCGGTGATGACAGCGGAGATGGCGGCGGAGACGGTAGACGCCTTTGACGATGAAGAAGTCTGTTGGTTCGACGAGAGAGGTCAAAAGAGAGTTTATAGCGCAAAGTAATGCTGCGATTATAAGAAAAAGTAGGAGAAAGCAAAACACACTAACTAAACTGCAGGGTTGTGTGAACTGGGGGTGAGTGGCAGAGTTGTCTAACGCGTTTGCCTCTCGCACCTAGGTTCTGAGTTCGATTCCGAGGCGAGGCCGCATTCATCTGAGGCGCAGCCACGGAGAGAAGTCTTGGGAACTTGTCGTGCAATTTACGCCCTTGAGGGCCAAACTCCTCAGTGAAGTGTACAGTGCCTGACAATGAGAAAATCAGGGTAGATGTACACACCTGTGTGAGCTTGTGCTCAGGAGTAAGCGGAATGGGCAGAATTGCCTCCTCGCTGGCTGCTGGTCTACTGTCACCAGATGATGTGCCATTGCCCACAGCCCTCCTGCAATTACTATTATCAATATTATTAGGGTTGGTAAGCTGAAGATTGGCAAATTGAGACTCACTCAGCCGCAGCTTCGACTCCGTGTCTGAGCAAGCTGCCGTTCATCATTGGCCTGACTGGCTGCTGCTGCTGCTGCTGCTGCTGGTCAGCGCCGGTCATCATAAACGCAGGCGGCGGTGGCGGAAGTTCATCGTTGTAGCTGTCCGATTCGCATGCGCTGACGAGTCCGCCGCAGGTTGGCGGTAGCGGCGGACAGGTGTGCGCTATGAGCTGATGGAATCGGGGATGGATTTTAATAATCCCACATCGAAATAATAATACTAAATACGAGTAGAGATGCTTTTATAAGAAGAAATCTTAATTTTTTTATCGCTTAACTCTAAAATCGACGAATCAAGAAATCGACGAATCAAGAAATCGACGAATCAAGAAATGAACGAATCAAAGAAATGGACGAATCATAGAAATCTACGAATCAAGAAATCGACGAATCAAAGAAATAGACGAATCATAGAAATAGACGAATTAAGAAATCTACGAATCAAAGAAGTTATCGAATCAAGAAATCAATAAATCAGGAAGTCGATGACTCATGAAATCGATAAACAAAAGAATTGACGAAACAAGAAAGCTGTCAAATAAATATGATGAAGGAAACTTCACCCTTCATCCTGCAAACTTCATCCTTACTTTGTCTTGCAATTCAAAAGAAAAAAAGCACACTTCTTAACGTTAAACCTTCTTGAGACACCGTTTCAGGAATACATGTCCTTTCTCTGCCTTGAAGCAAACGACCTTTGCGCCAACCACTAGGGTGTTCAAGCGCTTTTCTTCTCAACTAAAGACTGACCAAAATTATAAAATGTGAAAAAATGTTTAGCCTTTGCCTCTGTACTTTGCTTACTGAGTATTGCTTTTGTAAGCAGCAGCAGCAGTCTTATGTAAGTCTGTCATTATCTATTTGTCTCTGATCTGTCTCTGTCTTTGCTGCTTCTTGGCTTTTTGATCTTTTAGAAAACAGCATGCGCCTTATTGGCCTTTTATATAAAAGTTAGAAAGCAAGTAAAGCCAGAAATACTCCCAATTAACAATAAAACCTCCTAATTTAGAATATCTCCCAAGCAAAAATCTCCGATCCATAAAATACACGAAGCTAAAAAAACTCTTAGGTTTTAAATATCCCAGGCTGGAAAATATCCCAAGCTGGAAAATATCCCAAGCTGGAAAATATCCCAAGCTAGAAAATATCCCAGGCTAGAAAATATCCCAAGCTGGAAAATATCCTAGCTGAAAAATATCCCAAGCTAGAAAATATCTCAAGCTGGAACATATCCCAAGCTGGAAAATATCCCAAGCTAGAAAAATATCCCAAGCTAGAAAATATCCCTAGCTGGAAAATATCCCTAGCTGAAAAATATCCCAAGCTAGAAAATATCTCAAGCTGGAAAATATCCCAAGGTGGAAAATATCCCAAGCTAGAATATATCTCCAGGCTTGAAAATATCCCAAGCTGGAATATCCCAAGCCAGGAAATCTCCGAATCAATAAAATCCCCATGTCCATAGACCAAAAATTGGAAATTTCCCGAAGCTATAATCTAATCAAGTTAATAGTGAAGAATAAAAGTTACAGAGCTGTGTACAGCTCTTCAGTCCGCGGACCGGGGAGGCGGCCTCATCAAACCAATTTTCTACCCCTGAGACCTAATATAAATCTAGTATCTAGTGTGAATCTTAAGACTGTAGCTAGATAAAATCTGATAATGACTGGACCAGTTAGTAACCAAACATAGACCTAAGAACATACGCCAAGCCTAAACCTATAACAGAAGTTCTTTGAAATGAAGGCCAGACTTACGTGCGGCGCATAGGCAGCTAGCCAGGCCTGCTCAAGGTCATAGGAGGCGGACCGACCGCCCAGTGACGCAGAGAAGGGTGGAGATGGAGCAGCAGGTACTGTGCCACTGGGCAAGCGGGCACAGCCGCACGAGAAGCTTCTAATTCTGCGGCGCGGCATGCTTAGGAAGGCTTTTGTCAGGCTTGTCTTCTACTGATTAAATTTGAATCTTATGTGGACTATTTCATAGGGCTAGTGCAGGACAATAAGGAATGTTTTTCCATTTGGAATGTTATATGCAAGCTCAACGCTTGTATAAACAGGAAAAGGTGTCATGCATAATTCTGAAACCCAGTCGCATAATTTCTGCATAACATTTTCTAAAATAATCTAGTAGAACTTTCAAACCTGTTTTGCACAGAACCAATGGTGTTTGAATTGGTCCGAATGTGCCTACTTTAAGTAGGCGTTATTTAGAATTGCTAGAAAATATGTATTAATCTAGAAAAAATTATACTTCACTATTATAAACTGGTTATTTGATCGATCGCCACTGAATTAAAGGAATTGAATCTACAGGAAAAAGTGTTTCTTTCGTTATTTAAAATACTCGTAGATAGATTATAAATACAAGTTATACTAACCCATTTCGGCCAGATGTACAGCAAGTGGCACACACTAGAGACAGATTTTCAGTCCATGGACTTTCGCACCGAACCAATTTTGATCCTAACTAATGCTGATACCAAGTGTCTTGATCAAGGACACAAACTATATTCTTAGCTGGGTTATACTAAGCTACAACAACTCCCACACTGGTTGGTTGAAAATATCTGCAACTTAAGACGTTTCAATTAAATGTGACATGGCTGCGAATGCGAACCTGGGACCTTATTATACGAAAAGCCACTCAGCTAATAAAGCCCAATGCTAACATGAAAGTGCACATAAGAGTTAACACATAAATCTTCAGTCTAGCAGATGTGAAAGCTGCAGACTCACAGCTCAAGAAACCAAAGCGGATTAACGCTCAGCTTCACTCCGCCCTGCTTTCCCGACTTCTTCTAGGGGAGACACGAAAACCCGTTAAGCCGATCTGACCTCCATATAGAGTCATAAGCTAGGTGATGCTGTTTTCGAATAGAACTGGCGGTAACAGCCTGAAAACAGTCTGTCACCAAAGCAGGCGTTCATTCAGATTCGTCCGATATTTTTTTAAAGAATCCATTAGAATCGAAAACCATTGCGTTTTTTTGAGACAAGAACACCATGTAGCTAGATAAAGAAACAGTCGTTGAAAAAGTGATGAGTTAATGCATTGCCCATGCTGCGCAAATAATAAAGGACACTGTGTTATTTATAAATACTTTTAGAAAAGACTGCTTTATTCAATTATATTCCACTCTTTACGGTGAACTAAATTTGAAAGCCGTCAAACGTCAGCATCCTCGAGATAATAAGCTATTCTTGTTCAAGACCCTGGTGACAAGGGCAGCGTACATTGCTCTGTAAAAACATCAATGACGAATCCATATTGTTTTAAATATACATATTGAACATTCTTTATGTTCTAACATGCCCTCTACCTGGGGCTGAGATTCGAACTCCCGACCATGCAAATAAATAAATAAAGTGTGCTCACCAGTTCCCGATCGTCCAGCACGTCGGCAACCCGGTCGCCCCAGTCCAGAATGCCGCCATCCCTGGCTAGAGACACTCGCGCCACCGTGAACGACGGCGAAGAGGAAGCTGGCGATGATGAGGCAGGCGAAGCTGTGGCCGCGGCTGACGCGGCTGCCAAGTAGCGCCTGGCCGCCTTGTCTACCAGGCTGCGAATTGTGAGATCTCCGCTGCCGCAGGGCACC
Organism: Macrostomum hystrix; assembly: GCA_950097015.1. Taxonomy (NCBI): domain Eukaryota; kingdom Metazoa; phylum Platyhelminthes; family Macrostomidae; genus Macrostomum; species Macrostomum hystrix. Next base: position 9,426,925 of record CATNEN010000025.1, read on the forward strand.
ACCAGTTTGGTATCGCCGAAGCTCACTGTCACCTTCATTTGGTAGCTGAGCCGACCGATCTGAATGGGGTTTTGATTTTTACTTCTCTGCTTTGGCGCTGGTTAAACCTGTTGTTTATGATCATGAGCGGCTGAGCTGCTGCTGCTGCTGCTGCTGCCGCGAGCCCGGCCTGAACTTTTCAGGCGTTCGCGCTGAAGTTCAATTGAAAACATATCTAATTTAATAAATCGACACAGTAAGTTTTCTGGTTGCTTGACTTTTAATTGTACTTTAGAGAGTTATAGAAGTACAGGCATTACATTAATCTAGCAAAAAAATGATGAAGAAAAAGGATTAAAAGCTCATAAAGCGTTCATTAATCTAAATGTACTCTTTAAACTTATAAAATATATATAATGCAAAATATGGTAAATTAGATTAATGGGTTAGCTGCATATTTTTAAAACAAGATTTGAATTAAAAAAATATTGTTAACTTTTTACTTTAGATTGAACTATATGGATACTAAGGCACATTTGGCAATGCAATAACTTTAAAAAAATAATAAACTTAGGCTAAAATTTGCACATAAAGTTGGTTTGTTTTAAACTGGCTGCAATCATATAAGAAAATACAAAATGAAATCCCACCATTAAGACAAAAATATTATTGCCAGACATTGACAATTTATATTTTCTTTAATGTCACATTGTCTTTCAAGTATAAAAAATCACATCTCACTAAGTAATGTGATTGATTTTATTACAGCGACTAAAAATTAGCTATTGATTTTATATCATAACTAAATCAGTACTATTCACCAGTTCAAGCACCCATTACTTTTGTATAATACACTCCTAATGTTTCAACATGCACTCAAACACCTGAGACCTAGATATTGTTTATCTAGAGTTGCATAAAATAAATATGATAATCATTAAATGAAATGAAAAAACGAGAATAGAAAGTAATGCCAAATTGGGGTTGAAAGGAAACTGGAAATTTCTTTTTGTCTTTCATGAAACTTGAAAATTGTTTTTCTAAACCTAAATTATTTACTTAATTCCAATTAATGAAATAATTTTTGCCACCATATAACAAACCAAAAAATGCAACACTAAACTTAAAGACAGGAAAATAAAATGACTAAATAATTGTCCTGAAAGCACAAAAAATAAAAAAGTACTATGCTGTCCAAGTTTAAGTAAGTAGGTTTTTTAGGCTTCATTTATCATTTTATCAATTTTTCAAGTTATAAATGCAAAAAATATTTATAAGGATAATAACAAAACTAAAAGTAAGAATGCTTATCTTATAAAACACAAAAATAAACTAACCTGTTTGCTCTCTTGTCCTGAATACAGAATGCTTAAAATTTGTAATAATATAAACCACAGATTCATTTGTAACATTTATTTAGAAAATTCTCATTTAGCTAATATATTTAGATCATAAATCTAGTTTTATATCAAAGAATTTTCTGGCAATAGTACTTTTTTACAATTATTTAATGAATGACACTAAAATTATTCTTTCGAATCGCTAAAGTTAAACGTTGTTAATAATAGACTGTTTATAAAACAATTAACAGCAACTGTATAGCTCGAAAATGTTAAGCTTCGTTGTCGTTCAGTAATTACTAGTATCATTTGGCTGTTGGCTTTTGGTTGTAACGATCAGACTTGTGAGTTCCAGACTTTCGCGAAACCATGAGGTTTTTTGCAAGCAGAGTCGGCCATAGCATAGCATATTAGTGTCAAATAGCTTTTTCCGATAAACTTGCTTAGTCAGTTTGTACTACGTTCTCGATATTCTTGCACTACAAGATTAAAAATATATCTGCAAAATATTTCTTGGAATATTCAGGTTTAAAAGAAAAGAGCGATAAAAATGTCAACTAAATAGATATGTATTTAACATTTTCTTGACATAAGAAAAATTAATTTTAGAAGTTTTTTTGCTGCGAATAAAATAGAACAGAAACATGAAAAGTTGCAGTTAGTCATTTTGTTTTATACAAAAACCCGTGACTTTTGTGTACGCTTTTAAATTATGATTCAATATTTTCATTGAATTTTTATCAAGTAACATTTCATTCTTTTAAAATACCTGGACCATAATAACACTGTGGCTACTTTTCCACTCTAATGTGTGCGTATTTTGTGTATATATTTACGTATATAAATACTAAAATTTACAACTACGAGTTATAATGGTGGATGGGAACATTGGAACAATATGTTCCAGCATGCATTTATATTTTTGATTACTAATTTCCTGCGAAGCTTTTCTTGTGCCAATTTTATTGCTATGCGAAGTCCTGCACGTCAGCAAGTTCTTTTAAGATAATAAATTCTCTGATGTAAACTGTTTTAATCTTCTTTTTATTACATTGCAGTGCTTTTTGTTTTTTACATACAGCTTTACTAGAATGCTTTATACACACATTCTCGTGCTAAATAGGATATTTTTTACCCCGAGTAGAAGAAAGAAAAAGACAGGAATTGCAGTATGCATAATGCTTGCCTTATATGTGTTTAACTTTTTAATTCTTAACTCTTTTAACGCACTTCTGCGCAAAGGAGAAAATCCTTGGATAAAGGTATTAGAATCGGCTAATAGAGCCCAATAAAACATTTCTGTTTTTAGTGGGAGTGTGGCCTTTAATATAGCTTCCTTGCTACATAACAATTTTAATAGGCAGTGTGACCCTCCAGAGGGAGACCTCCAGGATCAAAAGGTAGGGAAAAGTGGAGGGCTGTGGAGGGAAAAAATATCGAGTATGCTTCTTGTTTTTATTTGTTCTCGAGAGATCGGGTTTTGCGCTCAATTATCATTCGATCTTTCATCGTTTCACAATGAAATCAGCTGTCCAAACGGAGAATTATTCGACTCGATCGACCGGGGCAATCAAGAAGTCTGCAGACGCTTCCAAGACGCGTCATGGAGACGCGTCACATGACTCCAGGGACGCGCTGATCCACGTTGAACTTGAACACCTGGTACGCAGCCTCTGTGGGCCGCTCGCCGAAGCACTCTTCGTCGTCGCCGTCGCAAACAGCGCTGAGGCTGGACACCAGGACGAAGTCACCGCGTGGCGAAGCCGCCACACTGTGAGCATCGCCGAAACCCTGCATTGGAATCGACGAAGTTTTTGCTTATGTTAGGATTTTCGCCCGCGATTTTGTACGAAGGAATCAAATTACCGATCTAGGAATCACGTGACTAATCATTTGAACCCTTGCGCACCACTGAGTCCTGGCTGTTGTCAGGCACGAAGGTGAATCGGGTGACGAGAGCGTCGGTCTCCGGCCGGTAAGCGCTAACCATGCTTACTCCGGAGTCCTCCTGATGGTGCAGGGCCAGCAGGTTGCCAGTCAGATCGAAGGCGACGTCGAACACTCGGCCGAGGTCGTCGCCGCTGCCAAGAGAGCGCACGAACTGGCCGAATTCGGCGGGCTTGCGCAATCCGGCGCGGAAGCACTGCACCCGGCGGTGCTCGCGGTCGGCCACGCAGAGCAGATCCAGCGACTCCAGCAGGGCCAGTCCCGTGCGGGATCAGCAATTCATCGTCGGCGATGGAAGCAGCGGAGGCTGCAGAATTTTCAGCATTTGCTACTGGTTTATTAGAGAATTGGGGCAATGAAGAGTGAGCTCAGGGGAATATATTTACCGGATGGCACCTTGCCGAACTCGCCGATGTACTTTCCAGTTGGATCAAACTTCATCACGCGACTATTGCAGTAGCTGCCAATGATAAGGAATGAATTGCTGAATTTGTTGGATTGAAATGCGCTGAATGAAGTTTAATTTATAGCGCATTACCCGTCAGCAACGAAAAAGAATCCGGTCGAAGCCACGGCCACTTTGGTCGGCTTGCAGAAATGGCGGGCGTCGTTGCCTGGAACGAACTTTTCACCAAGGACTAGGTCCGGCTTGTGAGTGTGCTTGTTTAGCCGAATCACCTGGTGCATGGCAACGTCAGTAGTCCACAGATGGCCCTCTTTGTCCACAGTGATACCGTGAGGCAGATAGAAGCTAAAATGGACAGTAAATGAGGACAGAGAAAAATTAATAGTGTCAAACAGGATTGAGGTTTACCCAGCGAAGGCGCATTCGGAACCAATCAAGATAGGCTTGAGGTGGGTGTCAATTGGGGTGGACTTTTACGCAGCTAAGGCGTCAATTCAGATCCAATCAAAAGATAGTGGGATGGCAGGGCGTGAGGTGGGTATCAACGGGGGTAGAGTTTAAGGAACGGAATATTTTGCGATGCCAATTACAATTTAAATGATTGAGAAGCAGAGTGGAAGTGGATAAAATGAATATTTGTTGCCAGCGCACGTGTTCTCTCCAAGCGACGAGACAAGTCGTCCAACAGTGTCGAGCTCGATGATGGTGCTGACCGGAATCGGGCCGCGCCCAGCCTTGGTGTACCTGTTGTGCTCGTCAAAGTCACTGGCGGTTTAAAAAATTGTATAAATAACATTTTAGCCCGGATTGTATAAAGGCTCATTAAAAAGGGAGGAAGGGCAATAACTCACTCGACCTGCCACGGCCTGTCAGCCCGTTGGAACAGGTAGCTGCGGCCCCTGGCGTCGATACTGACTCCAGATACCTGGCCTAGCAGCTGGCGAATGCGCCAGTTGGGAAAGCCCTCCTGGAAGCTGACACTGAGGGCATTCTGCTGCTGCTGCTGCTGCCCTTCGTGGTGCGGCGTCGAGGCGAACACCGTGGCCAGAAGCGGCACGACAAGCACAGCCAAGGCGGGCACAAATTGAAGCCTGCCGCGGCTCATACTTGAACAAGAGTTTAGATTGTTTCAGCTGGTTTAACTCGCTGGCTCTTCCTGCTGAAATGGCAAGGCTTTTCGAGCCGATTATCGACTGCAAAAGCGGGAGGGAGTGGGGTGTGCAATGTATTTATAGATCTAGAGAAGGTTTGGGTTTGGTTTCCGGGCTATAGGCCTAGGGGTAGCAAAGGAGTGGGCCCTTCTTATCTGGTCGGAGCGAGTGTACGTGTGTTCGCCCCACCCCCAACCTCCCCAACTGCTCTCCGCCTCACAGTCCCTGCCCGACTGCCACAGATTAGCTTATAGCTGCTCAACCAGACTGATGCTTTCATCTCCTCACTCTCTCCGTAATCCTCATTCGTTCTCTTTCGCGTGCCTACCGGAGGATGGGCAGGTAGACCTGCTCTCTCTCTCTCTCTCTAATCTCGAGACTGAATCCCGCTTTAGTTGCCACAGTTCCTTCTGACTGTGGGGGGTGTGTGTGGGGAACTCTTTGCCGTGTACAGTTGACTCACCTCAACTACTCAGCAGCAGCACCCTCGCCTCCTGAGACCTTTACGAACAGATTATGGAAGAGATGAAAGAGGGGAAGAGAAAAAGTTGGGGAAGGAAACCGGAAAGCTTGGGGCTCCTCCAGAGGTCCTCCATATTTACCAGGAGATGAAAAGCAAGTGAAAAATCAGCGGCTGAGAATGAGCGCTGCTGCGGAGACGAGATTTTGCACGATTTGGGCTTAGAGCTACAGGGAGGTTGGAAAAAGTGAAAGATCTAGACTCGCAATATCGACCCCATCGGCCATTCGTGCATCCCACATGTACGTGGCTGCAAATGTAGCTGTAAATGGCGGGCTGGTAACCATGGCAATGGCAGGGTACTGTAAATGTAATTCAGGGCTACGATGCAGTGATTCCTGTGCAGCTCAATGCAAACACAATGCATAGTCTCAGAGTCTAAAGAAATACAACTATTTTCTTAGATTATCTACTTCTCAAAAAATAAAAGTTCTTTTACTTATTTTCGAAGCCCTAGGGACTTAAAAACAAAGTCTACTAATAGTAGAATGACGCAGGACACTTTATTCGTAGAATTATTCGTTAAAGTCCGATTTTCCGTTGAAAGATGCGTGAGGAGTTGATTCATTCATTGTCCGTTTTTAGCTACTGTGAGACATGTGATACACCTCGCGAAGTAAATATTTTATTGCCTCGTACGGGATTGTGTCAGGGGGTCGGTGGCAGAGCGGTTAACTCGTTTGCCTCTCGCACCAAGGTCCCTAAGTTCGATTCCGCGGCGAGGTCACATTCATCTGGGGAGCAGCCGCGGAGAGAAGGCTTGGTGGCTTGTCGTGCAGTTTATGCCGTTGGGGGCCAACCTCCAAGGCTCAGTGAAAGTGTACACTGCCTGACGATGAGAAATTCAGAGCTGATGTACACACCTGTGTGAGCGTGTGCCTGCGTACAGTATCTGTGTGCGTGTGTGCTCAGGAGTCAGCGAAATGGGCAGAATTGCCTCCTCGCTCGCTGCAGGTCTAGTGTCACCAAATGATGTGCCAATGCCCACAGCCCTCATGCAATTATCATTATTAAGATTCTGTCACTGATTTAGCAATGTCCTTTTAAGTTAAACTTTCCCTGAAACACAAATAGTACAAAATGAACGTATACCTTCTTGTTTTAGGCCTTAAGAAAGGAAAAAAATTACGAAAAAACGTTCTTATTGTCAAATTAAAATTTCTAAGAAATTAGTGAGATATTTTCTGAAATATTTGTTTTTTTAATTATTTGTGGTGATTTCCTTTTACTTTAAAATATTTTCAATTTTTTCTATTTTAAGCAATTTAATGTTTGTGTTAAAAAAGAATGTTAATGAAAAGCGCAAAATTTCAGTTTCATAATTAAATATCAAATTATTTTGTCGTGCCAAGTTGATAAAAACAGTTGACTTGTCAACTTCATGAACAAATACGAATGCGGTGAATGTTTTTATTTGTTTTTAAATGAATTAATTTAAATTAAACTGCAGTACAGCAGAACTTTAAAAAAATTCAGTTTTTTGTATAAAGCCGCTGTTTGGTATTGAATTAAAACAAGTTTTTTATTTTAGCTTTTGTTAATATAAAAAGTGAGGCCAGTTGACAAGATGCATGAATCCGATCAAGTGGCATCGAGACAGCTGCAGTCCGCCTGTTCGGTCTGGCAATAGCTCGGTGGCATCTGCCAATCGTCGACAACATCGAAATAAGACGGCGGCGGTGACGGATACAGGGGACAGTCGCCGATGCAAATAGCATCTGGTAGACTGCAGCGCTGCTGTTGACGATTGAAATGCTGCTGCTGGAGTCTTTGCTGTCGAAGCCTCACTAACTGCAACTGAAGCTGCTGCCGATAGTCAGACATTGCTGGACCCGACAGGCGCCTCTGCCCTGGCATTTGTCTGTCAATAATCGACAACGAGATCAGATTAGTGCAGCAGACAAGCAGGGACAGGCCGGCCGCTGTTGCCATGGTGACCATCTCGAAGCTCACCGGAAGCAGAATCAATCTAATAACTAGAATAATGGAGACAAATAAGCAGACTGTGTTCATGGTCAAACTTAGCCACAGTTTGGCTGCCTGGCACACCGCCTGCTGAGGAGCGGCTGCAAAGAGGCTAGCCAGGCCAGCCAGAGCCAACAACATCCTCTGTGCCAGCTCGCTGCCAAATGTACTGTCCTCAGCTGAGCTTGAATAGCGAATAGCGCTGGCCGCAATCTGGCAGATGCCAGTCAGTAACAGCAGCAGGCTGAAGAAAAGCGACATGCCTATCAGGATGGGTGACATTGCTTTTGGCTTGAGTTAAGCCGCAATTCTCTGTTTAAACGAGTTTCTGTCTGTCTATCGCATGAATATAAAATACGATTGCTTATTTAATCGTAAAAAATTGTACTATTCTGAGCCGGGAATGTGTTGTCTATGGTAATTTTTGATGAGATTATTTGACAAAAACTAGGATATTATATCATATAATCTCCTCGAAATAAGGAGCATTTATGGAACATTGAAGTGAACTTTGAATTCGGCTTTAACGTTTTGCCACCACTGACTGACTGGCTGCTTCGTGACTGTATCTTCGTGAGAAATTTATTTTTTTGTCTATGGTCGGAATCAAATGGTCTAAACCTATCAATCAAATGGGATGCCCCCGAAAATAAGCAATCGAATTTCATATATGATAAATGCCGTTTAATTCATCATAGTCTATGGTTAGAATATCCTCGGCTGCATCAATGCTCACTACGTAGCTGCAGCTCGCTACGCTCGCCTCGAGACCATTAAACACAGTCCCGGACATTCTAACCACAGAATGTGAATTAAACGGCGTTTATCATTTACTTAACATAACTTTTGGCTTTATAAATTCGTCACTTCAGCGTTAGATTTCGTCCATCAAATGAACATACAAAGGCCATAGAATGCGATAGTGTGCCACTAAAAAAGGGGGAACTGCGTTTAATTTCGTCAACAGTAGCCATAGAACATGAAATGACAGCAAACTCATCGGTAAGCGCTAATCGGCAATCCGCGTTCAGCCGCCACGCGGAGCCATGCATAGTTCCTCAGACGAAGTCTATTTCACATCTCTTCAGATATCTCCTACTGGTTTGGCCATAGACAAACCTATTTTGCCTTCGCAAAAACATCATTTGATGTGAATGGCTTGATGAAATAAAACGCTGAAGTGGCAAAATGCAAAAATTCAATCGGAAAATTGTATATATTAAGAAAATTGTTAAATTCAAAAGCACTAAATCGTGTTGTCTATGGCCGGGGCTGGTTCAATAAATCGTTCGAATTGTTTTCAAAATGATGCTCCGTAATCACTACTTACTTAGTACTTCAGAGATATTTTAATAATAGCATAATTTAAAAATAGCATCCTTAGTTCACAGTGGCAGTATCCTGAGTGTTTCAGTGGCAGTATCCTGAGTGTTTCAGTGACAGTATCCTGAGTGTTTCAGTGGCCGTATCCTGAGTGTTTCAGTGACAGTATCCTGAGTGTTTCAGTGGCAGTATCCTGAGTGTTTCAGTGACAGTATCCTGAGTGTTTCAGTGACAGTATCCTGAGTGTTTCAGTGACAGTATCCTCAGTGTTCCAGTGGCAGTATCCTCAGTGTTTCAGTGGCAGCATCGTCAGTGTTTCAGTGACAGCATCCTCAGTGACAGCATCCTCAGTGACAGCATCCTCAGTGACAGCATCCTCAGTGATAGCATCCTCAGTGATAGCATCCTCAGTGACATCATCCTCAGTGACAGCATCCTCAGTGACAGCATCCTCAGTGACAGCATCCTCAGTGACAGCATCCTCAGTGACAGCATTCTCAGTGACAGCATGTTCAGGAAAAATTAGGAAAAAAAAATTCGCATTGTAGATGCCAGTTTTTGCATTGAGTGACTCCGTTTTGCATATTTTTATGTGAAGTACAAGGATTGTCTTGTTTTTTTGTTAGAGAGCAAAAGAGAAAGTATACATTTTGGAGTGTACAAAGAAAGTTAAATGTCCATATGCCTCTACCTGTACTTAACATTAACCGAATATCGAAAATCACGAGTAGACAGACTGTTTTCGAAGTTACTGAACGCATAGTTTGAACACTCTACTGGCTACCTGGGCTAGCAGTAGTGCAGATCGTGTGTGATTATTCGAGTGCAAATGAAAATGTGCCACAATCCTGTTGTTTGATTTCTTCCTAAACAAAATGCAAACGCTGGAGTTGATCAGTCATCGCAGTAGTTGCTGCCGCTGCCGCTGTCGCTGTCCCAGCCGCCGTGCGACTCGAATTTGCCGACGCCTCCGCCACCAACGCCGCCAGCAGCTCCGCTGGGCAGGTGGACCTTCATGTGCCGATTTAGATTGCCGCTCTGCGAGAAGCGCAGCAGGCACAGCTGGCACTGGTACGGCTTCTCTCCGCTGTGCACCCGCAGGTGCTTCGTCAGGGTGCTGCTGTCTGAGAAGGCCTTGCCGCACAGCGGGCAGGCGTAGGGCCGCTCCCCGCTGTGAGTTCGCATGTGCGTAGTCACCGATGAGCTCTGCGAGAAACGCCTGTCGCAGATGCCGCAACGGAATGGCTTTTCACCGGAGTGAGTACGCAGGTGAGCGGTGAGATTTGCGGCCTGCGAAATTCGCGTGCGGCTGATAGCATGTAGCGTTGCCATGGTGGTTGCTTAGGGCTTGATAATCATTATTCTGAATTTCAAAAGCTCATCCGAATTTTTAAGACTCCGAAATTTAGAAGCTCTGAATAAAAAACCCGAATTTCAGAAGTTCCAAATTTAAGAAGTTCCGAATTTCAGAACCCCGAATTTCAGAAGCTCCGAATTTCAGAAACCCCGAATTTAAGAAGCTCCGAATTTCAGAAGCTCCGAATTTTTTAAGCTTCAACTTAGATACCTCTAAATATATATCGTTTTTTTTATAAACGCAAACTATTATTTTTTACCTGCGAGAAAGTCTTGTCGCACACGTGACACCGAAACGGTCTCTCGCCGCTGTGGGTGCGCATGTGTGTCTTGAGAGTTGAACTGCGCGCGTACGCCTTGCCGCAGACCCTGCACACATTCAGCTTTTCTGAGTCTGCGCCGCCGCCGCCGCTACCCGTGCTATCGGCGCGGCCTCCAGAAATCTCCGCTATTCCGTCGCCGAGTCGTTCGTTTCCATCGACTACGCCGCCATCTCCGTAGCCGTCGCCGCCGCCGCCGCTGCTGCCACCGTAGCCGATAAAATCGAAGCCGTGCTGTTGATGCTGGGCCAGCGAGCAGGCTCCGACATCGTAGGCCTGATAGCCACCTCCGCTGTGATGGTGATGATGATGACTGTGTCGTGCGGTGGCCGCCGCTGCCGCTGCTACTGCTGCCGCCGCCGCCGCAGCAGCCGCCTGTGATGAGCTCGACTCCTCTAGCGGCTGCTGCTGCTGTTGCAGGTGCTGACTCGGACTCGTTGCCACGGGTGCATGTTGAAGTAGCATTGTGTGATGCTGCTCATGCGAATTGTTTCCATGGATTGAGAACTGCTGCTGCTGCTGCTGATGCTGCTGAGATCCAAAGTGGTCGTCTGAATTGGGGCACAGTCCAGCAGCCGCTGCAGCCGCCGCAGCAGCAGCAGCAGCAGCAGCAGCCGAAGCCGAGTCCTCGTAAGAGCTGTAATATTCGTAGGAGCTGTGCCACGCGTGACTGGCTCCACCGCCGACGTAGCGCAAACTTGCTGACGGGGCCTGACAGACCATCGCTTCGTGCCTGGCGGAGATAACGCCTGCTCCTCCTCCTCCTCCTCCTCCGCCGCCGCCGCCGCCGCCGCCGCCGCCGCCACCCCGGCCACCACCGCCGCTGCAAGTGATTGAAGCTGTGGCTGCAAGTCCCAGGTTCATGTTCATGTTCAGGTTGATGTTCATTGCTGGGTAAAAGCTTGGGGCGCCACCACCGCCTCCACCGCCAACGCCGCATCCGTAGTCGTGATAAGGTGACGACATGAATGTCATTTCATGATCGGCATGAAAAACAGAGGAGGATGGAAACTCTGCGTGCTGGTGGTGATGATGATGGTGATGCTGTTGCAGCTGTTGCGGCTGCTGCTGCTGCTGCTGCTGCTGATGCTGCTGCGGAAGCTGATGATGATGCGACATGCCGAATTCAGCGACGGACGACTTCTCTCTTCGGCGCAGATCCACCGGCGGAGATTGGAAGGCCGGTTGGTGCCTGTGTGTTTTATAGAAAAGTTTTCTCATCTTCTGTTTCTGTTGCGAACTTCTTCTAATAGATTTAATTTGGTTGTTCCGAAAATAATACTCACCTGTGTCCCAAAGAATTCCCTGAGATTGAGGCGCCATAGAAAGACTGCTGCGGCTGCTGTGGCTGCTGCTGATGCTGATACTGCTGCTGCTGCTGCGGCAACAACAAATGCTCGACGTTTGCTGCTTGGGGTGTTGACGGAGAGCGAGGCGATGGTGACGACGATTGTGGTAGCGGCTGCTGCTGATGCTGATGAAAGTGCAGCTGATGCTGGTATTGCTGATGATGATGGTGATGCTGCTGCTGCTGCTGCTGCTGCTGTTGCTGGTAGTGCTGTTGGGCAAAGTGACCAGTAGCTGTGGCAGCAGCCGCGGCCGCCGCGGCGACAGCGCTAGCCGCAACTGCTGCAGCCGCCGAGGTGGCCGTAGCGGCCGATCCTCCGGGACCCAGACCGCCGCCGCCGCCGCCGCCGCCGCCATTCTGAGAAACGTTCCGCTTGAATGCGGAATCAAAACGGCAGCATTCCATCTTCAGCTGCTGACAATGCGCTGACGTCAGGTGCGAGCTCTTGGTCGGCGATGACCGCTGACGGTAGTCAAACTGGAGTGTCCAAAGGAGCAGAGAAAGCTGCTTGATGGAAAGCTTCTCACTTGTCAACAGGTTGTTGGCTTCTTCTTTGGAGAAGAAGTCGAAAAAAGGTTACTTTTGCTTAGGGAGGGTTGGGTGCTCAACTAATAGGGAAGGGATGTGGGTTCGACTGTTTGCGGAAGCCCCAAATTCATTTAGAGAAATCAAAAAAGAGAAGTCATCGATAGAGCTTCTAGAAAACTCGAACCCGAAAAGCCTGCTCTGGGGGGATGGGGAGAATTTAATAGACTTTGGATTGGTTAAACAAAAACTAATTCAGTCCCAATGGCTAGAGCATAGATGTGGCGGTGAGCTATTGCCACATTAAAAAATGCAAACTTTTGTAAGGATTCATAAATTTCTCACCGAATAAACACTAGCCTGAGAATGCATTGCACTAGAAGCCTCTTAAACTTGGTGACCGTGTGTTGCCAGGCTGTTTAGCCGTGTCGAGACGAGTTTTGAGAACAATTAATTGATTATTGATTTCAGTTCTTTTAATCGAACTGAGCAGATAGAAACAGGTATTGGAGAGGCGGTGACCCTAATATACGGCTGGGATGGGCGGGGCTATTGGCGGGCTTCACTCCGCTCGATCCCTCTCCCCAATTCCCCCCTCCGGATCTGTCTGTGGCCAAAAAATCCCTCCTTTGCCAATGCCTCACCTGTCCATTACCCTGGCGGGCAGTGTTTGATTTCTCGAAAATTTCTCGAAGATTTCTCGAAGCGGGGCGGAGTCGGCGCGGCCTGATTGGGTGTGGGCGCCCCCCCCGGCCTCGGCTATGAGGAGGCGAAGCACCGCAAGTGCTCCGCCGCTGGTCTCCTTTGTCCCGTGTGCGAGTTCCAATCTTGACGTCGATTGGCTGATCAAAACCGAGCCCTCCGCCGCCGCTGCATGCCGAATCTTCTTTGGCCTTGGAAGGTCTTCCCTATTTTCGAGGATATTTTCTCGTTCTCTCTCTCTTTCTCCAAGCCCTGTTTCGCCGTCAGTTGATGCCTCTTCCCGGGTCAGTGCAGTCACGCGTGGCCAGTGTGCTACAATGGAATGAAGGATTTTTCCGGAGGGGAGGGGGATTAAAATATCCCCTGCCGCAGTCCAGCGTAAGCTCGGCGGTGCAAATTCGATTTGTTCAACAGGTCTGAAGCAGCAGCAGCTGTCACGGAACCTTCAAGCGTGTACGCCTGACCCCCCGCCGCTCTCTTTCTTCTTGTGTTCCTTCTTAGCCAATTGAGCTGAAAAAAATTGTAAATTCAATTTCAGTAATGTGTATTGGCGTTATTATTCGCATATGAAGAGGAGTTTTGACAAGTTTCTCCTTCTACAGAAGCAGTTTAGCGAGAAAAAACTTCGAAAATGGAAATTATCCCATGGTGAAGGCAAATGTTAGCAACAGGTGTTACTAAAGACATCGACTTTGGTCTCTAATAGAGAAATCAGCAATATTTATATCGATTCAAATTCGAATAATTTGCTTATCGACATAGTTATCCCAATCTAATCTATTCAGTTTATCGATTAAAATCTATTCAGTTTATCAAATCGAATCTATTCAGTTTATCGATTAAAATCTATTCAGTTTATCAAATCGAATCTATTTAGTTTATAAAATCGAATCTATTCAGTTTATCAAATCGAATCGATTCAGTTTATCAAATCGAATCTATTCAGTTTATCTATTCAAATCGATTCAGTTTATCAAATAAAATCGATTCAGTTTATCAAATAAAATCGATTCAGTTTATCAAATCGAATCTATTCAGTTTATCTATTCAAATCGATTCAGTTTATCAAATCGAATCTATTCAGTTTATCAAATCGAATCTATTCAGTTTATCAAATCGAATCTATTCAGTTTATCAAATCGAATCTATTCAGTTTATCGATTCAAATCGATTCAGTTTATCAAATAAAATCGATTCAGTTTATCAAATAAAATCGATTCAGTTTATCAAATCGAATCTATTCAGTTTATCTATTCAAATCGATTCAGTTTATCAAATCGAATCTATTCAGTTTATCAAATCGAATCTATTCAGTTTATCAAATCGAATCTATTCAGTTTATCAAATCGAATCTATTCAGTTTATCTATTCAAATCGATTCAGTTTATCAAATAAAATCGATTCAGTTTATCAAATCGAATCTATTCAGTTTATCTATTCAACTCTATTCAGTTTATCAAATCGAATCTATTCAGTTTATCAAATCGAATCGATTCAGTTTATCAAATCGAATCGATTCAGTTTATCAAATCGAATCGATTCAGTTTATCAAATCGAATCGATTCAGTTTATCAAATCGAATCTATTCAGTTTATCAAATCGAATCTATTCAGTTTATCGATTCAAATCGATTCAGTTTATCAAATAAAATCTATTCAGTTTATCAAATAAAATCATTCAGTTTATCGAATAAAATCATTCAGTTTATCGAATAAAATCATTCAGTTTATCGATTAAAATCATTCAGTTTATCGATTAAAATCTATTCGATTTTATTAAATGAAATCCACTCAGTTTATTAAATCAAATCAATTCAGTTTATCGAATCAAATCATTCAGTTTATCGAAGCATTATGGTTCAATTTATTCCTTATGATTAGGTAATTCTTCGATTTAGTTGGCTAAACTACTGGTAAATTTACATTTGTTTTTTATGCAAAGCGATTAACATAACAACTTTTGCCAATTTCGACAGCGAAAAAAACAGCAGCCTGATGGGGGGCATTGTTACCTCCGTTGGTAACCAATTTTCACTTCGTCAAATCATTCTACAACCAATTGGACCAACAGATCCGCATGAGATAGTAATCTTTTGAGCGAAGATTTCCTCACCACAAAGTCTAGATGCTCAATGAATAAGCCACTCTAGGCTGAGCTGTCCATCTAAAATGTAATGTGTCATTTTTAGCCCATTGACAAGCTGTGACAGTTTAGATAAGGGATCGGCGGTGGGAAACTGGCTGTTGTGTAGCGGCGCAACCATGCAACAATGCGGCTGTCGCTATAAACTAATTCGGGGTAGGACAATGAACCTTGGATTTGTCTGCCTGCAACAAAAAACACACTTGACACCTGTTTAATTATTTCTATATGTAAAAAGTTTGATAAGAAATCTGCTGCTTCCGGACTATCATAGCAACCAAGTAGACTAAGTTTGATTGGAAAAATGTTCCAGATGTGTCAAACTGGTTATTGACATTGATTAGAATTAGCTAAACACAAATTTTATATAAGAGTGAGCGTATAGACATTGAAGAGATAGAAAAGGAGAGAGGAGGACAACGAGAGAGCGAGACGGGGAGAATGGACAAAGGGAGAGACGGGAGAGCGAGAAAAGGGGGAGAGGGAGAGGGAGTGAGAGATGTAGAGAGAGAAGGGAGAGGTGGAAATAGGGAGAGAGGGAGAGATGGAAATAGGGAGAGGTGGAAATAGGGAGAGAGGGAGAGATGGAAATAGGGAGAGATGGAAATAGGGAGAGATGGAAATAGGGAGAGGTGGAAATAGGGAGAGATGGAAATAGGGAGAGATGGAAATAGGGAGAGATGGAAATAGGGAGAGGTGGAAATAGGGAGAGATGGAAATAGGGAGAGGTGGAAATAGGGAGAGATGGAAATAGGGAGAGGTGGAAATAGGGAGAGATGGAAATAGGGAGAGATGGAAATAGGGAGAGATGGAAATAGGGAGAGGTGGAAATAGGGAGAGATGGAAATAGGGAGAGGTGGAAATAGGGAGAGATGGAAATAGGGAGAGGTGGAAATAGGGAGAGATGGAAATAGGGAGAGGTGGAAATAGGGAGAGATGGAAATAGGGAGAGGTGGAAATAGGGAGAGATAGAAATAGGGAGAGGTGGAAATAGGGAGAGATGGAAATAGGGAGAGGTGGAAATAGGGAGAGATGGAAATAGGGAGAGGTGGAAATAGGGAGAGATGGAAATAGGGAGAGATGGAAATAGGGAGAGATGGAAATAGGGAGAGGTGGAAATAGGGAGAGATGGAAATAGGGAGAGGTGGAAATAGGGAGAGATGGAAATAGGGAGAGGTGGAAATAGGGAGAGATGGAAATAGGGAGAGGTGGAAATAGGGAGAGATGGAAATAGGGAGAGGTGGAAATAGGGAGAGATAGAAATAGGGAGAGGTGGAAATAGGGAGAGATGGAAATAGGGAGAGGTGGAAATAGGGAGAGATGGAAATAGGGAGAGGTGGAAATAGGGAGAGATAGAAATAGGGAGAGGTGGAAATAGGGAGAGTTGGAAATAGGGAGAGATGGAAATAGGGAGAGATGGAAATACGGAGAGATGGAAATAGGGAGAGATGGAAATAGTGAGGGATGGAAATTTGGAGAAATGGAGAGAGAGGGAGACAGATAGGAGTGAGAGTGGGAGAGTAAGACTGTGGAGAGGAAGATAAAAAGAGAATAAGGGTGGAGATGCCAGAAAGTCAGCAATCAGCAAGTTGACAACACGCACAGACAACCTGTATGCTCGTAAAAGAACGGTAGTGTCGTGACGCAGATCATAGGAAATAGGCTTTGCTAATCGCATGGACCATTAAATAAATTAATCTCCAAGGCCAAAGATTTCTTAGACAAATCTTCAAGGGGCTTCTCCGATCCAGCTCCATTTTTTGGGGAAAAATCGATGATAGGATATTGCGCCGGTCAGTCGGTTGCTGAGCACCTGAAGGCAATTTGGTAAATAGATAGAAGGCCGCAGTGAGAGCGACTGACTGACACGCAACTTCTCAGTGGAGACAAAGGCCGGGTGAACCTGGAGCTAATCTTTCGGGATTTTTATTATTTTTTTCTGCCCGAGAAAAAATAAGATACAGCACGCAGTGATACTTGGCAAAGAACAGAAGGGATAAATCACTGGGCCTAGAGGGTGATGAACCGCGAAAATTACCGCTTCGTGAATTGGGATTTAAATCGTTTGTCTTCACCCAAAACTTCACTTTCTCCTCATCTTTGTAAGTCAATGTAGGGTGAAAGTTAGGGATATTTCCCCCTAAACCCTCCAGTTCTAATAACTCCCCGCCGTGAGGGATTAGCCGATCGCGTGATCCCTGTTCACAAAGGGGGTTTTAGAGGATTAGCCCTTTCCCTCGCTCCCAGTCTGCCCTTCTGGTTTCTAAGAAGCCAAAATGATCATCTCCCGCCCCGGGGCAATGTCGCAAAAAGGCGTAACGGATGCGCCCTGTTCCTTGAATTCCTAGAAAAAAATTATGCTCACAGGTGTACGGCCTAGCCAATGCTTACGAAAGCCTTAACAGTGATTTCAAATATCCAAATTGTCTTTTTTTCTGTCTCCGAAAGTATTTAACCTATCGTCATGAAAATCCACGAGTTAAAATGTTCCTCTTTCATCCGATGAAACAACTTCCAGAATCACAAAACATCGACATCGTCGAGATATTCAACGATTCTTGTCGGGGTGTTTTATGCAAAAATCCACAAATCCACAAACTATAAAAAACGGGCTTGGCAAATTGATTGAGCCGCGAATTTCGCTGCACCCGGTACTAAAGCAATAATTAAATATTTCGTTATAATTGTACTATACTTTGAGTCGCAATGCCAACACATTTTACATATTGGTTTTGTCTAGCAGTCGCGCATGAGGAGGTACAATAATAGGAAAGATTAATGCGCCGTTTATAGATTTCAAGGGCGATCGAAAAATCTTCAGCTAAAATTATTACAAGACGCTTCCCATTTTTCCCATTGGATAAAAAATCACTGTGTCAACGAATTATTTATAATACCCGAAAATAAAGAAATAATATATAACCCCCAACTAGCCTGACTCGTAAACTCCCGATCACATTTCCCAAAATAAAATATAAAAATCACATCACATATAATCCCATCACATAAAATCCCATCACTAAAATCCCATCACATAAAATCCCATCACATAAACTCCCATCATATAAAATCCCATCTCATAAAATCCCATCACATAAAATCTCATCACATAAAATCCCATCACATAAAATCCCATCACATAAAATCCAATCACATAAACTCCCATCACATTAAATCCCATCACATAAAATCCCATCACGTCAAATCCCATCCCATCAAATCCCATTCCCACAGCCCCTCAGTCGCACAGCCTCATCAAGTAGTCGTGCTGTCCGGCAGTCAGCGGTTCGGTCAGCCAGTCCCAGACTTTGCGCCTGGTGGCTTCGTCGCAATATCCCGCGCCGACATGATCCGGCAGCGGGTGCCGCCAGACGCTGGGAGTTTTCACTCTGAAATCCTCGAAGCTCGCATAGCCGGACGAGGCCAGCGGAGTGCGCAAAGGCCGCGGGCCACTCGAGAAGTCCTCATCGTCCTTTCTGTCGCTGTGACCGCCGTTTAGACGCGTAGTCGGCGGCTGATGCTGCGGCGTCGGCGGCGTCGCAGCAGGACGTCCGGCGGCCGCCTCCTCCTCGACCTCGGCCTGGGATCTGTAAGCGTCAGACAGGCCGACCTGCTGCAGAATGCTCATGGCCTGAGCCCTGGCCTCTGCCTCGGTGCGCGAGTGGAACCGGCCCGCCTGGGAGGCCAACGGAGTCGCCAAGCTGCGTCGGCGCGGATCGGCGAATGAGGTCGACGCGGCGAAGAGGGCCGCCGGAGAGCGCAGCGCGGGCGGCGACTGGGTCGGAGGCTGGCTGGTGACTGCCAGATGTCGCTGCTGCTGCTGCTGATGATGATGCTGATTCTCAGCATGCTGAGGTCTACGAGTTCTCCATGAGTTCGATCTGTAGGACGTGAAATTAATAACATTTTTTTCTGTCTAACAGTTTTTAATCCTGTCTTACTACTAGAACAACAGTTTAGGTGTTCTGTCTAACAGTTGTTCTAACAGGTAGGTGTTCTCTATCTAACAGCTGCTCTAACAGGTAGGTGTTCTCTATCTAACAGCTGCTCTAACAGGTAGGTGTTCTGTCGATCCTGTCTAACAGCTGGTCTAACAAGTAGATGTTCTGTCTAGTATTCAGGCCTATAGAAAACGCGGTGTGGTTAGCTTCACCTCACAACAGTCCATTGCTGACGCCTTATTAGACCTTCGGGCTCCTCTTCGTCCACCGCGCCGTTGACGTCGTGTCGACGAGAAGCGCCGTTCCTATTGACGCCGCTGTTCCGGTAGTCACCAACGTCGAGGTCGTCGTCATAGCCGAACGCCTCCGGTGTACTCGGCGCCACCCGACGAGCCGACTGCAGACTTCGCCGAGTTGCTGCATCCGTTGGCCACCTACCGGAGAGCGTCCTCTCCCTGTACTTGTCCACGATTCGCTGCGCCTCGGCGATCACCTCGCGAGTCCCAGCCGAGCTGAATGGCCGCAGATTCAGGCGGCTCAGCTCTGCAGCCGCGTCTGAGTCAAGGTCGCGTTGCGCCACGCTGAACGGCCGCTGAAAGCGCTGCCGCTGATCGGCCCGATGCCCGCCGCCGCTGGCAAGGAGGTGCCGATCTGGTGGCAGATTGAACTCGCTGCTGACCGCCACGGTGGATCGCGACAGGGCGGCGCGGTAGCCGGGAAGATCCGGCAGGCCGCGGCCGAGGAGGCCAAAGTCCACGGCCGCCATGCTTATTAAACTTTGTCTCCTAATGGCAGAAAGGCAGAACAGAATGAGCTGTGGAGTTCTCTACGTAAAATGGCGAAGTTCTATTTAACTCTCAGACCAGTCCCTCTGCCTCTCTGTGCTACCCAGCCACATGCCATCTTCGGTCATGTGACAATTAATAGGCAAGGTTGATGAAACTATAAGACCCACCTGCCGTTTCTGCCATTGCGGCACGCAGAGTTGATGAAAGCGAGACAATTAGAATGAAGAATATGGCCAAAGAGATAAAAGAGAAAAGATTAAAAGGTAGGAATTGTACACCCAAAGCAGCCAAGAATTCCCTCAGCTCTGTGAGTGTGGGGTACGGTTGGGAGACGGAAAGTGCACATTCTTAGAAAACTCGGAGCAGATATTTCATCTGGAACTATATAAAACTATATAACTGAGAGGTGGGGAGTGTGCTACAGTATAGCTAGCTAACCCCGTGACGCTAATGGAGTTTAATTGAAACCTAGAACAATATTGTCTATTACAATGGCCTATCTGTTAGCATTTGCGCTGTCTCCAAAGTAGTGAAGTATAGCGTATTGTACAGTTCTCAGATTTGCTAGAAATGCTAGCTTAGAAGACTCAGTGGATAATAGGACATTAAGATAATGGCTAAGGCAATTCACAAGGTGCTAATGCATCAGGCAGGTGGTGTGTCATATATCTGCCCTCTCAATATCACTTGCGTCACTAGACTTAGAAATTCTCTAGATGTAGGAAAAAATGAATGTCAACTCCCATTTAACATTTTACTCAAAATTTCGCTTTCTACTACTGTGTTTATAATCGACAGTAGTATGCTCAACAAATTTCTGACTTTTTTTAAAAGGTCAATTTTTAACAGAATGAATTTTCTGCGGCTGAAATGAGCTGTTTAGAAACGTCTTAAACTAGTATTCTGTCTCCAATTTAAAAAGAGATGTGAATTATAAAGAACACAAAATTAAAATCACGTAAATTTGTAAAATTATTTTTTTTTATTATTTAATTTTTTCAGTGCCAACAGGAAGCGATGTGTCATTGCTCGCCGCAGAGGACATTAAGTATCGATTTCTAATATGAAATCTTATATAGAATTCTAGATAAAGCATTTTTATACTCGCATGGCCATTTCACACCTCTGTCCCTCCCCGTCTCCGTATTATTTTCTTCCAGTCTGTCCTTACGCAAGCCGTAATTCTGTCATCAATCATCCAAGCTGTGGCTGCCCTCCCGCTGACGCGGCGCACGAATTTTCATTATACGAGTAACTGTAATAAAATGGTGCACTTCCTGAGAAAGGCGACACTCTTCAACAGAGACTGAGCTGATATTGCATTTCCAATTCACCTATTTCAGCAGCAGCATCTCAATGCTATGCAGCGTCTCAATTCAAATTTTAAGGGCTTGGCTAGCCTGGGAGGTTACCGGTGGGAAGGGCAGAGAGTGGTTTCGCGGTTGCCTAGCAGCACAGAAAGGCTAGGAGAGAGAAAGAGAGTGGAAAGTGGATGGAGGTAGGGGAGGGTAGGAAGGGTTTTTGTGCGCAAGACAGGGTGACAGACACTGTGTGCCGCTCGGCTCTCCTCCACCTGCCGCGACTGTACAAAACGTCTTTCAGAGGCGTCTAGAAAGTGGCATTGTTTGTAGAACTCGCGACAGCCAACCCAAACTCCATCCGAGCGTTGACAGTTCGCGACAAGCCCACCCAGACCCGGTCCTCACTATAGATAGAGCTGCCTATCCACTTGGTTGTGAGATTTTTCAAGTAAATCTTCTCAGTCCATTTCGTCAGTTCGCAGCCAGAGAAGTCCAATCACAGCGATGGCAGAAGCAGCCGAGCAGGACAACAGCAGAAGCGGCACGGGCGGCGTCGGCGAAGACATCGATCCGGAGCTGTTCAACGAACCTGGCTCCGGTTTCACTTTGGACGAGCTTCGACGCATTCAGCTGACCAGGGGCCGCAAGCCGTCGAATAAACCGCCGGACCCGGGCACCCGGCCTCTGCCGTATCCTAGCAACCGTTGTCGGGAGGATCTGTACAATCTGTACAATCCAGAGGATCTCGCCAAAATTGGCACCCTGGCTCGTCAGGTAGTGCCAACCAAAGAGGACACGTGGGAAACCTTCACCCAGCGCCTGATGGACACCTGCCAGTGCCGCAACCAGCTCGAGAAGGTGCGCGCAGCCTTTGAATGGGTTGGACAGGCCGACCCGGCGCGGGCGGGTCGCGACACCGAGGGCCGTACGCAGGACTCTCCACTGGACATTATGGCTCGCTGTCGTCAGGAGAAGCTGTTCTCGGCACTGTTCCAGAGAATCATTGCGTGAGTGCTCGGTGCATCATTCAGCTATTTGTTTATGCTGGATCAGTCACAAGTCCTGGACTTGTCTATCGACTTGTCGTCTTTTACTCTTACCTATAGATGCTTATCTAATCACCCTCCCGTATCTGTCCTCCCTTATCTGTCCTCCCTTATCTGTCCTCCCTTATCTGTCCTCCTTATCTGTCCTCCTTATCTGTCCTCCCTTATCTGTCCTCCCTTATCTGTCCTCCCTTATCTGTCCTCCCTTATCTGTCCTCCCTTATCTGTCCTCCTTTATCTGTCCTCCCTTATCTGTCCTCCCTTATCTGTCCTCCCTTATCTGTCCTCCTTTATCTGTTCTCCCTTATCTGTCCTCCCTTATCTGTCCTCCTTTATCTGTCCTCCCTTATCTGTCCTCCCTTATCTGTCCTCCCTTATCTGTCCTCCCTTATCTGTCCTCCCTTATCTGTCCTCCTTTATCTGTCCTCCCTTATCTGTCCTCCTTATCTGTCCTCCCTTATCTGTCCTCCCTTATCTGTCCTCCCTTATCTGTCCTCCCTTATCTGTCCTCCCTTATCTGTCCTCCCTTATCTGTCCTCCCTTATCTGTCCTCCCTTATCTGTCCTCCTTTATCTGTTCTCCCTTATCTATCCTCCTTTATCTGTCCTCCACTTCTTTACCTGTTATTAAACACGTCCTCACCTGTCCTTCTATATTTTATCTGTTCTCCATTGCTGTATTGCTCTAATGTTCCTAAATTTCGTCTGTGTTGGGATCTTTGTTGATGTAGCAATGCACTTTCCCTACAGATAAAACTGAATCTTCCACCCTCCGTCGATCCATTTTAACATTGTCATCGAGATCCGACTAAAAGCAAATCGTTTAGTTTTATATCATCACCCACCCAAGGTGTCTGTCCAATATTTACTCACCCTAAGTCACTTTCCGTTTCATTTTTTTACTAAAATTCTACCCACAGTGCTTAGCTAAGCCAGTTTGAGATCCGGAAGCAACATAACTTTGGGATCCACTTTCAACCCCCCCCATTTAGTCCACTGAGCTACTCTCTCTCTCTCGCCCTCATAGTTACGAGCTAACTGTCAGTTGCCAAGGGAAACGAGGCGTAATAGCCAGGGTGCAAAAAGAAGCGAAGAAGGAAAGCAGAAAAAGTAGAAGAAGAAGCAACGGCTTTCCATGCAAGCAGGCAAGTGGCCCTCTATTTTTTTTGGTCGCAAGATTCTGTCGATGAAGAAACAGTTGACGTTATTGAGATCTCAACAGGCCGGTTGGAAGGGGGCGGACTTGGGAGACTTCACTTTTAATTGCAGCATTCAAAGTACTTTTCATATTTGAAGTAAACAAATGAGATAGCTCCAACTAGAACGGCTGGCAAAGCAGACATGAATGCACTGATAAAAAGCTATAAGCTTATAAAAGATAGTGCAGAACGCGAAGGATCTACCTAGTCTAGACAGTAATCTACCCAGTCTACTGGATAATCTACCAAGCATACCCGAAGATCTACAACCAAATCTACCCGGCAATGCGCTCAATATAAGTGATAATCTACCCTGTCTACCCGACCTTATCTACCTTACCTACTGAGAAGCTACCTAGCTCCCTGGCTACCGGTACCCATTCTGTCAGGTACGCAGACTTGGACTACGAGCTGGTGCGGGGCTACAAGAAGGGCACATCATACCGTGTCGGCCAGCGAATCGATCCGGCTAGAGACCGCGGCCTCTGGTTCGCAGTGCTAATCGACGGCGAATGGCGATTCGTGGACGCCCACTGGGGCTGCTGTCACGTGTCCGGAGAGAACAGCGGCGAATGGAACCGCATCCAGGAGGACGGCGGAGTTCAGACCGCATCCAAGACGCAGGGCACAGTGGTGTACTCCTGCAATGAGATCTACTTCCTCACGGATCCCTGGAAGATGATCTTCAAACATTTCCCGGAGAGGCCAGAGTGGCAGCTGCTGGCGGAGCCGCTGACGAAAGAGCAGTTCGAGCAGCTGCCGTACCTGTTCCCAGACCTGGTGGAGGCATTCGGCCTGCGACTCGTCAGCCACAAGAAGTCGGTGGCTCTCGTGCCCCACTCCGGTCGGCTGTTAATCGAATTTGAAGAGAACGAGAACGCCATGCACGAGTATTCGGCGCTTCTGTACATCCACTCCAAGGACACCGTCAGCTTCAAGAAGAAGCAGTTGAAACTCGCCAGATTCTTGGCCGTGAAACGAGCCGGGAATCGAGTCGAAGTCGAGGTGTTTCCACCGAAGGCTGGCAAATATCTGCTGATACTGCAGGTGAGAAACTTGTCTGCTATAGCATTTGACTCTTGAGTCCTTCTGTGGCAGGCCTACTCTTGCTTAAATTGATCACGAAAATACACTAGCTCACTTTATACTCGTAGTTTTGCCTTAAAAGTCAGTCGGAGACTGCAACTTTACACGCGAAAAAAACCGTAAACATAAAAGAAAAACTCGAAGCCAAATTTCTAAGAATTAAAAACAGAATTTCCAAGAATCAAACGCTGAATTTTCAATAATTAGAAACTAAATTCTCTAGAATTAAAAACTGAAATTTCTTAAGAATGAAAAACTAAATTTCCAAGAATTAAGGTCATGGTATCTAAGAAAACAATTTTTTAACAAATCTTTAAAGATTTTCTTAAAATATGCTTGTGAATGATTTTGGGAAGCAAAAAATGTTGAAAGTAATTTACAAGTTAAAAAGCGTTTATTGCTTAAAAAAGGAAACATTTTTTAATGAAAACTCTATTTACTTTCACGAAGGTTTAGAAAGAGAAATCGAAGAAGAGAAATCGAAAATATATTTTAATAGCGCAGCGGTTGAAGGGGGTGGCAGAGCGGTCCAACGCGTTTGCCTCTCGCACCAAGGTCCCTAAGTTCGATTCCGCGGCGAGGCCACACTTTATTTGCGGCGCAGCCGCAGAGAGAAGGCTTGGGGGCTTGTCGTGCAATTTACGCCATTGAGGGCCAATCTCCAAGGCACAGGGAGAGTGTACACTGCCTGACAATGAGAAACTCAGAGCTGATGTACACACCTGTGTGCGTGCGTGCTCAGGAGTCAGCGAAATGGGCAGAATTGCCTCCTTGCTAGCTGCGGATCCAGTGTCACCACGTGATGTGCTAGCATTCACAGTCCGAATGCCATTAGTAAAAATGGATTTTTTTAAGAAATTGTGTACCGCCGAACACCGGCAGGGCCACAGCGATGGCAGTCCGGCTGCGGGCGGCAGCGCGGCGGCCGGCCAGCTAATGGACCTGGTCCACTATGTTCTGTACTGCCGCCGGGCCAGCGAGTTCGTGGAGCCGATGCCGGAGAGCCAGGCCGACGAGTGGGGCCTCGGAGCGCGGGCCGAGAAGATTGGCGTCGAGGCGGTCAGCCATCGGGACGCGGAAATCCGGCTAGTGGACGGTGAGCAGACACTTAAACTGCGTTCGCGCAATACCAAACTCGAGTACCGCTGCGAGCTGCGGAATCAGCTGGACTCGCAGCCGCTGACCAACTACGAGCCGATCGTCTGGCACCAGGACGGCTTCGACTACGTCCACGTCGTGGTGCCAGGCGCCGGTCGCTACGGCCTGGCGATTCAGGCCAGACGAAGCTCAGACTTTAAGGGCGGTGAATTCGAGGCGGTTTGTGACTACCTGCTCGAGTCGGAGGTCGGCGCCGACGGCTCGGAGGATCCGCTGCCCCCGATGCGCCTCATTGGCAGTCTGGCCTGCCCGGACGTGGCGGCGGCGGAGCAGTTGACGGCGATGGCCACCCAGCCGGAGCCGGAGATGCCTTACATCAAGGCGACAGAGCCGGAGCTCTGCATCACTTTGCGGCACCGGCCGACTGAGAAGCCTCTCAGCGCCGAGCTCTATCGCTACGACTCTGACGGTGGGTCGATGCGTCGCCAGCCAGACAGCCGGGTGTTCCTGCAGGGCACCGAGGCTGCCGATGGCACCGAGTTTCGGCTACGCTTCGCCGAGAATGGCAGCCACCTGCTCCGCCTGTATGCCAGCGCCGATAATGGCGGCAAAGCGCTGGTCTTCACCTATCTGATCCGCTGCTGCGCCCGCCTACCGGGTCCGCCGATGGCGTTCCCGACGCTCGGAGCTGCTTGGAGGCCGCCCAGATGTCGACTCGTTGGGGGCAGTGCCGGCCTCGATGGTGAACTTCCACCGGGCTCCTCGGCGACCATTCGACTGCGCGTCGGCGGCTATGAAGACGGCGATGACGACGATACCATCGAGATGTTCGCCGGAGAGACGCAGCTGCTGCGCCTGGACGGTGGCGATTGGTCGGGCGAGCTGCCCACCCAAACGGAGGGCAGCAGTTTTGAAGTGCGACGCGCTGGCCAGTCGCTGCTGGCTTACCGGGTGCTGACGGGGGTGGAGATGCGCCGCCGGAGCGAGGCGGGCGGTGAGGAGGCCAAGGAGCGCAATCGACGTCAGGAAGAGCAGCGCCAGCAACGCGAGGCCGACCGTCAAGAGCGTCAACGCCAGGAGGACGGAAGGCGTCAGGAGGCTGCAGCGGAGGCTGCCAGAGTCGGTGGAAATCAGCGTCGGGCTGGCGGCTCCGCAGCCTCTTCAAGGGCTAGCCTTCGCTCGGCGTCGAAGCGAGACGGCGGCGGCGCCGAAGAGAAGTCTTCGTCCCAGTCGACGTCGCCGGGGAAGCAGGGGAGCCAGGCAACGCCCGCCGCGGCTCGCAAGGAGGACGAGTCGGCGAAAATATCTCGCTCAACTTCTGGATCCCGATCCAGATCCAGATCAGGTTCCCACTCTAGGTCCCGGTCACGCAGTCGATCCGGATCTAGATCCGGGTCGTCGGACGCTGGCAGGAAAAACGGCGGACCGGGTGGCGGCGGGAAGGGACGGGCCGAGACGAAGGAGGAGCAAAAGGCCAGGAAGAGGGGCGAAAAGGAGAGGCGTAAGTGGCAGCAGATTTCTCTAATCACTCCCTCTGTGCCATCTCTTCCCCCATCTCATCTTCCCCTGTCTCATCTTGCCATGTCTTATCTTCCCATGTCTCATCTTCCCCTGTCTCATCTTGCCCTGTCTTATCTTCCCATGTCTCATCTTCCCCTGTCTCATCTTCCCATGTAATTTCTTCGCAGGTGAGCTAAAGAAGTACTGCCGGGCCCAGCTGATCGAAGCTCTGCAGCGAAAGAAGATGAAGCCGCTGCGCCAGGCCCTAGACGAATGGGCGGAGAACGGCTTCCCGCAGAACAATGAGCTGTTTGTCTATTGCATGCGCTTCTACAGGATGCTGGAGCTGCGAGAGAGTGAGTTCGCTCAACGGGGTTGCTAGGGGTAATCAGGGATAAGTCCCACTGCTTCCCAGCAAAAAAAGAATCATTTATTACAACTGTTCCGATTGGGTCACATGTGCAGCCTCGCATCTGCAGCCTGCTTATGGTAGTTCAGTCTATGGACTGGGTGGGGGACGCCACAAAACCCTTAATTGCCCCAGCTAATGCTGGGAAATTTAAAAGCTGTCTCATCGTCATTTATTGTATATTTTTATTGTGCCTTGGAGGTTTACCCTCACATGTAAATTGTAAATTGCACGACAAGCCCCCAAGCCTTCTCTCCGAGGCCGCGCCCCAAATGAACGTGGCCTCTGAATAAACTATAGCGTTTGTATTTTTAAAGCGTCGTGATTATACGAGCGTAAAACGGTGGTTGCTATGCTATCGATTGGATAGCAAATCAGCACTCACTGTGTCCTGCTCCGCAGAGTTAAAGAACAGCGTCATGGAGGCCAAGGCGCAGCGTAACAAAGAGCGCATCGAAGAAGTGCTTAACGAGATCAAAGAGGAGTTCTTCGTGGAGGACATCTATGCGGAAATCGAGCCGGACATTCGCAAGGCGTCGGAGGTCTATCGAAGATTCGATAGAATCGACAAGATCACAATTAAGCCGTTGAATCTGGACGACAAGTCCAAGCTTGAGTTGGCCTCCTACGCCAGCCCGGACCCGTGCGTGCACGCCACCTGCATGTCCGTCCTGCTAGTGATGGGCTACTATGAGAAACGAACTCGGGTGAGCTGCTCACCGATGTCACTGCTAATCCGTTAAGCCTAAATCCCCTGTTTCAATTCGCTAATCCTAGTTAGTCCGCTAATTTCAATTCGCTAATCCTAGTTAGTTCGCTAATTTCAATTCGCTAATCCAAGTTAGTTCGCTAATTTCAATTCGCTAATCCAAGTTAGTTCGCTAATTTCAATTCGCTAATTCTAGTTAGTTCGCTAATCTCAATTCGCTAATCCAAGTTAGTTCGCTAATTTCAATTCGCTAATTCTAGTTAGTTCGCTAATCTCAATTCGCTAATCCTAGTTAGTTCGCTAATTTCAATTCGCTAGTCCTAGTTAGTCCGCTAATTTCAATTCGCTAATTCTAGTTAGTTCGCTAATCTCAATGCGCTAATCCTAGTTATTTCGCTAATCTCAATTCGCTAATCTAACTAAAGACCTTTAACCGAACGAAAGCCTGCTCTGAAAAAAGTCTAAAACGATGCAGAAACTGCAACATTCTTCAGAAGTGGCGCCGTTGCCAGCCGCTGATCCGGGCGCTGAAGGTGGACGACTTCAACCGGCTGAGTCCTAGCTCCGTGAATCCGTCCATTGCGGCCAGGGCGCGCGAGCTCGTGTCCAACCTGGACATTAGGGAGGTGGCTTTGAAGAGCGCCGCCGCGGCCGCCTTCTTTGACTGGGTACGATATTGTACATCCGGGAGATCAGGGCAAATATTAGATTCCTCACACTGAATTTCATACACTGAAACTGGATTAGTTCCTCACACTGAGGATTTGGGAACAGGATTAGTTCCTCACACTGAGGATCTGGGAACAGGATTAGTTCCTCACACTGAGGATCTGCATGGAACAGGGTTAGTTCCTCACACTGAGGATTTGGGAACACGGTTAGTTCCTCATACTGAGGATTTGGGAACAGGATTAGTTCCTCACACTGAGGATTTGGGAACAGAGTTAGGTCCTCACACTGAGGATTTGGGAACAGGATTAGTTCCTCACACTGAGGATCTGGGAACAGGATTAGTTCCTCACACTGAGGATCTGCATGGAACAGGGTTAGTTCCTCACACTGAGGATTTGGGAACACGGTTAGTTCCTCATACTGAGGATTTGGGAACAGGATTAGTTCCTCACACTGAGGATTTGGGAACAGGATTAGTTCCTCACACTGAGGATTTGGGAACAGGATTAGTTCCTCACACTGAGGATTTGGGAACACGGTTAGTTCCTCATACTGAGGATTTGGGAACAGGATTAGTTCCTCACACTGAGGATTTGGGAACAGAGTTAGGTCCTCACACTGAGGATTTGGGAACAGGATTAGTTCCTCACACTGAGGATTTGGGGACAGAATTAGTTCCTCACACTGAGGATTTGGGAACAGGGTTAGTTCCTCACACTGAGGATCTGGGAACAGGGTTAGCTCCTCACACTGAGGATCTGGGAACAGGGTTAGTTCCTCACACTGAGGATCTGGGAACAGGGTTAGAACGCAACAAACGGGGGCTTTTGTACTCTCGTTTGCATGACGCTCAGTATCCTGTATGCAATTTCCCAACTCAGACCCTCAACGTAGTGAAGGCTGTCGGCGATCTGAATGACGACGATGACACGAAGCCGGCGACCATCAAGAAGCAGAAGAAGCTGCTGCGTGTCTCGGCAGAGGAGGACGCTGACCTGGACTGGGAGGACAAGGGCAAGCGGGCCCAGACGGCTTCCAGCGGTTCCAAGAGCGGCAGGGGTCGCGGCAGGCCAGCAAGGAAATAAGCAGCCGATGAGGCGCCGGATGAAGCAATAAATGTGTCTGCAAAATTGTCGGTCACCAGGTTCTTCGACAAGAACCGCTGAATATCTTCCAAACTCAGATCTGTTTGACGCATTGTGCTTATTAAACCTATGGCATTCGCTGTTTCATGTACTTTTCTGTTTTTGATTTAAATTTATTTTACACGTAATTAGTTTTTTACTAAGTGAAAAGTTTGCATATTTTTTTGGCCAAGAGAAGAGCTAGTTTCTTCTTGGACTTTAGTGAAGCATTCTATTTATTATACTCACGGCACAGATAATGATATTTCTGCTTACAATACACTACATTTATTGTTTCCACTTACAGCGCACACTTCACATTCACAGATAGATAATGCCATATGATATGAATATTATGTACACATTTAAATGTTCTAATGCATACTTAGCAACAGGAAAATTATAATACGAACCAAAACACGAAAATTCTGATTAGAGGTCTGAGCAATGGGCTTGTAAGACTTAACAAAAATACTGAGTTTGTTTTTATAAATCGGACCCGTTCTTGAGTGTTCAAAGCTCGAATGCAGTAACTTAATCTTAATCAGTACTTAAAAATCTACGATGACTGGTGTAATGAAGGAGCTGAAGTATAGGGTGTGAAACCTAGCTGAAGTACTGGGTGTGAAACCTAGCTGAAGTACAGGGTGTGAAACCTAGCTGAAGTACAGGGTGTGAAACCTAGCTGAAGTACTGGGTGTGAAACCTAGCTGAAGTACAGGGTGTGAAACCTAGCTGAAGTACTGGGTGTGAAAACTAGCTGAAGCACTGGCTGTGAAAACTAGCTGAAGTACTGGCTGTGAAAACTAGCTGAAGTACTGGGTGTGAAACCTAGCTGAAGTACTGGGTGTGAAAACTAGCTGAAGTACTGGCTGTGAAAACTAGCTGAAGTACTGGGTGTGAAACCTAGCTGAAGTACTGGCTGTGAAAACTAGCTGAAGTACTGGGTGTGAAACCTAGCTGAAGTACTGGGTGTGAAAACTAGCTGAAGTACTGGCTGTGAAAACTAGCTGAAGTACTGGCTGTGAAAACTAGCTGAAGTACTGGGTGTGAAAACTAGCTGAAGTACTGGGTGTGAAAACTAGCTGAAGTACTGGGTGTGAAACCTAGCTGAAGTACTGGGTGTGAAAACTAGCTGAAGTACTGGGTGTGAAACCTAGCAGAAGTACTGGCTGTGAAAACTAGCAGAAGTACTGGCTGTGAAAACTAGCAGAAGTACTGGCTGTGAAAACTAGCTGAAGTACTGGGTGTGAAAACTAGCTGAAGTACTGGCTGTGAAAACTAGCTGAAGTACTGGGTGTGAAAACTAGCTGAAGTACTGGGTGTGAAAACTAGCTGAAGTACTGGGTGTGAAAACTAGCTGAAGCACTGGCTGTGAAAACTAGCTGAAGTACTGGCTGTGAAAACTAGCTGAAGTACTGGGTGTGAAACCTAGCTGAAGTACTGGGTGTGAAAACTAGCTGAAGTACTGGCTGTGAAACCTAGCTGAAGTACTGGGTGTGAAACCTAGCTGAAGTACTGGGTGTGAAAACTAGCTGAAGTACTGGCTGTGAAACCTAGCTGAAGTACTGGGTGTGAAACCTAGCTGAAGTACTGGGTGTGAAACCTAGCTGAAGTACTGGGTGTGAAACCTAGCTGAAGTACTGGGTGTGAAACCTAGCTGAAGTACTGGGTGTGAAACCTAGCTGAAGTACTGGCTGTGAAACCTAGCTGAAGTACTGGGTGTGAAAACTAGCGGAAGTACTGGGTGTGAAAACTAGCTGAAGTACTGGGTGTGAAAACTAGCGGAAGTACTGGGTGTGAAAACTAGCTGAAGTACTGGGTGTGAAAACTAGCGGAAGTACTGGGTGTGAAAACTAGCTGAAGTACTGGGTGTGAAAACTAGCTGAAGTACTGGCTGTGAAACCTAGCTGAAGTACTGGGTGTGAAAACTAGCTGAAGTACTGGGTGTGAAACCTAGCTGAAGTACTGATTGCGGACATTAATAGCAATCAGTGCTAGTCAATGCTTAAATAACAAAGGAAAACATTTCAATAAGATTTTTACACGTTTCAGACACGAGGCTTGTAATATAGACTTTTATCTGCATCACAAAGATAGTTATATTTGATTAACATATTCTTTTTCAATGCATACAGGACATAGAAGTATGAGTTCTGTATATTAGAAAAAGTTTATAAAAAATCAATCTCCACTTAAAACATTACTATTACTATACATACACAACACGATTTTTTTATCTATCCAAGTCTTTATTGCTACAATGAAAGCTAAAGACAAAAAGCATTATCAAGCAAGTTTACACATAAGCTTAGATAATAAGTGTTAATAAAGTTATCAACAATAAGACAAACGATAAATTGTGTGTACTGAAAAATCACACTTTAACAAATGACTATATTTAACAAAACAAATCTGTTTACGAGATTATGAGAATTATAACTGCTTCGTTAGATATTTGAAGAACAGGAAAGCGAATGAGTACAGTTAAAAACAAAAATTATTGATTATTACAACCATTAAAGAGTTATTTATTCATCTGCTCGAAGTTAAAGTGTACACAACAGCCAGAGTTCAGAATTAAAATTAAATACTTTATTTGAAATTGAATGTTTATTTAAGAAATATGTAACCTACTTTCAAAATAAAATCAATAATATTTGAATATTGGGGATGGACAAAGCGGCAGGGACATCTGTACCTTGCAGGCGAAACACACTCTAAGGTTAATTAAAAGATACGGTCAGAACTAAGAAAGTTGCCTTCTATTTAAAAGCAACTCAACTTTTGCAACATATTAGGGCAACGATGCAGATGATAGGTAGGAAAACTATTGAACAGACAGACCAGAGAGACAGACAGACTAGGTGTGAAAACCAGTTACTGACAGACAGACAGACAGACAGACAGACAGACAGACAGACAGACAGACAGACAGACAGACAGACAGACAGACAGACACCCAGCACAGACAGACAGACAGACAGACAGAGAGACACCCAGCACAGACAGACAGGCAGACAGACATAAATGTTGTACAGACAGAAAGACGGACAGACAGACATGTTGTACAGACAGACATGATGTACAGACAGACATGATGTACAGACAGACATGTTGTACAGACAGACATGTTGTACAGACAGACATGTTGTACAGACAGACAGACGGACAGACAGA